>OZ007598.1:160020592-160338092 GCA_963931845.1 Maratus michaelseni
TTTAATATAGGATAATGGAAAATATGATATTTGGTAGGGATGGAAGTTACATAATACTCTTCAGAGATATTTTCAAATATAGATTTAGATATTTAAAAATTCAAAGGAATTGGGAGTTATCCTGTCTCACATACACGGGATATACGATAAATATTGAGGACCAGGTGATAACCGATTAATACAGGTTTTTTTTTTTTTTTTTTTTTTAAACTCTCTTTTTTTTCTGGAGCTTTTCCGTATTCAACATCCCATTAAAGGTAGGGGGCGAGTATAGTGGAATTTCTTGCTTAATTAGTGGAATTAGCTCTCCCTTTGAATTTCACAGGAATGGTGTCACAGGCCAAAAATCAGTCTTAAAGTAACCTTAAACACTCACAGCTGTTTCATAAACTTAATATATATACTAAGTTCTAGTTAAATCAGGATAATGGAAAATTGTACAGTAAAAAGGACGTTAACCCTACATTGCACGCATTTTTTTTTTTAGTAATATATTTTTTATACTCATATTTGGGGTTAGTAATTCTTAGTAATCCTAATAGTAATCCTTAACTTTTAAATTAAATGTATGGTCTCTAAAAAGAGTTTTTTTTTAGATGGGTTCGACACTCGGTAGGTTTTGTCTGGCATTATTTTGGATCTAATGGAAAATTTGTTATTTTATTTACTTTTTTACTTTTTTGTTAAACTTCTTTCTAATTCATTATTATATTTTTAAATATTTTTATTCAATTTTTAACTTTTTAAATTTCTCGCGGCTCTCTTTTGCCTCGCAAGTCAATTACCTATAACCTGAAAGTACAGTTGTTACGTAATTAGGTATTTCATCCTGCTAACTACATTGTTCCATTGTTCCATCGCTCTGGTTACATAAAACGAATCTTTCTATTCCTATATACTTAAAATTTATTAGATTTATTAAAGGTTAAATTTTGATTCATTCATATGTGAATCACTGCGCAGCATAAAATTAAACTTTACGTACTTGTGGGGGGGGGGGGTGGGGGGCGACAGAACATGGTGAGTACAATCCTTGGAATTTCTAAGGAGTCTTGCACCCCTATTTCTGATTAGAAAATTTCTATTTAATATTTAAATAGCAGAATTTGTAGCAGCCTCCTTTAATTGCATGTAATATTTGTAATATTTTTCAGTAGTTGGGAAAAATTATGTTAAAATTTGTGGTTAAACTGTACGCAACTTAAATACAGTCTGTAGAAATTGCACCATTTTGCATAATTGCAGTAAAATAATTTTTCTGAATGAAAATTGCCGCATGAATTAAAATATGACGACACTTTCACCAGCGGAAGCCTTATTTCAACTATGCTAAAAAGTGTAAAACAAAATAAAAAAATAAAAAAATTAAAGACTATTGAAACGTATAATATTTAGTACTTTCCATATAACCCGATAGCAAGCATTATTGAGCTCAAAACATATGCAATTTTTTGTAAATAAATAGCATATTACTTACCCATCATACGTAGTATAGGGTTAGTCTTGTAATCGTTTTGAAAATCGAAATTTTTTTTTGACGGATTTACACATTTCAGACACTAGAGATTCCGAAAAACATATTTTTAGAAATTTTTTTTGCCGTCCGTCTGTCTGTGTGTCTGTCTCTCTCTCTCTCTGTGTGTGTGTTTGCGCCTGTAAACGCTCTACTTCCGAACAAATTGAGATAGAGAGTTGAAATTTGGTATGTACTTAGTATGTAATAATGGGAAGAAGCTTATTGAATTTCAGTAACCTCGATTATCCGGAACTATTTTTTTCGGACTCTCAAAATATTCGTTCTGATAAAAGATATATAAAAATTTTCGCAATTGTTTATTTTAGGGAGTGAATATAAAAGACAATAAAAAAACATAAATTTTGCATAAAGAATGAAGTCGATCGGATAATGAGTTGCCGAGATATTTGTAATCACTTGTTCCACACTCTTTTCAAGGATTTTTCATGATCCTGTATTTTATTCAAATTTCAATTGAAAGATATATTTTAATTGGAAATGAGACGATTAATCCGACGCAGTAAACCGTTAGGAATATGATTATTAGTTTTGGATTTATAAGGATGTTTCTTTTACGCAATTCGGTAATAGAGCATTTAAAGTTTATGAAGTCATCAAGCCACGATTTTATTCGAATTGTAATGCATTTTATAAATAGTTTATACATGTTTTATTTTCATATTTTATATTATGCATATGCACGATGGGTAAGTATTACGGTGGCCCCGAACGACTAGTTTATTAATGCAGAAATATCTATTCTTCTTAATTTATAATCTTTCAATTTTACAACCAGCGTATAACGCGCACTTGTAAATGTTGATGCATTTTTTTTGTACCAAAAGAGTGCGTCATACGCCGAAATATATTGTAACTTATAATTATGATTTGGCTCTATCTTATATAATGAAAGATGACTTTTTACGTTAAGAAAATATTCTGACAATTTAGGGAAAGCGTAATCTATAAACAATAAGTAAGGGAAATTATAATTAATACCCAAATTAACAATGATGCGTAATGAAGGAAAAAAACCAGAGATATTTGTAAACTTTCGGTTCTAAAGACGTTGAAGGAATTCAAATAAATGAAAAGGATGAAAGCGTGCATAGCGCAAAATTCAAAATTAGAGACGACAATGGAAATTCTTGTCATGCCTGTACTTCCATACTACTGATGAGATGATGAGAAATTCGATTTCTTGAACAGGAAATCTGGAATTTCTAATATTTCTGTGTAAGCTTATCTTTTGATAAGAGACGGTGCAATCCGGTCTGAAGGTAAGTAAAATCCGGTGAATCCGGTAAGTGAATTGTTTTAAAAATTAGTGCTTGAAAATTATTGTGCTTGATTATTTTTCCAGATATAGCAAAGTTTTACGTCTAAAGGGACTATATTCTGCAGTTACCGTTCAATCACATGTAAGAAAATCTAAATTAACAACGGAAAATTACATGAAAAATTCTTTAAAATAAAATAGGAGAGATGAGCGTTTCTTTTTGTTTATTTTATAAATCGATTGCCTTTGCAATTTTACTGTCGTGAGAGTGGGAGTTTTTAATTTGAGATCTTAATTTAACCCTGCGGTGCACGAATTTTTCTTTTAGAAATATGTTTTTGTATACTCATATTTAGGGTTATGTACTAGAAAAGGAGAAATTGTAAATTTTAAGAAGAAATTCTTGACCTTATTTAACAGCAAATTTCTGTGATTACATAAGGTGAATATTTTTATTTTGATATCGTGGTTACTTGGAATTGAATTTGTTTATTAAAAGTTAAATTTTAATTTATTGATGTATTCATTATTTTATTTGTAGTGTTAATTTCGCTAAATTTGTGGTGATAATCTTAATAAATTTTCTTTCATAACTCTATGAAGATAAAATGAAATGTACATAAACTATGCTTTTCCTGAGGCTGCCTTGATCAAAGGAACTCTAATATGGCGCTAAAAGTGTGTGTTACCATTAAAAAAAAAAGAAAGTTGTTTCGATGTGTAAATGACCCCTATTTTAAACATTGTATTCACATTCTGAAAAAAGACAGTATTCCGAGTCTAATGACACCTTTGGTGTGATTTTATCGTAAACTGTTTGCGAATAAAGGTAGATGTATCTTTTTTTTATACTCACTATACGTCGATAAAGTTCTAAACATCCCAGTTTAGTTATTTATTTCAATGATTATTTTATTTTGAAAATTGATATAAAAGTGTCATTATTATTATTATTACTTTGTCTATTTAAAAGTTTCAATGCTTTAATGTGACTGAACTTTAGATAAAAATTCCTGATGTTTAGTATAGGGTGGGTTGTTCTACCGCCTTCTGAATACTAGGCGTACGCGCTGACATAAAAATGGTGGCTGTCGTAGGTGGATTTTTTTTCAGCGTTATTACGGTTCCTTTAATTTGAACAGCTATATTTTCTTAAAGTATTATTTGTCTTTGTTTAATTATAAAAAAAAGCGAAGAAAACTTTAAAAAATAACTGATATTAAAATTCAAGGGACCGTGCAAACGCTGAAAACATTTCGCCTACGACATCCGCCATTTTTGTGCCAGTGCATAGTCCTAGTATTCAGGGGGCGGTAGAACGGCCAAGTCCTGTTGCAAAATACTAATTTTGTCCAATTACCGAAGTGAAGTAAAGTAACATGGAGCGTCGTTAGAACTTAGAAGGAAGAACGTCTGAAAATATACCACGTACCCTTGACTGCTCTGTATATGTCATATGTTTCCACGTTAATATCTATGGTATGGAAATTTCTGTCACTGAGAGGATGGTAGATGGGTGAAGGGTAAGATGCCGAGAGATTTTCTCCGTCCGGTAACGATCAGAGTTAGCTGAACAATAAATCAAAAACAAATATGCTTGCTGATCCGTCGGCTCGAATCTGTTAAGGAACACTCTCCTATCTAAGGGTGAAGTTTCTATAAGGGGAGCTGACGCATATCCATCTTGTTGCCCAAAATAACCGCCATATTCTGACCCAGCTCAGCATTAATTTACTGCCACAGCAGGTGTTTGCCGTCCTTGTCAGCGTCACTCGCCGTGCACCTCTGCGGTAAGCTAACCGATTTTAGCTTGGTGTTTGGTCCGTTGGGTTATTACATCGAGGTATAATTCAGCCTATACAGCTCTATCTAAGGCTACTATATATGTATTATAGTCGCTTTACTCCTACCGATCTTTTATATAAGTAGCAGTCGATAAGTTATACCAACACTCGAAATGTTAGCTGCTGAGATATTATTAGCATACAATTATATTCCTTAAAGCGAGCGAAATTCAAATTGGGTCAAAAATGCGCTCATGATATTTTTGTAAAAATACCATGTTTGGGGAGTGCCTTGAATGAAATGTGTGGATTATCACGATGTTTTACGAAAATCATCAAGATTATCTATGTTCGACAGGTATGAGAGATAGACGACATAACTCCCAACGCCAATGTTTTTACAGGCGATACAAAACTCTGATGTTTAAAACACAACTTATAAATTTATAAAACTTTATAAGTTATTTTCTCTTACCAGTTCGGCATAGTTAGGTGGTAACTTCTTTGTGGTACCGTATGGTGTCATCCAGAGCTGAGAGAAAGCATGAATGGAGAAGTAAGCTTTTAGGCGACTTCCGAGGCTGATCATCAGGTCCCGCAGTGCTCTGGCTTCACTTTCAGAAAAGGGCTTATCACCACAATAGATTTCATCACAAGGTTTTCGGCTTGTTCCTACTCCTAAGTAAAGAAAATTATAGCATGGTATAGATTATTAGTAAAACACAAATTTTAAGCTAATACATTAATTCAGTAAGAACATCTTCAATTATTAAGCTTTATATATGACTCAATAGTTTGAAATAGTGGCTCTTCAGGGGGTTCACAATGACTTTACTACCAGTATTTAAATAAACAAAATTTCTCCTTGTTTAATAAGCGTCAAGAGTCAGCTGGATGGGGAGGCCTACCAAATGGCTTAAGCACTCACAAGCCCCGTCCAAAAGTCAGTCTTTTAATTTTGAACCAATTGCAGATGAGAGACCAGCATCTGGATGGGCACCCCCAGAGGTAACGCTTATTCTAAACTTGGAGAACATTGGAGACACGAATAGATTTTACGTGGACCAGCTCCCATTAACGTACACGGTCCCACAGCAGCCGCAGTCGAGAGAGCTTGTCACCTTCCCAAGCACTGACCACGGTCAATGCTGCTTCACTTTCGGTGATCTTACGGTAACCGAGCTTATTTGTCCATGCCACAACAGGAACCTTGTTTAATAATAGAACATTATGCGAATTAATAAGGTCAAATTTAATATAAAAAATTTTTTGGCAATAAAGTGATTATGACCCCCCCCCCCCTGACGATTCCCTCGATCTTACACCCTGCAACTTTTGGCTATGGGGTTACCTAAAGTCCAAGGTCTATCACGTAGGTGTCCAGGACCTGGCTACGTTGAAGAATAACATATCGCGAACTGTACGGGAGATTCCTGCAGACATGTTATTCTCTGCTGTTGTAAATGCTGTGCACAGCATGCAATATGTGGTCCACAAAAACGGCGGCCACATCGAACCTGAGTTGGATGTGTTAAATAAACGGTAATTTTATTTCAGTATTGATTCTTCTTTTTTGAAACTCTCTTTTTCGAATACACAGCGCCACATATTCCCCTGGCGGTGACTTTTGGAACTATTTTTTTTCCGCGGAATCCTTCGTCCCCCGTCTTGTTTAATCTTCCTACAAAATTTGGCGCCATTCTCGCAATTAGATCGCGCTACAGAACACTCTGAGTACCGTCAGTTTAATTATGGCCACCTTGTATTTTTACAGATGAATGCATACAAGTTTTTTTTAGTGCTTTTTTTTTCCTGATGTCAAAACGGATATATGACCATCCGGATGACGGGAGTGCAGAAAATCGGATTTATACTGTAGTATCTAATCAGTATAATGTTGTTATTATTTTAAGGTATTATTATTATCTTATTGTCAGTTGTCTATATGTTAGTTCACCACACTGAAAAAAAAATGTTGATTTTACAGTATAATACTGGCACGCCAGCTTCCAGTATTATACTGTAAATTAGCAGTAATAAACAAGAAAATAAGCAGTAATACACTACCACGCATCGCGGCAGTGTATTACTACTTATTTTACTGTTTATTATTGTTAATTTTACGGTATAATACTGGCAACTGGGATGCCAGTATGATACTGTAAAATCAACATTTTTTTTTTTTTTTTTTGTAGTGCAGAATTACAATGTAAACAATATCAATAGAAAAATAGCAGTAAAATCACAAATTTAAGCTTACCACAGTGCTCGATATCAAAGTTACGGTTAGCATCAGCTCCGCGGCATACACCAAGCCAGTCGATGTTGCTGTGTGATCGAGTTTTACGCCATAGCCTGTCCTAAATTACAGAAGGTAGTAAAATAGAAAAAATAATAAAAAAAATTAATTTTAAGAATTACAAAGGGGGAATCAAAATGATTGCCTTGACAACAAATGACAATAATTTCATTGTAAGTAACGACAAGAAGAAGCAATCCGAATACAATGCAGAAGATAGTACAAAAGTTTCATTTACGTATTTTATAACTGTACTTTATGACTCACGAACATAGTCTATTAGGTTGTTCGGAAAGTTCTTTCCGTTTGGAAAAGTTGCTTCACACCGGAAAATTCTATCAATTAATTATTGGAAATTAACTCCAATATCTAACATCTAATAGTTGGCGAGCAGAATTTTCCGGTAGGAATTGGTTTTCCCAAACAGAAGAACTTTCCGAACTACCCAATAAAATATAGTACATTCATGCTAGATATTATAAAGAATGCTCAAGATCGCTGACGCCGAACATCTGCATCAAGTTGTATCCTGAGTCCTATCTGTAGCATATCCGAATAACTGATGCCTGAAACAGTTGTCTCAAAGTAGAAAAAGAAAAAACACTTAGAACTTTCCGTTCAAAATAGCACAAAAAGCACTGCCTAAAGAACCTACACTGATCACGCGATGATACTTATAAGTTAATGTTAAACCTATGGTAACTTCTTTTCAAATTTCTCGTTGGTATTTCAATATTTAAATTTTTTTTGCGCTGGATAGTTGATGTCGATCCCTAATAGGACGCTTTTTTACTTTTTCGATTTTTTTTTTTTTTTTAATAAGAGTTTTTTTTATTTCAAAACTTGCTTGAAACTAAATATACCTCCATAAAATAAATAAATAAATTAAAATTCAGAAATTAAGATCGAAAAGATGAAAAAGGGCCCAGTTAGAGATTAACCTAAAGTTTCCTATAAAATAAAGAAAGAAAAAGGGGAGAGGGGTAAAAATATTGAAATGCACAAAAGAATTTTGAAAAGAACGTTCCCACAGGATTAGCATTAGATTGCATGTTTTGTTGTGTGACTAACGTAGCAACGTATTCTCTTCATCTATGACTAAGAGGTGTCCCATAGAACAGTGTATATAGTTACCAACAATTACGGATATTTGCTACCACTATATTTGAATAATAAATTTTCTCTTATCTAATCTCGGATTTCCTGTCATTAAATAATACAAATTTAACTTTTGAAAAATACTGGCAGCAAAACTCTGTAACAGTTGGCAGCTGTGCACTTATAAAGTATGCAAACACAGCTTTGTGCTTCCTTCTGGCTTGTGTTCATATCGTTTCTTTCCATGGTTGTTTACGATGTAGTTATTGTAATTTGTTAATAGGGCAATAATTTTGAATAACCCTGTGTTATAAAAATAATTTTATTTTTTGAATTTGAAAAAATCCAATTATTAAACAGGGTAATACCAGTATTTCCTAATTGTAATCTTCTGTATTAATTTTCTATGATTATAAGACGAAGATTAACAAATCAGAAATAGTGGTATTGGAAAATAAGGAACGTACGAGCCCTGATAAACAATATTTTAATATGCTTATACAGTGGTGGACCTTTAAATAAATCATGTATAGGAATCAAATTTTATTTAGTAAAGTGGCTAGTTCTAATAAATGGTTAAACAAGATTGGAAAAAGGTTTAAACATGAAGATGAATTAATATACAAACAAGTGATTAATAAATATACCTGTTACAGAAATTAAAGTGACTTGTGTTTATTCTGATAAAAACGACTGATTAGGACTTTTATGCCATGTTTTACACATATTTCTGTGTTTTTGTATCTAATTGTCTTGTAGCATCTCCTGCCCAAATTCTGCAACGACTATATATATTAAATTTCAAACCATTCGGTTGGCTAGTTTTTGCGCAGTTATATGCGGACAGACGGACGGACCAGACGACGACTATAGGTGCTTCGTATTTATATAATTACGAAAGCACCTAATGATTAACCATTCTTAACGTGCAATTTGCTCGTTTTAGTCGTGTCTCCATTTTAACCATGCTCATATTAAACAAGTTCGACTACATTTAGAAATATCTTAAGTCATTTTAAAAAATTAGATTATTGACACTAGTCAATAAGGACATAAAATTATGCTGCTTTTAAAAGATTCCCCTTCTAACAAAGGACATTTTAACGGCAACAAATTGTCCAGTCATTCAGCCATATTTATAGCCATATGAAGAAATTTTCTGATTTGTCAGAGATAAAATTACAGTTATCTTACTATATTCATGAAAAATTTCAGAACAATAATTAATTTTGTCACTGTTCGAACGAAATCTTCGTCAATTAATGGTGTTTCTATCATTTTTTAGATAAATCGTTAAAGTGAGTGTAAAATATATGGTCCAGTCATTCAGCCATATTTATAGCCATATAAAGAAACTTTCTGATTTGTCAGAGATAAAATTACGGTTATCTTACTAGTCATGAAAAATTTCGGAACACTAATTAACTAAATCTTCACTAATTAGTAATAATTAATCCATTTTTAAATAAGTCGTTAAAGTGAGTGTAAAATATATGGTCCATTCATTCAGCCATATTTATAGCCATATGAAGAAGCTTTCTGATTTGTCAGAGATAAAATTACGGTTATCTTACTGTATTCATGTAAAATTTCGGAACAATAATTCATTTTATCACTGTTCGAACTAAACCTTCGTTAATTTTTGGCGTTTCTATCATTTTCTGGATAAGCCGTTAAAGTGAGTGTCAGATATATGGTTAATGAATCATTATTTTACGGAAAATTTTAACAATGTATGCAAACTATATATAGAACTAGGTAAATCATATTCAATGGTTGGAGTATCATAGTTGAGATTTATTTCAACAGAGCGAAAAATGCCGGCACAAGGACTCGAACTTGGGTACTTTGACTTGCCGTGCCAACGCTCTTACTGAGCTATCCCAACGATATCCTAGCTGCGATAATTCACTCTTATTTGTTTGTTGGACATGGATACGAATTGCAGCACTAATTTCATTTCATCCGAGTTATAAGTATAGGATTTTACATTACGAATGTAATATAACAGGGAAACTCCTGTATACCACGTAATTAGGTCATGATGAACAGACGAAAGTTTTTTCAACTAGGTTAATCATATTTAGTGGTTGGAGTATCATAATTGAGATTTATTCCAACAGAGCGAAAAATGCCGGGACAAGGACTCAAACCTGGGTACTTTATCTTGCCGTGCCAACGCTCTTCCTACTGAGCTATCCTATGGTATTATAAATATACACGATATCGTGGAAGGCATAATAATAATAATATTGTTCAGATTTATTTAAAGAAATTTAAAGAAAATTAACATTACATACTGGAAGTATACAAACTGATTATCTTTTAATCTATGACTAATATATATATATATATATATATATATATATATATATATATATATACATACATATCTATCTATCTATCTATCTATTTCTTTATTATAATACTTGTAGTCAAACACCACAGCCATTTACATCTCTGTGACTGACACTACATCCACTCATGGAATTAGCCATAACAGAATTCTTTTGTGTGACCCTGTAAATCAATGAATATATATATATATATATATATATATATATATATATATTCACCTCTAGAAAATGAAATTCGGGTGTTTTTCTCAGAAAAGTTTGTCATTCCATTGCCGAAGAATTTAATATTTTTAATGTATTTAATTAAATCCAGACATTGCATATTTATTATTAGACTACCATGCGACGGTTTAATTTTTAAAAATACAGGAAATATTTTAGCTCTCATAAGAAGGAGATAGTTGAAATAAATATTGCTACAATACACTTCATAAGCATAACAAACTTTTATAAAACTAAATCAAAAAATACTTTTCACACCACTAAATATTTGTAGACTAATTTTTAATAATTTTCATTTCAATTTTGTAATTTAGTGGAACTATTTGAATGAAGTGTAAATTCAAATCCGACCGTTTCAAAAGTAACGGTCGAAAATATAATATGTATGTTACAGCCGAAACCCGAAATTAGCCGGCAATTGGTGAACTGGCCAGCTTCGTTATAAGTTGATTGGCCAATTTACGAAATGGCTAGAGGCAGTCGGTCAGTTCGCGAAATGGCCAGAGGCCGTCGGCCAGCTTCCAAAATGACTGTGGGTGGTCGGCCAGTTTGAATTTACGTGCTTGGCAAATTCGGTATTGAAAATTATGTATGTAGCACTTGTAATTTATGTACAGGTGTACTCAAAAGTAACCTGTAACATAATGGTCTATTGGGAAAATCAATTGCGGAGTATCTTAATGTTGTTACACTGTTACAAACAGAATAAAGTTCTGAGGTGCACTAAAACATGTTTGCTGTAGAATAAGGAGTACAAAGTTTTATCATTGATTTACAGGGTCACACAAAAGAATTCTGTTAGGGCTAATTCCATGAGTGGATGTAGTGTCAGTCACAGAGATGTAAATGGCTGTGGTGCTTGACTACCAGTATTATTGTAAAGAAAACTTTGACTTATTCAATCCCATATATCAACAATTAAATACAGTGAAGAATAAAAAAAAATACCGGTGGCCAAGAACGGTAAACTTTTGCGGCTATATGACTTACACTACATTCACGCATGGAATTAGCTTTATATAATGGTCTACGTGGGAAAATGTTTGCAGCGTATTTTAATTATGTTTCACTATTTCAAATATGATTAAATTGATACACATTACTGTTTGTACAACAAGATGCATGCTGTAGACTATGATGTGCATAGCAATTATTATTCATTTACAGGGACACATAACAGATTTCGAAAACAGTTTTTGAAGATTTTGAAGAACAGTTTTTCAGCAGTCTGTTCAAATTTCAAAACCATCTTCCGTAAATATTCTTTCGTCATTGGACCTTTTCTTAAATTCTTAAGTGTCCTAAATCTCCTAAGAGCAGTTGCTGCGCTGTCATTATTCTGATAATACAGTTTCACTAACAACGCACGGTCCGTCAATAGCACAGTCATTGCGAGGATATCTCCGTGGAATAATAAACACGAGGTGTACATGCTTCACGCTTTTATCGCCACTGTATTTGTGCCGTGCACAAGCTCGTCTCCCGACTTTGCTGCATATACAGCGCCATCTGTCGGCGGGATTTTAAGTTTTTTTTAACCACGTCTAAAAAATTCCCATTGCTTTGGGAGCACACTAGTAAAATTTCAGGTCATATGGATCAGTGGTTCTTTTGTTATAGGGTTTTACTTTCACAACTTAAAAAAAAAATCACCCTGTACTACGTCAAATTAATATAATGCTTAACATTTTGATTAATGGCCAGGACTGGCGACAACTTTTTGTCAGAGCCTGATTACCAACGGGGCACACTTCTACCAGTAAAAAAGAATAGAATTTTTTTCCTTATTCATGGCAGTAATTTTGCATGTACAAGGCAGGTCTTAATAAGACAAAAAATTTTATTACATTTTTTTGGTAAAAGTATGCCCCGTCGGTAATCAGGCCCTGCTTTTTGTATATTCAATCGTATCACATCTTATTTTTTTTTCTTCTCTTGAACAGTCCGAACAGTAGAGCATCGGTTGAGGGACTTCCTAGTTGCGATCAACTTAACGCCTAATCTAGTGATAAAATATCTTGCTTATAAAATTGAGCCAATGGGAAAAAAATGAACTGTAGTTTTAAAACTACAAGGAAGGGATAGAATAATGGTTAAAATTTAAAAATGGAGAAGGTAGATAAATTTGGAATACAAATAGTAAAGTTAAAAAAGTTAATGGCTAGAAACTAGCATTATAAATGTATAGCAGAGATTATTTTTCAAACAGTGGTAGAGATAGAATTAAAAAATACTCACTAGGATGTATGGCGTCCCAACCCCGTAATCAAAAGGTTGATATTTATAAGGATGGTTCAGAAGCCAATCAGCGTAGGTCAAAAAATATTGGAACTCAGATATTTATGATTTGAGAAACTCAAATTTTAGTTTTTTTTTCTCTTTATAGATTGTTTTATTTGATAGAAAATCATTATACTTAGATATTCTCAAAGTGATCTAAAAGATAGACTATAAACAAATTGGACTTTTTTTATATATAAATATATAAAAAGCGCAAATTACATAATTTAGATTAGGCAATTAAAAAACAGGTGACACTTACTTGAGTCCATGTGTATACATAACCATCGGGGTTGGATTCAACGACAATGTTGAATTCGTATTTATCGACCAATGCCGTTACTTCCGAGTCACTTCCATATGTTGTTATCAGCTAAACAAAATAAATAAATAAAACATTATAGAAATTTTTAAAAAGCAGTAAATTATTGATAGTATAAATATTATACATTATTGTGGCATATTCCTGATAATTTAACGAAATCAGTTTCTGTTAGTAATAATATATTATATTAACCATAGAAAACTTCCTTTCAAATCTTAGTTATATACAGTCTGTGTAAAATAATAATAATAATAATAATAATAATACAGTAATACCTCGGTTTTCGTTGACTTCGTTTATTGTCGGTTTCGGTTTTTGTCGATTTTTTCAGCGGAAAATTTGTTTCGTCTTTCGTCGGTTGCCTCGGATTTCGTTTATTTCCTGTGTATTCTTGTGCTTTTTTTTTATTGATTGCGAGTGCTCCATCATGGAACCAAAGAAAGTTTCTTGTAAGAAACTTGTTTAATAATAATTTCTTGCCCCATTTTAGGCAAATATTAAAGAAGCGGCAAAAACAGAACACTTTGGACAGCTTTTTTGAGCGACATAGGTCCTCTGACTCTGAAGCTAGTCCTACTGCCAAAAGACCAAAAAGGGAAGTGACCACAGATACAGCGCCTTAATACCATACGCTAAGAACACAGTATTAGTTTCTTATTGTTTTCAGTACTAAACGCTATACTTATTCTCTATTAAATGTGTTTTTCATACGTATTTTGGTGTGTTTAGAACGAATTAATTGGTTTTACAAAGATTCATATGGATATAATTGACTCGGTTTTCGTCGGTTTCGGATTTCGCCGATTTCTTTCGGACGGATTATCGACGAAAACCTAGGTATCACTGTAATAATAATAATAATAATAATAAACGATACATCCCATACATTCATACATTTCAATTGTCAAATTGTCATAGACAAAATGAAAATAGCTATTCGATTGGAAATTATGTCATGTGAATTTATGTTAAAAAAGAATAGACCAGGGGGCCGACTTCATTCTAAAACTGTACAAAACATTGGAATTTTCAATACGGACATCCAATTTTGACATCATATTTGTATTTTCCGATAAAATGTACTTTCGGACACCAAATGGGAAGTCTTTCCGTCAATTAGTTTAGGTATTATGAAGGTTTAAAGTTTGGAACTCCTAATGTTACATTTATTTTACCTACCCATCATACATAGTATAGGGTAAGTCTTGTAATCATTTTGAAAATAGTTTTTTTTTTTTTTTTTTTTTTTTTTTTTTTTTTTTTTTTGACGACGTGTTTACACGTTTTAGACACTAGATATTCCGAAAAACATTTTTTTAGAAAAAAAAATTCCTTCCGTCTGTCTGTGTGTGTGTCTGTAAACTCTCTATCTCCCGAACAAATTGAGATAGAGACTTGAAATTTGGTATGTACTTAGTATGTAATAATGGGAAGAAGCTTATTGAATTACAGTAACCTTGATTGTCCGGAACATTTTTTTTTTGGACTCTCGAAATATTCGTTCGGATAAAAGGTACATAAAAATTTTCGAAATTGCTTATTTTAAGGAGTGAATATAAAACACAATAAAAAACCATAAATTTTGCATAAGAATGAAGTCGATCGAATAATGAGTTGCCGAGATATTTGGAATCCTATTTCCCACCCTCTTCGGTTTTTCATGACCCTGTATTTCATTCAAATTTCAATTCAAAGATATATTTTAATTGGAAGTGAGACGTTTACTCCGACGCAGTAAATTGTTAGTTAATATGATCATCAATTTTGGTGTTATGAGGATGTTTCTTTTACGCAATTCAGTAATAGAGCATTTAAAGTTTAGGACGTCATCAAACCACGATTTTATTCTAATTGAAGTGCATTTTATAAATAGTTTACACATGTTTTATTTTCATATTTTATATTATGCATATCCATGATGGGTAAGTATTGCGGTGGCCCCCAACGACTAGTTTTAGTCGTTGCAAAACAGAATGCATTGCGAATAGTTTTTAAAGCCTAACTCAACAACTACTGGACAGAATGAGCTTTAATTTTTGATTCTCATATTTGAAGCTTCTAGAAATTTATTTCTGTTAAAATATTCACAAGTTACAGTATACAGTTTTTCCAAAAGTTAATTTAGAAGAAATATATTTTTTGAAAGTAATTTCCCAAAAGAAAAATATATAAATTTAAATCTATAAAATGTTTTATACTGAAACCGATTTATAAAAATCGATCATCAAATATACGAATCCAAAACTACAACTCATTCTGCAAATCAGTTTTGAGTTATGTTTATAAAACTACCTGCGGTGATTAAAAAGGAATTTAACATTACAAGTTCTAAGCCATAATTCTGAAGTTGTTCTACCGAATAGCTTTCAGTTTGATATTCAAAGATAAGCTGTTCCGAAGAATCTAAATATGTTGTCAAAATTGGGTGTTATCATTGAAAATTTCAAAGCATGGCACGATATCAAAGTAAAGATCTGTCTAATCCATCTTTTTAACAAAAATTAAAAGAAGACATAAATTTCAGTCGAATGGTTACGTTCGTGTTTCTATGAGACTGTTTGGTGACTTAAATATAAGAGGTGTATCTTTTATTCGGCGCAGACTACATTTTTTAATGTTTATTCAAAGTACTAATAAATTAATTAAAAACAAAAATCTTTAAAAAATGCTACAAAACTTATATTAGAATATCTGTGTTTTTTTGTTTTTATCCTACACATAAAAATTAATAAGCATTCTAGTCATATAAAGTACTTTAAAATTTTAAACAGCACGGCCATTTACGCAGGGTTTTCAAGAACATCTTCATTAAGAACTGGGGTGTCAATGTACGTACGTAAAATAAGTCTTCTTTGTCGCTATATAATGTATAAAATTTTTCCCAGCATTCAAATCATACAAAGTTTTTTCCGATTTCAATCAGATTGCTCATTTCAACGCTGAAACTAGGGGGAGGGAGCAAGTGGGGCGTGTGTACCGAATGTCAGAGTAGAAGGGGGCACAAAAAGAAGATTTGGTTCATCGTACGATACAAAAAGCAAATGCCGAAAGTTATGCAAAAATGTCACAGAATCTTACAACTCAAAGTAAAGACGTTTTTGTTAATTTTAATGCTTTACTTTGAACAGGACTTGAATCAGTCAGATTGGTCATTTCAGCGCTGAAACTAGGGAGAGGGAGCAAGTGGGGCGTATGTCCCGAATGTCAGAGTAGAAGAAGGCACAAAAAGAAGATTTGGTTCATCGTACGATACAAAAAACGAATAATGAAAGTTATGCAAAAATGTCATAGAATCTTACAACTCAAAGTAAAAACGTTTTTGTTAATTTTAATGCTTTACTTTGAACAGGACTTGAATCAGTCAGATTGGTCATTTCAGCGCTGAAACTAGGGAGAGGGAGCAAGTGGGGCGTATGTCCCGAATGTCAGAGTAGAAGAAGGCACAAAAAGAAGATTTGGTTCATCGTACGATACAAAAAACGAATAATGAAAGTTATGCAAAAATGTCACAGAATCTTACAACTCAAAGTAAAGACGTTTTTGTTAATTTTATATGCTTTACTTTGAACAGGACTTGAATCAGTCAGATTGGTCATTTCAGCGCTGAAACTAGGGAGAGGGAGCAAGTGGGGCGTGTGTCCCGAATGTCAGAGTAGAAGGAGGGGGGGGGGGACACAAAAAGAAGATTTGGTTCATCGTACCATACAAAAAACGAATAATGAAAGTTATGCAAAAATGTCATAGAATCTTACAACTCAAAGTAAAAACGTTTTTGTTAATTTTACATGCTTTACTTTGAACAGGACTTGAATCAATCAGATTGGTCATTTCAGCGCTGAAACTAGGGGGAGGGAGCAAGTGGGGCGTATGTCCCGAATGTCAGAGTAGAAGAAGGCACAAAAAGAAGATTTGGTTCATCGGGCGATACAAAAAACAAATAACGAAAGTTATGCAAAAATGTCATAGAATCTTACAACTCAAAGTAAAGACGTTTTTGTTAGATTTATATGTTTTACTTTGAACAGGACCAGTTTTCCACTAAGTGACTGAGGGGCACCCGAACAATACTTGATTTAACGTATTCACCAAAGATACTTTCAAGATCTGTGTCAAACACACTGTTCCAATTAGTCTTGAATTGGTTCAATATTTCGGACATTATCGTGACATTAAGTTTTGCTTCTCTGTATCATTGTAAACAAACTATAACACCTGAAGTTTTGAGCTAAGTGTTTGAATTTAGTAAGTATTTTGGGAAAGTATTCCCCTCTCAGTCTCTTTAGTGTTTCAAGCTTTTTTTTTATCATCTTTAGTTTAAGTCTAACCACTCCAATGCCAAGTTACACTTATTATTGCTTTTAAATAAACTGCTGTTATTGTTAATTTTGTGCCATGGCCACTTTCAAGAAGTGCACGTCGAATGAAGATGCGTCACAAACTTTCCTGGTAACATGTGAATATTTCAAAAGTTAAAATACGTAGAAACATGCATTCATACAGATAGATATTCCATTTTCGGATTTTAAGTAACTGACATGCGACTTTCTAAAAAATAGATTATTTCAAAAAGGATGAAAAATAAAACCAAAATTAATACCTATATTCGGAAGTTGTGGGAGAACATTCATAAAAATATATATTCTAAAATTCATTAAATTAAAAAAATAACGCATCGAAAAATGATATATTAGCTCTCCCTTGCACATGTTATTTCAAAAATGCAATATTTTCAATCTGTGATGTTCAATTATGATAACAATTTTTGGATTAAATTAAGAAAAATTACTTTGTTCACAAGATAAGCCCCAGAAGCTACAGAGCTCCATTCTCTTGCATGGATGCCGCATTCCATCATGATAGCTGGTTTGTCTGTAGCACTTCCACCTGAGATCTGAAAGAATAAGAATATTAGTGTGTAATGCCTTTACTTAACTTAATTAGATAAATTCAAAATCTCTCCAGTAGGTTGCATTTCGCAGTAATTTTTTGAATATAATACACTAAAATGCTATTGACTTAATGATAAACAACGTTATACAGAGTAGTCCTAAAATATATGTCAAAAATGTAAAGGTAGGTAGAGGGGACCTAAATAAGCAGATTTCGTATAAGAGTGTGGGTGCGGAAATCAGACGTTGAGACAGTAGAAGGCGCTGTTGAGTTTGGCGGATGAAAGTGCTTCGCTGGCTTGAATCGTCGTTCTCCGCACGGATTTCGAGCAACATGCATTGTTACACCAATGTGAAGCTTGACGAAATGCATTTCATGTATGAGGCTGTGCAAGGAAGTGGAGCGGCTGCTCAAAGGGAACTATTCTCGAATAGGAATCTGCGGGATCGCCGAACATTTGAGCATCTTCATCGGGTGTTGTGCACGAGTGGATCGTTTTATGCTTTCAGGCGTAATACGGGCACTGGAAGATATCGCAGAATTCCTGCAATAGACAAAGAAGTATTACGCACAGTACAGGATAGTCCTTCGACAGACTCGAGAGTCGTTGTACGTGCGCATCCTTTGAGCAACCGCTCCATTTCCTTGCGCAGCTCCATACATGAAATGCATGTCGGCAAGCTTCGCATTGGTGTAATGATGCATGTTGCTCTAAATCCATGCGGGAAATGACGATTCAAGCCAGCGAAATGCTTTCATCCGCCGAACTGAACAGTGCCCTCTACTGCCTCAACGCTGGATCTCCGCACCCACATTTCTATTTGAAATCTGCTTATTTAGGTCCCCTCTACATACCTTTACATTTTTGACATATATTTTAGGACCACCCTGTATATATATATATATATATATATATATATATATATATATATATATATAATGATTCTGTTTTCTCTTTATGTGCATATTCGGACACTGTTGTATACATATTACAGCAGCGTCCGAATATGCACATAATAAAAATAGTGTAATTGTTCAATAAGCAAGTGTTAAAAATTATGTGATCGACAAGACTCGCTATTTAGGTGATATCAACCGTATATGAAAAATAGCTGTTCGGTGTGAATCCTTCAATTTCGGATAGTGCTTAGCAGTTAGGATTTTCACGCTCCACAGTATCAAGAGTACAAAGATAGCGAAAAAAGAAAAGTTAATTGGTAAAAATACAAATCATAAATTGCTAAAGACAAACTGCCTTGAGTGAGTATTATTTTCGAACACTCAGCTATATCATGCGCAACCAGCGACACCAAACCTTAACTCAAATGACTAACCAACTGAATGAGAAAACAAATCAGATAGTTAGTAGATGGACTGTTCATTGATCCTTTCTTCTGATGAGCTTCAGAAGCCAGAAAGCCATGATAATTCCAGCTATCAATGCATGCCACATAGCTTAACATCATTCACAGACAAGAAAATACCGTGACTCGATCCTTGATGAGTGCATACGAGAACCATGGGGCTTAAAACGCTTATGGCAGGCTTATAATGTGGGGCAAGCCACACGAAACCGTAGATGTATGTGCCAGGTAGGATCTGTGTAAGGTTTGAATTGTAGTAGATTCTGAAGGAAAACTTTGCCAAGAAAAAACATCCCAGGCTATCATAAGATAGCCTGGGATGTTTTTTCTTGGCAAAGTTTGGGACATTAGGTACTTATACCAAGTACGTCACTGCATCTAAGTAAGTAAATAGTAGTCTGCGAAATCACTTATTCATCGCTTTATAAATTTCTTGTCAAATGACTCAGTGGTTTAAGAGCCTACATCAGTCACGCGAAAAAACGCACAAGCTAATGCTAAGTCTATGGGAAGGTTCTTGGCAGATTTCTCGCTCGCATTTTAATATTTTAAATGATTTTTTTGCATAGGGTAGCTGAGGGTGATCTCTAACGTTGCCAGTTTTATGTTTTCCGATTTTAGTAACAGTTTTTTTATATAAGGGTATTTTTACTTTCAGAACAGTTTCCAAAATTGAAAATATCCGCTTAAAAAAAACCGTAACCAAAATCAAAACAGTAACAACTAACAACGTTAAAGATCGACCTCAGCTATCCAATGTAAAAAAATCATTTAAAAATATTAAAATGCGAGCGAGAAATCTGCCAAGAACCCCATAGACCCCAATAGCTTGAGCGTTTCTTCGCGTGACTAGTGTAGGCTCTTAACTTCGTTCGAAGAGTATTCCGCTCAATTTTCCTTACTAAAATGTTCATTAAGGTTGTCAAACTTAAATTCCATTTGACAACATTTATTGACTCTGAGAAAAGATGGGCAAGCATTTCATCCACCACCAGCGTCATTAACTGATTTATGAAAAATTCTGACAGAAGTCTATCATACCTTGCCTCCAGAAGAAATACATAGATTTGTTCTGTCCTTGCCTCATCGTGTAGTAGCTGTTCATTTGTTGTCATGGCCAGAGGAACAGTACTTCGTAACTAATCAGGTGTCCCCAATTCGGTAGCATTTCTGAATTCTACTTGTGTAAGTAATTGTTATTATTTATTTAAAACAAAATCTGAAAAATCTCCAAAAGGCTTTGCCTTTCAGTGTATTTTAAACCATGATAATATTGTACAATGCAATGTGGTGATTTGCTTTTCATATTACTTAAAATATCCGAGAAAGTTCAAAAGGATATTCAAAAGGAAAGTCAAAAAGGAAAGTTCACTCAATACCAATATATATATATATATATATATAGTATTTAATGAATTTTATCTATTGTTTTATGATTTTACTTTAATATGAAGCTGCTATGAAGTCTTGTAAATGCTACACAGAAAATCGTTTTTAGAATAATAGAAATAATAATCGAATTTCTTTTCACTTGCTTATGATTTTTGTGAGACACCATCTCAAAGCTACATCACGTAATAGTTACAGAAATATATTAATAGTCTGTAATAAATTGCTTTAATTTGTTTATGATTTTGTTAAAACTGGAGTATCTAAAAAACAAATCTTCAAAATGCTACATTAAGCAAGCATTTAAAACATTATAATATTGTGTAATAATTTCTTTGATTCATGAATGATTTTATTTTGGAAAGAAAGAGACAATATCACGAAATGTGATTTTTCATACTTTCTAACTGATGAAGAAAACAATCAGTCTTAGAAAAAATACACAACTTTTAGACAGTAAATGTCAAAATCTGAGGATAAAAGGTTTTTAATTCGTAAAATATAGAATATTCCCTAATGTATTTCATCTGAAGATGATGAATATTTAGCGTGTAGAAGTTATTGAAATCAGCACGGAAATGAAAGAAGGAAAATAGTAGAAAGATGAAAAGATTAAGATAAAGGAAAAGTATATCATTGTCATTTTTCCCTGTATCCAATGGGAATACTGTTGAAAAGAAAGATTATTTTAGGGAAAACGCTTAGACGAGAAAGGTGGGGTGGGATGGATACTAATGCTAACTAAAATAACGGCAAATGGAATGTTAAGTGCACAGAATTTATCTCCTAAAAATAAATACATTAATTCTAAAACCTTCTTTAAGTTCCAACATTCAATATTCTTAAAAGAACAAAAGTTTCATTTATATGAAAAATCGATGATATCATTGAAATCTTTATGAAGTTTTAACAGTTTTCTTTTTAAAACAGTATAGTTTAAAATAAAAATTTTGTAATAAATTTATCATTTTTTCCTATTTTTAGAAATGTTTCTTCAATTAATTTTAGCAACAAGTGTAAAAGAATTAAAACACTATTTCTGTAAATGTGTTGGAACATTATCTCTTAAAAAAAAATCAATAGATTCTACTAAAAAGTAATCTTTTTACTGTACACTACAGTACATTTTTTCAAAATTACGATCAACAAATTACACTGGTTAGCACCAAAATCCTCCCTGAAGAAATAATGGTTGATTCTTCTAGATTTCAAGCTAATAAATCAAAATGTGGCAATGACATTATTGTATCACTTATCATTTTTTAGGTAGGAGGGTTTGCTTTTAAATTTAACCCATTTACTGCGAATCACCAGTATACTCGGGAAGGGCAGACACCAAAAGAAAAATGCACGAAACAAGAGTGTCAACAAACTATATTTTCATGCTATATTTTATCGATTTGTTATATAAAACAGTAAAAATACTTATTCCATGATTTCGATTTTATCTAGGATTGCAAATTACTATGATAATCCTTCACTATCTGTTACTACTATAAAACTGTTTCTCCGAAAAATTGAGCAATATTACTGTCATATTTAGATTTAGTAATATTAGATCTGTACAGTTTACATATTTGTTTTGCTGGGAGAAAATGTTTAATTTGTTTTGCCGACCAGTGTTATCTTTGGATAAAAATTTGACAATGAAGCTATTTTCTAATTTGTTTTCTACCCTTACCTTTAGATTATATATTGGCCTATTTTCGTAGGATTTTCCAATAGTTTCCAACTTGGCAATCTTAGGATATTTGGTTGAAAGCTCTATCAGTAGGGCGACAACCTGAAAAAAATTACAAAAGAATGAATCGTCTGAGTTTTTTCGCATAACACAAATAAAATCCAAGTCAAAATCTTCTTTAAACTTCACTTAACTTTTTAAGTGTATTTGTATTAAAATTTTATGGTGATATAGTAAATGTCTAATGCTCGTATTCACCATCTTCTCAACCTAGGAAACCTTGGTCGAACGCTCAAATGAAACTCACGAAAATCGGACATGACCAAAGCGAAGTCCAATCAGATTAACCCATTAACGCCCAAAATATTTTCTTCGTTAAAATTAAAATTTTAAATTTCCCACCACTTTTAAATGAAGGGTATTTTTTATATTACTTTATCAAGGGATTCGTCTCGTGAAAGAGAGTATATATTTATCTCCATATTTACTGGTTTGAAAGACGCTTTCTAACTAAGTCTAGTGATCTAAAAATATGCCACTGGGCTTTAATGGGTTAATGATGAATACCATTTGAGCGTTTGGCCGAAGTTTTCTAAATTCAGGTAGATGGTGTATATGAGCATAAGTGAAATGAAAAATAATTTCATGGTTTTTAAGTAACAATGTTATATGTATGATGAAATTATATTTATGAATGCGTACTAAGTACGACTATGCATTTTAAACAATTTAACCCTTTGAGGGGCAAAGTATTTACGTTTCTAAAATGTTGAAATAATTGAATCACACCGGGATTTAATAACAACATTAATTCCAAAAGAGTAAAAGCGTTTCTTCACGCATATTATAAAATCAAAATTTGATTCGAAAGTTCCGGTGTCATTGTGGCGTTTGGAAATTAAAGTTAAGTGGGATATATTATATCCCACCGTCCTTCAAAGGGTTAAATGGCAAACAATTGTGTTTAATGTTTTTACTCAGATCTTGTAAATTTTCAAAATAACTAAAACGAAAAAAAAGGAATGAAATAAATAACATATGACTTTAAGAGGTCTGATAGTTTACCCCTGAACAGATTCTCCCCCCTCCCCCATATTCGATCGAAAAATTGCCACATTTTTGTATTGCATTTCAATGTTCATTTTACATTTAGGAGTAGAAAAATGATATTGAAATTAACATTTCTAATAAGTTTACATACTTAGAACAACTTTAACTTCGATGTCTTTTTTTCTAACATAAGTTCCTAACAGTAAGGTTACATTTATAGTTTTCCATATAAAAAAATACAATTACTTTATACAGGGTTCGAACGGATCAGAGAATTTTCCAGGAGAGTTACCAGTATTTTTATTATAGATAAAGAAATTTAGGTTAAACTCGCGGAACTTCGCCTTCTTTTAAGGATTGATTTTCTGTTTAAAAAAAAAAAAAAAAAAAAAAAAAAAAAAAACTGGTAACGAAGAATTTCCTGGGCGCAAAATTCTAGGAGGCGTAAGAACCCTGCTTTACAATTATTTACGTTTTCAATTATTACAATCACTTTTACATACCAACTTTCTCTTTCAATGAAAATTTTCAAAGCACCAGTCAAAAATATGCAAAAAAAAAAAAAAAAAAAACAACTAAGCACTAAAGGATACAAATTCGCCGACGTATGCAAAACACGTAAATTAAGCGAGCGCTTCTAGACCAATCAGAATAGAAAAGAAAAACGCTATTCTCAGTCCAGCATGTAGTACACCGCCCCCTGAATACTATGCCTGAGCGCTGATAAAACTGGCGGCTGTCGCAGGCGGATTTTTTTTTCCAGCGTTTGAACGGTCCCTCGAACTTCAACACCAATAATTTCTAAAAGTTTTCTTCGCATACTTTTTCTGAGATCAAATAAGTCAAAGAAAACTTTTAGATATTATTGGTGTTGAAGTTCGAGGGACCGAACAAACGCTGAATAAAAAAATCTGCCTGCGACAGTCGCCATTTTTGTAAGCGTGCAGGCCTAGTATTCAGGGAGCAGTGATTTAATAGACAACTGCTGTCATTTATACAGATAATTTTATATTAAAAATACAAAAGATTATGGCGAAGCAATGAAAGAAACAGTGGAATGAGATTGACTGTACGCCTTTACGGAAATCAGTAAATTCTGAAAAGGTGTAAACTGCTGTCGAACTTACACTTTTACACCCCCACCTTGTCCGTACGTCGTACGGAAAAAACAGCACAGGGGTGAAAGACATGAATTAATACACTGGTGTCCAGAAATTAAAGGGCAGTGACCAATTTCAGACGTTTCGTCGAATAACTTACTGAAACTCGTCAGAAATGCCCGAAATGCCCTTGAACTTTGAGGATGTGGAGAACATGTTTGACGTTTGACTTCATATTTTTCAGTGAAAATTTTGTCGCGAGGAAAATTAGGGGGGGAGGGGGGCAATAATTATTTTAATAATAAAATTATATTTTCAATCACCCAAGTAACAGAAAATGCAAAAAAATGATCTGTCACTGTAGCAAATCACTTTTCAGGTCCTGTTCAATATTTGTGTGCATTTGAGTAAGCATAGAACGTATATTCTTGAAAATGTTAACGTTTCTGTGAAAAATTCAAAAGTTTTTTTTATAGCATGCAGAGTTTTCAGCCGAATTTAACACCGCTTTCCAAAAACTTGATAAAAAATCGTAGAGATAGTATACTGTGATTAAAATATTAATATATTGAATGTTTGATGAGATATAGGTATTTTTATGATATAAATTTTAATTGCGCATGCGCGAACTACAGCAAAAATTTTTTGTCATGATTTGATAGTCAATACTATAGGGCAACTCATATAAAAAGACCAATGAAATATTGGGAAAATTCAAAAAGTTACAGCAATAATTGAAAAATTGAGGAAGAAATCCCATGTAATCCTATGGGATGTTCTACTCAATTTTTCAATTATTGCTGTAACTTTTTGAGTTTTCACGATATTTCACTGGTCTTTCTATATGAGTTTCCCTATAGTATTGGCTGTCAAATCATGACAAAAAATCTTTGCTTTAGTTCGCGCATGAGAAGTTAAAATTTATTTCATAAAAATACCTACATCTAATACTGCAAATAATTTTAATATTACACTGAGAAAAATGACACTTTCAAATCTGACTAAATCGATGTTTTCATTTTGTAATGAAACTTTTTGTTTCAAATATGACGACCCAATGCTTCCAATTTTGAAATACCAGAAATACTCAGAATATTGAAACTTGGACATACTCAAAACTGAGCACATAGAGGTCAGTTCAGACTCATTTTTGAAACATGGATATATAATCAAAAATGATTAGGACCAGTTCAAACTCATTTTTAAAACATGGACATACTCAAAAATGAGCACATAGAAGTCGGTTCCTACTCATTTTTGAAACATGGACATTCTCAAATATGAGCACATGATGTTTTATTCTTGAGTGTCTGCATGTTTTCAGAAATGAGTATATACATGTTTCAAACTTGAGTAATTTTGATTCGGAGCCATTTTGACTATGCGATATACTCAGATTTGAGTATTTTTTGCTCAGTTTTGAAAATGTCGTTTTTAGAGTGTAGGAGTTACATACTTTAAACCTATATAACTCATATACTACATGACCTAATCATTTGATGTTTGGTATCTTAAGATAAAAAATTTCTAAAAAGCCAAATATAATGTCAAAATTAGACGTTCGCATTGAAAATTTCAGAATTTGGTACAATTTCACTAAGAAGACGACCCCTAAGCTTATTTTTTAACATAAATTGCGAGAAGACAATTTTCCAGTCGAATGGCTATTTGCGTTTGCTTCTTTCTCAGTTGGATAATTAAAATGTATGCGATGTTCTTTTTATTGATTTATTTTGGGTCGATTGTACATTGCTAACATACATTTTAATTAAATATAGTTATGATAATTTTTCACTTAATTGAATGTCAAAGTTCAAAAAATATATTTTTTCCGGAAATGCTTTAAAAATATTGCTTATTTATAACCAATTAATGATCCGTAATGACTTCGATATATTTTTTTCCTTCACAACAAAATAATTAGATGATTTTTTTCCTCTAATTATAATGTTTTGTAAGATTAAAAAATGTTGAGAAGTAATTTTTAAAACGTACATTTTATTGACATGCCCATGAATAAGAATCGTTAATGTAATTTCTTACTGTTGAAAAGATGCATTGAAAAGTATTAATTAATATAGAAATGTTTGTCAAAAATGTTGTTTAATAAATTAAAAAAAAAAAAAGTTATCTTTTGGAAAAAATGCAATCATAATGAATCAAGAAGATTAAGATTTATTTTGTCACCACTTTCTTAATAACGACAATAATAATTAAAATAACAAATATATATATATATATATATAATAAATTTAAAATAAAAAAAAAGCGTTTTAAACTACATTTTCTTATTTTAATTTGTTTCAACATATATTAATTAATTTTTCAGCAGAGCGGGAATTACGCTGTAAATTAATGAAATACAAAGGATGTGACTTATCACTTTACTAGAGAGAGTACAACCAATAGAGTGGAAAAATTTTGAGACCGAGGATCGAACCCAGATCCCTTGGTATAGCGCACCAAGTTCTTTATCATTTAAGCCACCCGGACGACATCCAGTCTAGCATTCTCTCACTCTTATATGGCAAAGCTACAACCTCGTAGCACAAGATGGAACGGCAATCATGAGTACAACTTCAGTGGCATACATGAGACAAATTAAACCCAGTACCGGTGAATATTTATATATTAATTAATTTTTCATCAGAACTGAAATTACGGTGTACAAAGGAAGTGAATTATCACTTTATTAGACAGCGTACAACCAGTACAGTGAAAAAATGTCCAGACCGGGAATCGATCCCTGATCCCTCGGTATAGCACACCAGAGACTTGGTGCGCTAAGACTGGATGTCGTCCGGATGGCTTAAATGGTAAAGCACTTGGTGCACTATACCAAGGGATCCGGGATCGATCCCCGGTCTGGATATTTTTTCACTATACTGGTTGTACGCTGTCTAGTAAAGTGATAATTCACATCTTTTGTGTTTCAACATAGTTGACCAGTTTTTAAGAATTCGGTTTGTCTGTTTCCCTAGCCATTTGGCCGTACTCTAACTCACATAAATGTACTCGGATTGACGTGTAATTTATATATATTAAAGAGGTTAACTATAGAATGTTCACTAATAAAGATGAATCGTGTAGAATTTACAGTTCGTTTACAGGGACACACAAAATAATTCCGTTACATTATGGTCTACGGAAAAAAAATCCCTTGCGCTGCATTTTATTTAAATATCTCATTTTATTGGATGAAAAAAAAATTCTTATTATTATTCTATTAGTGTTGGAAAGTGTTTCATATCCTATTCCTCATGCATCATTTTTCGTTTCTGTTTCTATTTGAATTTAATTTTAAACATTCATCGCTCTCTAAAAAATTGTTTTTTCTATCATATAACAAATATTGCACGGTTGTATAGTAAATATTTTCAATATTTATTTGTATAGAAAATGCTTTAAGTAAAATGAATCCAATAATGTACAATTTCAGCACTCTCTACTTTATGGTTGACTTGAGTTTCTTACCTCGGTGTACTGATTATATATTCCAAAATCAAATTTTTCAGAATGGCTCACATTTGTTGGGGCATTCATCACTTTTTCAGCCTCTATGGTGCTGAAAAGAAACAAAATACATTAAATTTAGCGATTTAATTAAATGAAATTTAATTATATTAACCCTTTATACACTTTAAAACGACATTTTCAAATCTGAGCAAAAAAATACTCAAATCTGAGTACGTCGCATAGTCAAAATGGCTCCGAATCAAAAGTACTCAAGTTTGAAACATGTATATACTCATTTCTGAAAATATGCACACATTTAAGAATAAAATATCATGTGCTCATATTTGAGTATGACCTTCTTTCAAAATTGAGTATGAACTGACGTCTCTGGGCTCAGTTTTGAGTATGTCCCTGTTTCAATATTCTGAGTATTTCTGGAATTTCAGAATTGAAATCATTGGGCCGTCCTATTTGAAACAAAAAGTTTCATAACAAAATGAAAACATCGATTTACTCAGATTTGAAAGCGTCATTTTTCTCAGTGTACTTCGGTTTCACTTTTAAGCACTACCAAAGAAAATTTAATATAAAACTTATTTAGTCTGTCTATTGATAAAAGTAGATTTTATTGTTCATAAAACGTGCTTTGCTCTGTCACATTTTTAAAGCACAGCGAAACGGTCGAAGCTAAATATTTTTTAAAGAGGTTATTATGCCTTATTAAAAATAATACAACATGAAAAAATTACAACTACAAAAACATTTCCATTTACAGATAGGATCATAATACATTTATTTACATTGTTTTTATAAGAATTTCTGGACTTCCATAACAGTATTTTCTGTCAATAAATCTAATTATTCTTGTAAATATTTTACAAAAAGAGCTGTAACTACCTATTTACTGCATTAGTTTTGAAGAAAAACTGATCTAAATTCCATATTATTATTATTATTATATACATTTTCAACTATATCTTGTGACATTAAGGAAAATAATTATTGTGGAAGGGCAATTTATTGATTCCTAATTTGGGGCAAAAAATGTTGAATAAATGAATATCCCGTTTGATTTAACTTAGTCTAATTGCGTTTATTTCTTAAACCGCTGATGATAGAATGATGAAACATACTTCCAATTGCAAAAAAGTATACCTTGAGAAAAACGACATTTTCAAATCTAAGTAAATCGATGTTTTCATTTTGTTACGAAACTTTTTGTTTCAAATAGGACGACCCGATGCTTTCAATTCTGAAATACCAGAAATAATCAGAATATTGAAACATAGACATACTCAAAACTGAGCACATAGAGGTTCAGTTCATACTCATTTTTGAAGCATGGACATACTCAAAAATGATTAGGGTCAATTCAAACTCATTTTTGAAATATGGACATACTCAAAAATGAGCACATGATGTTTTATTCTTGAGTGTGTGCATGTTTTCAGAAATGAGTGTACACATGTTTCAAACTTGAGTCATTTTGATTCTGAGCCATTTTGACTATGCGACATGCTCAGACTTGAGTATTTATTGCTCAGTTCTGAAAATGTCGTTTTTACAGTGTAGAAGTCGAGTATAGCTTTTAGGTACGGCATTTGTTTTATAAGGGGCTGTGTACATATTGAAATTAAAATTTTATTTTTTTATACGGCCACCTTTTCCTATAAGTTATAGTATTTAGAAAATTGCTACTCTGTATTTATGAAGGATATTAAGAAAATCCCACTATTGTGCGGCACCAAAAATACGTGTTTTCGTTTTTAGTGCCAGAAAACGCTGAAAATTTGTATCATTCAAAGTATCATAACTCTAAAAGTTTTCAGCGTAAAGGAGTGGGATTTTTTTAATGGCCTTCTTAATCACAGGGACACATTTTTCTTAATATAAGTTTCGGATTATAGGAATTCAGATTATTTCAATTATTAGAAAAGGGATCAATATAAAAAATAAATAAATTACGTTTTTTAATAAGTAGCTTTTTGTAAAACAAATTCCATACCTAAAACCATAACTTGCTTTGTATACCTTTTTCAAGTGGAAGTATTTTTTTCTTTAGCAGCGATTTAAGAGGTAATCGCCATTACATTTAATTTGAATCGCGCGGTAAATTATTTTTACCGAATACTAAACTTGCTTTAACTATTATATTTCGACCACGTTTTAGACCACGTTGAGTAGCACATTACTGTCCAATACACCGATAACTAATAAATAATGTAAAAATTATTTCCTTTAAAATTTAAAGAATATGATATTTCAGATATATTTCAGCATACACATTGGTAAGAATTACGTATATATGAAAAAATTAACGCTACGTAGAAAATATACTTAAAATAAAATCTTTATTGTATTAACTGTCTTTCTCCGGGAATTGTAAACTAAATTTATTTTTTTTAAAAAAAGAATGCATAGGTAGAGGAAAAACCTTTTATAAGTTACTTTTTTTATATGTTTACAGAAGTTATTCAATGTACTTATACGCTTTTTTTTCTCCCTAAATATACAGCTTTGTCCAAAAGAATTAGGCATGCTGAAATTTTTAACTCATTTTAATAAAATATTTAGATAGAAGTGTTTATGTGCATACGACAGTGAATTTCTTTTTTAAGTCATTACATTTTGTAAAAAATAATAGTCAGCGAACAATTCAATTTTTAATTAACTTTTTTAATTACATCATTTATTTTAAAGAAAGTATTTTTTTTAAGAAAATACTAATGTACTTTTGTGCTACTGAAATCTTCTTTGTTGTGTTATGCAACTTAATAGATATTCATAAAAAAAATAGAGTAATTCTTTCAGAAAATTCAAAAACATAATGAAATTAGACTTCAGCAACGAAAATAATTAACAATTTCCTTTCATCATTAAAAAAAGAAAAAAAAGAAAGAAAGAAAATTTATATGTAATTTACAATTATTAATATTATTATACACATGTTAAAAATTTAAATAATTAAATACATTTCATATAATCTTTAAAAATTATTGTCCTTATTTAATTTCCTGTTTATTTTTGCTGCTGAACACTAAGTTCTTTATGTTTTGTCATTTTCTGTACGAATTAATCTAATTATCATGATAGGTATAATAATTATAATATATCATATTATGTGTAGGAAATAAAACATTATAAATTACTAGCTCTGCGAGAATTGTTACTTTCTGCCTACACCAAGCTAAGAAGTACGTCTTTACTTGGCTGCGTGACGTCACATGCATGTTATCTGTTATCTTTAACTTGCATAACACAAAAACGAAACTTTCTGAAAAACAAAATAGATTAGCAATAAAAAAATACCTCTGTTTTAGATCAAATGGTTTAATTGAAACGGTTAAACAAAACTTAAGTTGTTTATTTGCTGTCTTTTCTTACAACTGCACTGACTTATATTTTGTAACTGTAATGACTATAATTTCATATTCGTATGCGGATAAACATTTGTATTCAATTTTTATTTTCAAAACAATATGTTGATACCTAATACTTTTGTCTCAAACCGTAAGTTAAATAACAATAATAAAACCTCATCTGAAATTTTTACTTTTCCATAAAAGAGCTCTAAAAATTCGTCTATTTTTGTGGACTTTCTTTATAGAAAAGTACAATTTTAATTATCTAAAATTTTAGAAAATAATAAATATAATACAACAAATGAAATGATTGATAATTTTCAAAATAAAAAACGGACAATCAAGTTATTTTTATTTTATTTTATTATTTTTTTTATTACCAGATTGGAGATAAAATTCATCCTGTAATATTGAAAATGTGAGTTTTCATAGATTACACTTATAAATATGCTCAGTTTTTCTCTGCTTAACCCCTTAATCGTCGTGCCCGAGACATTCACGGGCAGCGTAGGTTACGCCTGTTTTATTCAGATTGTTTGATTTCCACCAGTTTTTTAAAATAGTGTAACTGGCTTTATTCTCGCATTATTTTATCTGTCTAATAAATAACGCCAATATTTCTACTTAAAAAAAACTGGTGGTAATCAAGCAATCTGAATTTTTCAAAAGTAGTCTACGCTTATCGGGCGCGACGATTAAGGGGTTAATTATCCCATTTTAAGCATGGTAACCTTATATGAGGTTGTATTAAAAACAAAGCTTGAGAGACCTGCACGTTTTATTTTTCCTCTTTTATAAGCCTCATATGAAGTTCAATAATGCTTGTAAAGTACAACAATAAATGACAAAACAATTTTCCTATGAAAAATTCAGTTGTGAAATCCGCCTTTAAATATTTGTCTCTGTTCTGCGTGATAATAGATTTTGAGATTGGAAATAAAATTCCTCCTGTAGTATTGAAAATCTAAGTATTCCTAGATTACACTTATTCAGTTTTTCTCCGCTTACTTATCCCTTTTTAAGCATGATAACCTTATATGAGGTTGTATTAAAAGCAAACCTTGAGAGACCTGCACGTTTTATTTTTCCTCTTTTATAAGCCTCATATGAAGTTCAATAATGCTTGAAAACTACAACAATAAATGACAGAACATTTTTTTAAAAAATTTAGTTGTAAAATCGTTTTTTAAAAAATTGTTTCTGATCTGCGTGATAATAGATTTTGTAAAATAATTTCTGGTCTTCCTTTGGGATCGAAACAAGAACATCATCAAAATTGGTTTTTTGTTTTATTTTCCACTTTGTGTTAATTCAGAGACACAGAGAGTCAACTTGGTCCCGAGGATAACGTTTCATAGGTCTCCTTATATATCTATTATATGTATGTAAAGTGTGTTTCACGAAGGACCCCTAAATTTGAAAATAAATAACTCGGAAACGTTGGTAGAGAGAAGCCTGAAACCAGTGGTATATTTATTAAAAAAACCCGTAAAAATCTGATACAGAAACCTAAAACATTTAGTAACAAATTGCGCCGATAGATGGCGCTGTAGGTGATATAACCATAAGTAGGATGTATCACATCAAAAGCGATTCATAATGCGCACCTTTCACACAGCACACATGTAGCAAACGAAGAATGAAATTGTCAGTGACTCTCTGTAGTATGCCATCGGAAATCAACACACAAGCTTGACAAATAGCCTCCAGCTTGTCGAATGTTAAAGGATTTTTGCGGTAAACAATGTCCTTCAGTGTCACTTCCGGAATTTCTTTCACTGTACGCCAACAGCGATCACGTTTCAACGGCGAAATCTTCGACGACTGATCGCTCTTGGTGTCTGAGCTCTCTTTATAGAGACATGTAATGCTGCCTGCAGCGCCATCTATCGGTGATATTTTAAACTAAAATTTTGAGGTTTCTGTATCAGATTCTTACTGGTTTTTAATAAACACCGTTTTCGAGTTTATTTATTTTCAAAGTTAGGGGTCCTTCGTGAAACACCCGGTATATAGAGAGAAAGACAGATGTATAGCTAGATATGTATGAATTTTAGGATTGATCCATTCTTAATTTTTCCAATTTTTCGTATGTGGTGTCGCAGTTGATCGGACAATTTGAATAGCGTAATTTCTGCTTAATCGCTTACTAATAGTTCAACAGAAATCATTTGCGACTTACTTGCATTGTGGAATATTGTCATTTATAAAATGTTTCACAATATAAGTTTCCATTTTTCTTTTTGTAATGTTCAGTTTTTGAATTTTTTTTCTACCCCATTTCTTTTTTAAAAAAAAACAAAAACAAAAAAAAACAGCACATTGAAAAATATTGCGTAGATATTTTTTTATCGTATTCTTATTATTGATTAATTTATATTATGCCGATTAAGGAGGAAAATTAGAATCTATTAATAAAGTTTATTAAGCAATAAATATATGATTTTAAAAACAAATCTACAACTTTTGTTTTTAATAATCCACTTTAAATTAAGGGCAAAATATGTTTTTACTAACAAATAATTCAGGCGTGTGAAAGTTATGTACTTATGTAGGTCAGATTACATCAAACAAAAAATACACTAACCTTTGTAAATCGTAAAATATAATCTCGTATTCCATTTCTTTTTTGGCTAGAGTGTCTTGCACGGCCTTGATCAATCTTGGCTCCAAGCGGAATAAAACAGGATGATCCAAAATTCTTGGCTCATTCCAGAAATCAACCTAAAAAAACATAAAATTTTAATATGAATAATTAATAAATTTCAAGCAAATTGAAATAGCCAAAATATACAATTTACAAAGTATTTCATAGAGCAACTCCTAATTAAAAAATTCAGTAAAGTATTAATTATAATAAATATAAAGATGGCATAGGTAGCGTCACAAATTTTGTAAAAGGTACTTTAAAAAATAATTCAAATTTTCGTCAGTTGATCGCACTGTAATAATGCTCAAACTTACATGTAAAATTGCATCAAAGGTATATAAATTTTATTTTTAATTCTATTTAGCTATATGAACCCCCAAAAAAGTTTTGTATTTTTTTAATTTTGAAATTAATCTGTGCTTTAGTGTTTGAGGTTATTCCGCGCCATCTGTTGTCCGAAAATGGAACTATTGTTTAGTGTACTGTATAGAAAATGTATGAGCTATCTTACAAATATGCCGCTAATTTGATCTTTATATTTACTATAGTTGATGAATTTTTTAATTTTAATAATGACGAGTCTGTTATCAAATATCATGTATGACGTCTATTGTTCTATCATTATATGTTTCTTTTATATTCCTTAAATACAAAATAGAGAAAGCTCTGTCTAAGACGGAATCGATCAGGACGTAATTTTTTTTCGTTCGTATAGACAGTATTCCATCTAACAAAATTTATATTATCGTAAATATTTCCCCGGAATTTTAAAAACTTTCAGGTTTAGACAGACTTCCGTCTTACACAGAGTCCGCCTTAGACAGAAATTACTGTGTATTAGAAAAATATTAAAATAATAAATTCTAAAATATTAGAATCTCAAGATCCAAATTAAGTACTTACATGATATCTAACACTTTACAATTCACGAATTTTAAATGTTTTCATAAATAATCACGAAGTTATAAAAATAGTAAATTCTAAAGACAAAATTTTCATTAGAGTTCTAGTCTGTTAAATTTGCAACAAATCATATACGATACCACACATTCCACTATATAATTCGTGGCTCAAACAAATATATTTAGACCCAGAAATAGTATTTAAAAAATCGCGATTTATTAGAATAATAATTATTTCATTTTATTTATTAAAAATGTTTTCTGGTTCGAAATATGATTGTTCGACCTTCACTAAATACGCCGGAATATACGGTAGTTAAAACTTTTAATTTCAAAAGTTTAATTTTCTATATTGTTAGCAGATTTCATCTTTACGCGTTAAAAATTTCACTTTAGCAGCCTATAAGAACAACAACATTAATAATAATAATAATAAATCAGGTCTCTGAAGAATTTCCACAGTGATTGTAGTAGTTGATAAGTGTGTTAATAACAGTGTGTTATTAAGCTACATAATAAGCGTACATGCAAGCTACACCCTGTATACAAGGTATTCTAAAACGGACTGACCTCTTTTTCAAATTCTATAATAAATAAATGGTGTCCGCTATTGAAGTTACTCTCGCTACTTTGAGGATTTTCTTGCAATAGCTTGTTTTAGTTACTATTAGAACGCTCAAATTAACTTATAAAAATGGATCAAACATCACTCAGTTACTCTTTTTTACTGTTGAAACGACCAAAAATATCTTCGGTTTTGAAACCGTAAAGTTATTTTAACCATAATTATAGTTTCAGATAGTGGAGCGTCATCTATCGGTAATATTTGGAACTGAAACAAGGAAACACCACAAAGAAGTTCCCGACGTCTTCTGCAAGAACAACACCAGTCTCCTTTTACGTTTTAATGAATTTTAAAAACCGCCAGTCCCCTTTAGGATACCCTGTGTGTCTATGTAGTTGCAAAATAAATAAAGAAATGTCGTAGTCACATTTTATTACAATTACTACTATACTTCTATGAATATCTCACATCGGATCTTTATTATTCATTTTCAAGATAAAAGTCTCTGCATTTTCTACAAAGAAACTGCGAGAAACGTAATTCTGAAACACAAACGTGCAGTAAATCACAGATTAAATACTCATACGTGAGGATTAAAAGACAAACTATGCTCACATGCTTTCGTAATCACGAATCCTTAAGAGAAATACGACTGCTGTTTGAAGATTATAGAACTGTCTAGTATTTCGGATAATGAGTGAGAATTACATTCAGCAATATCAGAGATCTGAACTACTGCATATTGGTTTGGTACATATATTAAAAGGTATGGTTTAATATTTAAAATCAAGAATGAACTAGTCGCTGGAGTCCACCGTAATACTTACCCATCATGGATATGCATAGTATAAAATATGAAAATAAAACATGTGTAAACTATTTATAAAATGCATTGCAATCCCAAAATAAAATTTAAACGTATTTTAAAATATTTATTCATATAAATGATTATACAAATCTATACACTTAAAAATCACCAAACATTGGTTTTCTAAATAAATATTTAAACAAATGAACAACAATAATAGACAATATGTAACATATAATCTTATATATAATATACAATATAATAAACGAATATGAATAGTTTAATAGAGGTAGATAGAGTATTTAAAATCGTGGCTGGATGACGTCATCAACTTTAAATGCTCTATTACTGAATTGCGTAAAAGAAACATCCTTATAACTCCAAAAATGATTATCATATTAACTAACAGTTTACTGCGTCGGATTAAGAGTCTCATTTCCAATTAAAATATATCTTTGAATTGAAATTTGAATGAAATATAGGGTCATAAAAAATCGCAGAGTGTGAAAATAGGATTACAAAAATTCCGGCAACCAATTATCTGATCGACTTCATTCTATATGCAAAATTTATATTTTTTATTGTCTTTTATATTCACTCCTTAAAATAAACAATTTCGAAAAATTTTATATACCTTTTATCAGAACGAATATTTCGAGAGTCCGAAAAAAATAGTTCCGGTTAATCGAGGTGACTGAAATTCAATAAGCTTCTTCCTATTATTACATACTAAGTACACACCAAATTTCAAGTCTCTATCCCAATTTGTTCTGGAGATAGAGCGTTTACAGACAGACAGACGAATTTTTTTTTTCTAAAAATATGTTTTTCGGAATCTCCAGTGTCTGAAACGTGTAAATCCGTCAATTTTTTTTTTCGATTTTCAAAACGATTACAAGACTTACCCTATACTACGTATGATGGGTAAATAAAAATCATGCGTCAAGCATAGATTATGAAGCACTTTCCAAACTTACAGAATACTTTAACAAAACTTTACCAATTAATAAGGTGAAAGTTGATGTCTAACTAAACAATTTTGAAAACACATAATAAATTTGAAAACCCAGTTTTTGCAATTGCCATAAATAGATGAAAAAATATCCAAATTCTTTTGTACAGCCTTGTATAATGATCTATAGATTTGTATAAATACTATTTAGTATGTTAAAATTTAGTTCAGTTAGAAAACGCACTGCACAGTTAAACATTCCTATTCAGCAATTTTCGTCAATAAACCGAAATGATATACAGTACTCCCTCGTTATATCGCGCCTCGGTATATCGCGCATTCGGCTATTTCGCTTTATTTTAGCTATCCCCTAAAAATCCTTTAGATCTATGTTCATGTTTTTAAGTATAATTCAAAAATTCCCTGGAGGAATGAGATTTTGGATTTGCATCTTTGAAAAACTTCTCGAAATTGATTTCTATTTTTAAAAAAATTGCTTACACCAAATATTTTTTTCGAAAATATATTTTTTAGGGTTTCGTTTATCTCACGAAACCCTATTACTCCCGCTCGGTTGTCTGTCCGTCACAGAGACATTCTCAGAAACTATATAACTTACAGAGTTGAAACTTTGTGTTTATATAGCTGAATACCAGCTATGAAGCTCAAAATATTAAAATTTAAAAAAATTGTATTATTTTAATATATAGAGATAAAAAACCAAAATTCTAACAGTCTTTTCCTATTAAATTTAAACATCTTTCGTTATAGCAGCTGCCAAAAATTAAAAATCCACCATGAAATTCTTTCTACAATAATTAATTTTCTATTGAAGGATTTCCACGTGAAAAATGAAAATGAAATAAAATGTTTCACCAATTGAGAAAAAGATTAATATGAAATAAAATTGATTGACGTGATAGTGGTAATAAAACGGAAATTTTCAAAGATTTCTCAATAATACAAGGAGTATGAGTAATGGGTATGTACACAAAGCAGATTAATATCATGTCATTAGAGAATTAAAAAGAAAATCTGACGTCCTATTGGAAGTTTAACGAATTTTTCAAATGTTTGAGAATAATACAAAGCGAGTATTAATATGAGTTATAGAGAATGGTAAATATATGAGTTTGAGAAACATATTGAATCATGATAAAATCCGATTATGGAAATACTCGCATATTTTAACATTTTGAAGAGTACAACATGTTTAATTTTGAAATTATTTTTTCAAATATCGCTTTTAGTCCGCATGACAGATATTATTATGACAGAATTTAATAGCGGGCTTCACCCGCTATCAGGCTGGTTTAGATATTCGAAAAAACGAAAAAAATAGACTGGTAAATTTTTACTTTATAAAAAACATGACTTTTTTTTTTGTTGTTGTTGCTAAATGACATTTATTTGGATTTATTAAAGAAAGGAATCCAAGGAGGATGTGTTTTGAAAGGAATATTAAAGGAAACCCTTTGAGCGATCTTCGATCACACTTACCCACTTGTTCTAAATTAATTTTCCAAAATAATATGAATTCCAACTTATGAATTTTTTAATGGAAATCAATTTTTAGAAGCTTGAAATATGAAAATCCAATATTACAACGAATTCCGGCCAGAAGTTTGTCAGTTATGCTTAAAAACTTACCTTCATTGTATTCTATTTAGCAAACATGCATAATTCCTAAACTATTTGACCTAATGATTTCCCGTTTGGTATGACAAGGTAAAATTTATCGAAAAATCTAAGTATGGTGTCAAAATTGGATGCAATTGAAAATGTATCATTTTCAATATGAAGACGACCCTCTTAGCTTATTTTATAAACAAATTGAAACAAGACAGAATTTTCAGTCGAATGGTTATTTTCGCTATTACTTTCTTCTACCTTTACAAGAAGAAAGTAATGGATTCATGAAAATTTTCGACTTCCGGTTCTTGATGGATTTATACGTTTTAGAAGGTACTGAACACGATTTGACTGTTTTTAGAAAATGTCTGTCTGTGAGTCTGTAACTCTGTCTGTCCGTGACAAAAAATTTCTCAAGAACTAATGCACGAAGTTTAATAAAACTTTATATTTAGTTAGTCCCTGATATAAATTAGTGCTGATTAATTTTTGGTGAAAATCACCCAATAGGTGGCGCTGCTATGCTACATTTTTCGCGATTTCCGCAATAGCACTATCTCAAGAACTAATGCACTTATTTGCATAAAACTTTAGTTAGACTTTGACATAAATAGAAGCTGATTACGTTTTGTTGTAGATATCTCAACAGATGGTGCTGCTATATCACTTTTTTCATGATTTTTAAAATAGCTATATCTCACGGTGTTTCATCAAACTTCAGATTCTGTTAGACCATGAAATAAATAGATGCTTACTTCCGTTTTTAGTGTAAATAGCCCAACAGGTGGCGCTGCTATACCATTTCTTTCATTATTATCACGATAACTATATCCTAAGAACTACTGCACAGATTTTCATCAAACTTCAGATTCAGTTAGACGTTGACATAAGTTGTTGTTGATTACGTTTTAGTCCAAATCTCCCAACAGGTAGCGCTGCCATGCTATATTTTGCAGAATTTACACGATTTTAGCCATAGTCATGTCTCAAGAACTAATTGACGGAATTTAATTAAACTTTAGATTCAGTTAGACCTTGATATAAATTGGTGCTGATTCTTTTTAGTGCATGCGAAATCTGTGTGAGATAGAAGAGTGTTATGGGATCGGCACATCCGACCAGTTTGTTTTCTGGGACGATTCGGTTGTTAAACTGTATGAGGTGTTTTTTTTTTTTTTTTTTTTAGTAGACTTTCTTTTTATATTTATTTTAACATACACACAACTTGCTTGTTTACAACTGTCTTATAATATACATACAGTGTGTAATAAAATTCACTGAATTTTTTAAATATTTAATAAGAAGTAAACAGTATATCTACTAAAGTTATTCTTATAATATGTTAATATGTGACGTTTGGAATTTCTTTCTACTCTGTTAGACATATATGAACACAGATAAGATGAATAATTATTATATGTTAGATTAATTTTAACACAATTATTCAGATTGGTAAATAAATCAGTTTTATATTAACTGTGCGAAAAATGTCCTGGGCAGGATTCGAACCAGTGATCTCTTGGCTAAGGCTACCAATGCTCTACCAACTGAGCCATCCGGGACGAATCTGGTGGACCTAATTCTCTTAGTTGACCTTATTGATCATACCATGTGGTCTGATACGTGAATTACTAAACAGAATAAATCGCAGGTAAAGGAACTTCAGTAAACTTTGGATACGTGATTGCACTAAATTAATTCTAACACAATTATTCTAATTGGCAAAGAAATCATATGAGTCGTAATTTTTCAACTGGGCAAAAATATATGTGATATAATTATTATATGTGTCTATAGTTTCCTTATGTAAAAGAATAAGAAAAAAAATTATTCATATTCAAATAAGATTATTTATTATTCACCTTCATAAATTTATGGAATATTGCGTAAAATAATTATCATAAGAAAAATACATTTGTAGAATATATTTTATTTAAATGTACTATCTGTAATTAAAAAAATTAAAATTAAATTAAATGTTTTACAGAACTTATTGATAGTATTGAGTAGTAATTCTCAAGCTTGGTCACACGTCATTCTGAAGATAAGACATTCGATTGCGTTTTATCGTATCTGAAGAAGCTTCAAATCCTCTTTCAAGATCAGACTTTATCACATTTAGATAAATTTGAGGCATGGAAATGCCTTGGACTATTTCATTGTCAGTGGATTGAACTGAAGTGGCCAAACACAAGAATTGTCGGTGCTATCTTTTGTTTTAACCGCTGAATAAACATTTATAGTAATGGTTGCCATGGCATGTTCGAAAATATTTCGTTTTGTATCATTGTCTTTGTCTGTGTATTTGTCGACGTTAATCAATAGTTGTTCATGTATTTTGTATATTACAGAAGTTTTGTGTGTCCGTATTTATAGTTATTATTATTGTTATTGTTGGCATAGGCTGTAGTAAAATAATTTTAGGAATTCGATTATTTTTTCCTATTAAGGTACGAGAGTAATACTGAAATTTCTGAGACAGGGCAGACGATATGCGACAAAAAAATTATTGATCGGATATTTAAATTTGAACTCTTTTATGTTCGCAGACAATAATTTGTGGCAACAATTGTAATTTAGCTATTTAAGAATAATTTTTGAAAGAAGATAAAATGAAGTTGAGGCGAGAGCATTATTGAGCTTGTGAGTTTCAATGATTTTAAAATGGCGCTAAATCGAGAAAAGGTCGAAATTCTCTCCTGGATGAAGGATACACAGGAAGAACTTTATCAGCTGTAGCCCCAGAAATTGTATCAGCCATCCAAACGATGCTAATCGATGATAATCGCTGTAGCTACCATTTGATACAGAAGGAACTGAACATTGGATCTGAAGCTTTACATAAAATTATTCATTAATAACTGCATATGAGAAAAAACGTTTGTCGTTGGAACCTCCATAATTTAACACAATACCAAACTAGTCGTTGGGGGTCACCGTAATACTTACTCATCATGGATATGCATAGTGTAAAATATTAAAATAAAAATGTATAAACTACTTATAAAATGAATGAAATTCGAATAAAATCGTGGCTTGATGACGTCATAAACTTTAAAGGTTCGATTACTGAATTGCTTGAAAGAAACATCCTTATAACTCCAAAAATAATAATCCTATTAACTAGCGGTTTATTGCATCTGATTAAGCGTCTCATTTACAATTAAAATATATCTTTGAAGTGAAATTTGGATGAAATACAGGGCCATGAAAAATCGAAGAGTGTGGAAAAAATAGGATTCCAAATATCTCGGCAACTCATTATCCGATCGACTTCATGCTTTATGCAAAATTTATGCTTTTTATTGTCTTTTATATTTACTTCTTAAAATAAACAATTTCGAAAATTTTTATATACCTTTTATCAGAACGAATAGTTCGAGAGTCCGAAAAAAATAGTTCCGGTTAATCGAGGTTATTGAAATTCAATAGGCTTCTTCCCATTATTACATACTAAGTACAGTCGTGGAAAAAAAAAACTGGACACCCCCCCACTAACTCTGCAACAAATTATAGTAGAAGGAAGTGACTGGTACCAAACGATTGGAAATAAAGTCTACTTTTAAATTATGTATCTAAAATTTGCTTAAGGGGCCATCTACATATTAAAACCAGCCTAAACTTTATTTTTTTCAATAGCAACACCCACTTTTGACATGATATTTTAAATCTTCGGTTCAAACTATGCCTAGATACAAAATTTTAAGTTATTCGGATGATAAGTTTTCGAGTTATAAACATTCAAATTTTAGAGCTTCTAATGTTAAATTACATTTTCATATTTTTATTAATATCTCCTGAAATTAAAATCCTAATGTGCTAACGTTTTGTTTGGTTATAAAACTCAAAAACCCAAACATAACTACGTTAAATTTGTAATTTTTAAAATTTTATAATATGAATTATGAATTATGAAATTAATATTCGAAAAAATTATGAATTGTAACCTACAATTTTTTTGATGGATTTATATTTATTATGTCCTGCTTTATGTGTATTCAAAATTTCAAATTTTTCTTCCAAGTAGTTTTCAAATTATGCTTAAAAAACGGCAAGATGCTGCTTTAAGAGGCCGTCTATGATGTGCATTAAAGCATAGTTTGAACAGGGATGGGAGCGCTCCGTCTCGAAATCCCGATTGACACCACTAAATTTTAATAGTATTTGTTACCGTATTCAAGGACAAACTTTCTGAAATTCATTACGTTGGAGAATACTATTAAAATTTAGTGGTAAGAATCGATATTCGGGTCGGAGCGCTCTCATCCCTGTTTGAGAAAATATTATACTCATAGTCTGGGATTATAGTGACTTGAAAAACTTATTGAGATTAAGTCTGTCTTACAATATAAACAATGCGTAAACCGTATTTCAATGCTTCGCGTTCTTACGTTAAATTGAAAGCTAGCTTAAACTGAAGCGTAAGTGAATGATCGCGGGAGCACAACAAACCTGACAACGACCTGTGATTGTAGTAAGATATAAGATAGCGAGGCACCAGAACCCCAGCCTTTATCAGAATATATATACAGGGTGAATCTAAACTCTTGGGCAAAACTTTAAGGGGTGATAGTACACATCAAGACAAACAATATTAAATAGGAAAGTAAGGGTCCCAAACGTATTCCGAAGGAGATAGGCGCCATTAAAGTTTAGGGTCCAAAATTTCAAAAAATTATAAAAAAACGGAAAAATTGGTCGATTTGTTTGCGGTTTTCGCTAAAACTATTGTTTATGTCAGTATTTTCTTAAAAATAAATTTTAAAGAAAAAGTTATAAAAATGTAGATAGAGGGCGCTGTAGACTTTGGAGTAACGAACAACTATTTTTTACCGTTATTTTTTGTATTTGATTAAATGCTTTCAAAAGCTTAGACTTAAACTTAAATTTTGAACTCCAAATCTGAATCGTTGGCAGTGGTTAAGTAGCGCAAACTGAACTGTGTTCAGGAGTTGAAATTTGAAGCCCCCTGGACACAGTTCCGTTATTCCCGATCTTGGTGTCGTAGACCAGGCAGAAACTACTACCCCCTACACGTAAAATAAACGATAGAAGGATAACAAAATTAAATAAAAAATTATTTAAAAAATAAATTTTAAAGATAAAGTTCAAATATGCCGATAGAGGGCGCTTTAGACTTTGGAGTAATGAACAACTATTTTTTAACGTCGACTCCGACGAGGACCTGGTTGCGAGGATTGCGTCGTAGCAGCCGATATCCGGGAGATGCCCGGGGTATTCACTAATGTTCGCAACTCCCTTCGCCGGCGGCGTGAGGCCTACATCGTTGCTGGTGGGCACTATTTCGAGCAATTTTTGTGATTCCTCACGAACATCATGCGTGTACTATTTTCTATGTGTCAACCTTCATTCATATTGCGCACTACATGCATACATCAAATTGTTTCTTTTTATTTTGCGTGGAGAAATTGCTCATTTCTGTTATGAATAAATTTTCTATTTAATTTTGTCATTACTCTATCGTTTATTTTACGTGTAGGGTGTAGTAGTTTCTGCCTGGATTAATTTTAACACAATTATTCAAATTGGTACAGAAATCATATGAATTGTAATTTTCCAACTGCACGAAAAATGTCCGGGCCCGGATTCGAACCTGCGATCACATGGCTGAAGCTGCCATGCTCTACCAACTGAGCTATCCCGGCATGAACTGGATGAATTATGCCCTTTAGATTCAACCGGGATAGCTCAGTTGGTAGAGAATGGTAGCTTCAAGAGATCCCAGGTTCGAATCCTGGCCCGGACATTTTTCGTCCAGTTCGAAAATTACAACTCATATTGTTTCTGCCTGGTCTGCGACACCAAGATCGGGAATAACTGAACTGTGTTCAGGAGTGAGGGGGGGGGGAAGGAAGGTGTTTCAAATTTCAACTCCTGAACGCAGTTCAGTTTGCGATACTTAATCACTCCCAACGATTCAGATAAGTTTAAGTCTAAGCTTTTGAAAGTATTTAATGAGATACAAAAAATAACGGTAAAAAATAATTTTTCGTTACTCCAAAGTCTAAAGCGCCCTCTATCGGCATTTTTTGAACTTTATCTTTAAAATTTTTTTTAAAGAAAATACTGACATAAAGAATAGTTTTAGCGAAAACCGCAAACGAATCGACCAATTTTTCCGTTTTTTATAATCATTTGAAATTTTGGACCCTAAACTTTAATAGCGCCTATCTCCTTCGGAAGAGGTTTGGGACCCTCAGTTTCCTATTTAATATTGTTTGTCTTGATGTGTACTATCACCTCTTAAAATTTTGCCCAAGAGTTTAGATTCACTCTGTATATATATTTCTTTTACTTTTTCAATGTCTGCTTTAAAATTTTTCATTAAAATTACGTAAAACGTATTTGCATGAGATGTATGTTTACGTCATTTATGGAAAATAGTTTCGCTTTTATTTTTAAATTAATAAAGCTCATTTTTGAAAAATATGATCAGTTCTACCTTTAGAAAAAACTTAATCATTTTTGTTACCTTTAAATTGATTTATTGCTTCTTTTCCAGTCTAATAGAGCTATATTGTTTTTTTCTGCAGTATATATGTTTGAAGTGAAGTTTCTTATAAATGCATATGCGTAGAGTATTTGCTGAAACAAAATGGCCCCACAATTAACTGAAGCAACGAAAGGCCAAATGATTGGCATGTGGCAAGCTGGAAGAAGTTTTCGTTATATAGATTTCGTTATATATTTACATATTCTAAAATTATTTTAATTACAAATAATCTTATGGTTTTTTAACCCCTTCGTGACGTGCGTCTATTACAGAGTTTTTAATAATTTACCACCGGTTATTCAAAACAGAAATTTTCGTCTAATTGAATCGTGGAAATGCTAAGATATAATAATGCAAAGCTTACAATAAAAAATAACTGGTGGGAAAAATCGAGGATTCTGAGCATCTTATGCGTCACGTATACGTGTCGCTCGTCCCCAAGGGATTAAAATCGGATAATTCAACACTTGTTAACATTATTTTACCGCATAATAATAACCGAAACTTATTAAGTAAGTAAAATGGTCATATCGGTAAAACATAATACATTAAAAGAAGTGACATTCTGCAGCATTTCAACAATCGAGTACCGAACTTCAATTTGGATACAGCCCCTTAAATATGCTCATTATAAAGTAATTAATTTCTCAGTAACTAATCGTAGGAATTTAATGAAATTTGGTATCTAGGCATAGTTTGAACTGCAGATTTCAAATATGTTGTCAAATTTGGGTCTTGCTATTGAAAAAAACAAAGTTTGGGTGTGTTTTTATATGTATATGGCCCCCTAAGCAAATTTTGTATACATCATTTAAAAGTAGACTTTATTTCCAATCGTTTGGTACCAGTCATTTCCTTCTACTATAATTTGTTGCAGAGTTAGGGGGGGGGGGGGTGTCCAGTTTTTTTTTCCACGACTGTACATACCAAATTGCAAGTCTCTATCTCAATTTGTGACACAGACACACAGACGGACGGCAAAAAAAAATTTTTCGAAAAATATGTTTTTCGGAATCTCCAGTGTCTGTAAATCCGTCAATTTTTTTTTTCGATTTTCAAAACGATTACAAGACTTACCCTATACTACGTATGATGGGTAAGTAAAAACGGAGCGTGTCAGAATCTGTAAAAAAACCCCTAAAATTACATAATGATGGTGCCATTTCGTTGTATTTCAAAAATTTAAGTGTGACCCTTGTATAAGAAATAGCGTCGTCCTTTACATTTATTTTTTAAAGAAAATTACTGTTTGCAAAAATTTTGTTTTATTTTTACTTTTTTTCTATCTTTACAAGAAGAAAGTATTGGATACCTGAAAATTTTCGACTTCTGGTTTTCGACGGATTTATACGTTTTAGAAGGTCCTGAACACGATTTGACTGTTTTTAGAAAATGTCTATCTGTGAGTTAGTCTGTCTGTCTGTGTGTGTCTGTATGTGACTAAAAGTTTTCGAGCGCTTTATCTCAAGAACTAATGTACGGAATTTAATAAAACTTTAGATTCAGTTAGAACTTGATATAAATTGGTGTTTATTAGTTTTTGGTGTAAATCGCACAAAAAGTGGTGCTGCTATGCGGCATTTTTTATAAATACATAAAGCAGATTGCATTTTTTCACGATTTCCAGAATAGCTCTGTCTCAAGAACTAATGCATGGATTTTCATCAAACTTCACATTCAGTTAGACCTAGTTATAAATTGTTGCTGATTCCTTTTTTGGTGTAAATAGCCCAACAGGTGTCATTGCTATGCTGCATTTTTCACAATTTCCGCAATAGCTCTATCTCAAGAACTAATACATGGATTTTCATCTAACTTCAGATTCAGTTAGACGTTGACATAAGCTGTTGCTGATTACGTTTTGGTGTAAATAGCTCAATAGGTTACGCTGCTATGCCGAATTTTTCATGATTTAGTCGATTTTAGCGATAATCATATCCTAAGAATGAATGCACGAAATTGCATCAAACTTCATATTCTGTTAGTTTGAAATATTAACATGTATGACACAGAAAAAAGTTTTGGGATTGACACATCCGACTGGTTTAGATTTCCAAGGTGTTTTTATGAATGTCGTGGCACAGGAATTTAGCTTATTTTTTATTTTTTATTTAAAATACTCTTATAAGACATGTTTTGCAGGCATTAAATAGAAAGTAAAGTATGATAATAGTAGAACACCATAAGTTTAACCCATATTTTAACACCGTCCTATATATAGGACGCTAAATCTGGCGGGTTTTTTATTCAAAAATTCCTAAAACAGACCAGAAAATTTTAAATAGCAATTTTATTTTATTTTATTCACGAAATAAAAAAGTTCAAGAATCTATGGAAAGAAATTATATTGTTATTATCAATGAATTCGACTGTTTTTCCAACAAAATTAACCTCCCTAATGTTGACTCATCCTTACATTGTTACCAGACTGTACGGTCTCCAATCTCACATTTTTTCTTCACCCTTTTATTTTGCTTTTTAACTTTTTGTGTGCTGAGTGTTTTACTCTCCTAACTTTCATTTTTTGTTCTGTCTGTTTTGTTAATTAAATATATATATATATAGAAAAAAAACCTCTTTATATAATTTCTCTAGACTGCTTTTATAGTAATGTATTTCTTAAACTATTGTATGGTCTTGCATTTAGCTGTAAACTAATAACTTTAGTGAGATTTATTACAAGTGTAAGTAGAATTTATAAACAAAAAAAGTGTTTTATGCACCATTGGTTGTCAAGTAAAAAATGCTTCATGTAGGTGCCATAGAACAACAGTAATGTATGTTATTGGAGTGCTATCAAAATTAATATGCTTTAAATTTAGATTCACACGGCACTCTAATAAAAATAAAGTGTACACCGCCGACGGTATACACATGACACTCTACCTGTTAAGAAAGTTTACTATAGAAAGTTAAAACAATTTTACGTGGAAGTAACAGTCATCGATAAATTAAAACATCCTTTATATGAAATACAAGTCGCTTGATTTTCAGCAATTATTGACTATAAACTACTTTCATAACTTCTTTGTGTAACATCCATTTAAATTCTGAATTCTATTTTTTCCACTTTCATACAGTTATCTTTATATTATTAGCATTCTTTATATTATCATATGTCTTATCATTTTTCTTCTGTCTTATATTATGTTAACATTACTGGAATTCTGTCGAAACGCATTTATAGTCCCCAAATACTTTAAAGTTACACATAAAATAACCTTTATTTACTTAGAATTCAATTATTTGATTCACTTTATAAACATTTTGTTGTGAAATAAACATTTCAAGCTGTGCATCAAAATAAGTTAAATTAATTTTCACTAAATCGATATTTACTAAAAGATATGTAATACACAGAAATATTTATTCAACTAATGCTTTTATGTTATAAATTTTCATGCACAATTAATGTTTCCGAAGACAGTGATTTAAATGATGTTGAAAATAAATGTTTACTATATGAGTCGTAGCTTTTAAAAGTTTATTTAAGGATATGAAAAGCAAGTAAGAAAGATGTAATTCGTTTTAAGATTATCTGATTTCAGTTTAATAACAAGAACGAAAAATCATGCGTCAAGCATAGATTATGTAACACTTTCCAACGCTTCCAAAATATTTTTATAAATTATTACCGTTTAATAAGCTGAAAGATAACATCTAAGTAAACAAGTTGGAAAACGCATAACATATTTAAAAACGTAATTTCAGGAATTTCCAACATATATTTCCAACATGTACAATATTCGGAAAAATATTATCCGAATACTTTTATTCAGCCCTGTATATGATCTATAGATTTGTATATATACTACATAGGATGCTGAATTTTAGTTTAGTTAGGAAACGCGTAGCACAGTTTAAAATTATCCTTCTGGAGTTTCTGTCATTAAACGGAAATGTGTTCGCGAACTTTTGTGCTGCCCTGTATATGATCTACAGAATTTATACACACCAAGTAATAGACAAAAAGTGAGTTAAATTTAAAATCGCATTCAGCAACTTAAAACGCACTTCCATAAATTATTGTTAACAGACGGTAGAGAATTCTTTTGTGTGTCCCTGTAATGAACGATGACTGCTATACACACAATATTCTGTAGTAAGCCTCTTGTAATGTACCTTAGTGATATACATAAATTCCAATGCGTTTCAAATAGTGAAACAGTATTTAATTAAACCGCAAACGATTTTTCTCCATAGACGTCATGTAACGGAATTCTTTTGACTGTCCCTGTAAAGTAGCTATAAGTGCTATGCACACCCTATTCCATATTAAGCTTCTTATAATGCACCTTAGTGATATATATCAATTACAATGTGTTTGAAATTGCATAACATCATTCAAATAAACCGCAAATGATTTTTCCACATAGATCGTAATGTAACGGAATTATTTTGTGTGTCCCTGTAAAAAAACTATAAGTGCTACACACTTCCGTTGAAATAGGGAACATGCTATAGACAACGACAATAACATATAGAAATTAGCAGAGCAATCCGAGCATATTTACGGGAGTTAGAGCACGGACAGACGGCAGACGGCCAGAAGGCCATACGGCAGACAAACCGAAGTCATAAACACTTTTCAACTAGGTTGGAAAGTGTTAAAAAAGGCTTTAAGATAACATCACCTTAGCATATCTATTTCCACCCCGCCCCCTGTCGCGTTTTCTGGCGGGTTCAGCTCCAGCTGAAATATGTATATATATATATATTCTTTTTTTTTTTTTTTTTTTTTTTTTTTTAAAGACCTTAATAAAGGGACCGGGAGGGACATCTATGCTCTACAGATCTGGTTCCCAGTCTGAGCAGTCCCTCTTAGGCATTCAAACTTGAGTTACTTAATTTTTAATGTTAAGAAATTAGTTTTTTATCGTTCATTGTTATAGATAATACAAAAATGTTAATAGTTCAAATATTTCCAGTTTTAACATCTAATTACGTTTAAGTAGTAGTTATTTAATTCAATTTAATAAGAAATTTAGTTTATTTCTCAATGTGGTAGAAAATGGTTTTAAAAGTAATTTAAGGTGCTGCCTGAATTAGTGATATTTAATATTTAAACGCTTAAAAATATTAATTTTAATTTTTTCATTTTATTTTCATTGTACACATTAAATAATATAAATTTTAATAGTTGAGACAACAATAAAATAAATTTTCAGTTAATCAGTAATTATTATTAGAAAATTATCTAATTAAATTTAATCCTCAGTTTAATAATAATAATAATTTAAAAATTAATTTAATGAAGTTTCTAAACTTATAATTAATGTTGAAAAATTAGTTTTAACTTCTTTATTAAATTCTTACTATTAGCTCACACTCTCTCTATATATATCTTGTTGGAATTTTCAATCGTTAATAAAATATTTTCTATTCATCCATTCAAGTTCAAATACATTTTTTTAAACTTGTACTGGATGACAATTGATGTTAATACAGTTTTTTCAAATATTAATTCATTAATTTAATTTAATTAATTAATTTAAATTTTATATATCATTTCTGTTTAAAAGTATAGACTCACTCCATATTTATAGTCAAACCTTCACACGTAAAAAGATAATGGGGCTGTTCACGGACGAAGATCAGGCGGCTCGCGGGCGAAGGAGACTATAAATGTGGAGTGAGTCTGTACTTTTGAACAGAAATGAAGCATAAAACTAAAATTAAATAATAAAATTTAATTAATTAATTAATATTTGAAAAAAACTGTATTATCACTAACTGTAACATCGCTATGACACTTAATTGTGAAGTTTGGTAATTTTTGAAATTCAATATTTGAAAAACGGCATAATCATTAGATTTTAAATTTATATCAAGAAAAATACAATTTTTTTACCTTTCTAACGCAGTTTATCTAACAATTTTGTGAGAAATACTTTTCGAGCTATTAATTTTTGGTATTTTAGCTATTTATTTTTTATTTAATTTTTAATACATTTAAAAAATTTCTCTTATGTAAGATATTTAGCAGGATATAAATTTAGGAATAAATACCGTCAGTGGCGAAGCGTGTAGATCGCTGGAAAAAAATTTCTATTTAATCCAAGTAGGAATTGACTTTAAAAAAAAAGTTTTTATATTACTTGTTTAATGAATTAAATGGAATAGACTGACGAAAAGTAACTTGCATAGAATTGCATGCATAGCAAAAAAATCGTATAAATTATGTGCACGCCAGTTCTTGTTATTAAAAGAACATCTTTCATAAATCTTTTAGAACTTTATTTATGCAATTTTTTGTGAACATCCACTTCATATGCTTTTATCATTTCATTATACAAAATTTCTTTCTCTCTTCTTTCTTCTTTCTGTTACAATTGCGCAGGGTGATGTGAGCACAGCATACCAAAATACAACTGACAATATCTCCATCAATTATAATAATTATTGCATAATAATTATAATAATTAGATAATATAAATGTTAATGGTTGAGATAACAATAAAATCATTTTTCAGTTAATCAGTTATTATTATTAGAAAATTATCTACTTAAATTTAATCCTCAGTTTAATAATAATAATAATAATCCTTCTATATTAAAAAAAAGTAATCTGGAACTGAGCCAAAAACGAAATGGACCAATCAAATTCTGCGTAGATATTCCGGGTTAGTCTCATCGCTTTTTTATTAGGGACTTTTTTGAGGAGCGATTACTTTTTTTCTAGCCATCCTACGGATTCGAAAATCATACCACCAGACGCGAAATATAACGAGATTTCAGAAATTAAAAAAATTATCACGGTCGGACAATAAAAACTCAAAAAATCCTTAAAAATCGAGTAAAAAATCTTTTATTGAAAAAGTCATTTATTTATATTGTTGCCAATTTCTAAATAATCGCAAAGGATTATGTTTTATCTCAAATAAAAAATGTATTTGCGCGAGACTATTAAAAACAATAATGAAAGTTTAAAATAATAATTAAATGATCACGTGTTGAGAGCAGAAAATAAAGAAAATTACGTCATAAAAATTGTGTTTACTCATGAATATTAAAAATAAAAAAGATGAATTAAATGAAAAAGGATTGTAACCAGTTAAATGAAAAAGCATTATAACCTGATTACAGAAGAAAGTCGCCGTTCGTGATATCATCATCATCATCTTTTTAAAACAGGATACATTACCAGGTTTGAAGAGGCTGTGAAATCAGAACGGGGGTTGGTGAGCGTAGCGAGCAGGGGGCAGAGCCCCCTAGTAATTTAAAAATTAATTTAATGAAGTTTCTAAACTTATAATTATTGTTGAAAGATTAGTTTTAACTTCTTTTAATGATATAAACGGAATAGACTGACGAAAAGTAACTTGCATAGAATTGCAGGCATAGCAAAAATTTTGTATAAAATGATGTGCACGCCGGTTCTTGTTATTAGAAGCACATTTTCCATAAACCATTTTGAATTTTATTTATGCATTTTTTGTGAACGTCCACTTCTTATACTTTTATTATTTCACTATACAAAATTTCTTTTTTTCTTCTTTCTGTTACAATGGCACAGTGTGATGTGAGCACAGCATACCAAAATACAACTGACAATATCTCCATCAATTATAATAATTATTGCATAATAATAATAAAAGAAATTATAGTAAATATTAATGATAAGTGGATAAATTCAGTTTTTGTATTATTTTATTCTTTCTATGAAAAAAGAAAAAAACATTCCGATGTTAACCTAGTATTCGGGCCGATAGACGGCAAACCTCCCGTTTAACAGGGTTGCCAGTTTGGCTTTTGTTTAATATATATTTAGAAATTCCGAATTCATACCGGTAATTCCAAAAGAAGAATTTTTACTTTATGTCATCAGAAATGTCTCTCATTAAATAAAACAGGAATTACTATTCTGATTTTCTGGTGTGAAATCAAAATTCTTGAATAAAAAAGGAGGCCGGGAGCCCTGCCCTCTTAAGTTAGAAACCTGATATGAGGCTTAGATGAGTCAGAGGATTAATAGAATCACTCTAAATAAATTATTCTTTTTCTACAGAATTTAGAATATCATTTTAAGTATGCCTATATGCAGAAAGACTTATTTGTTTTAATTTTTTCTTAATTCGTAAGCGACAGGTTTGCCGTAATTTCGGGTGTATAAGACGCGGCTCAAATAAATCGGTTTCGGACCAGAAATTGTTTTTAATGAAATATAACGTGTTACATCTTGGAACTTATTTGCATTTATTTCTATAAAATAATTCTTGTTTGAAACAGACTTAATTTACCGGTGGCGTATACAGCGTAAATTACGGTAAATAAAAATCTTATGAACAGAAGATAATTAAAAAAAAAAAAATCCCAGCTCGTACAACAATTACTTTATTGCGATCTAAGTCAATAGAAACAAAAAATAATAAAAGCAAATACACCCGCACATGATTTCCAGAACATTCAAAATGAATGAACAACTCCTAAAGTACTTTCACAAATAAAACAGCCAAAGCAGTGATCCAGAACAGTAATCTCTGATCACGCCTTCGCAACTGTTCCGCAAATGTTCAAAGGGTGAAACAAAAGATACCATCAATAGAAAGATACTATCAACAGCACTTGTGTTTGGGTGCTTCGATTCATAACATTGACAATGAAATCTTCGGAGACACTTTCGCACTACAACTTTATCGAAATGTGATAAAGTCTACTCTTGAGAAAATGACTTGCAGCTTCTCAAGAAGTGATAAAATAAGTCTTTATTTATTTTTTTACTTGCGTCTTATGGGTGACCCAGTTTGATTATTGTTCCAGATATAATCAGTGAGTTGTATAAGGCCTTCGAATGATACGGTGTTTGATTTCGTATGTCTGAAATTAAAGCTTCAAGAGTCTATATTTACAGAAATTGATCGAGAAAATTATTTTCCCGAAAATACTTTCATTTTTCTTCATAAGAAGAAATAAACAAACTTTGATATGTAAGTTGTGTTGCCAGGTTTACTATCACAAAAAAGCGGGGCAATGAGTCCGAAAAGTGGGACAGTGATTCAGAAAAGCGGGACAGTGACTTTTGAAGCGGGACATAAAAATACAGCAAATCCACCGTCACTAAAAAGCGTGACAGGGAGTTATAAAATTGAGACAGTGACTTCTAAGCCGGGACATAAAAATACAGTAAATCCTAGACAGGTCCTGTTTTCACAGGATTAAATGAAAAAAGTACAGTAAAACTTATAAAAGCAGAATTGCTAGAGTCCGAAGAAATATTCGGTTTTAGACAGGTTTCTATCTCCCAAAATAGTTTCATTTTTCTTGATAAGAAGAAATAAACAAAATTTGATCTGTAAGTAGTGTTGTTAGGTCCACTCTCAGAATAAAGCGGGTCAGTGACTTTTGAATCGGGACAGTGACTTTTGTAGCGGGACATAAAAATACAGCAAATCCACTGTCACAAAAAAGCGGGACAGAGAGTCATAAAATTGAAACAGTGACTTCTAAACGGGACATAAGAATACAGTAAATCCTACACAGGTCCCGTTTACACAGGATAAAATTTAAAAAAATGTACAGTAAAACCGTTAAAAGCAGAATCCGTCGAGTCCGAAAAAATATTCGATTTTAGACAGGTTTTTGTCTCCCAAAATAGTTTCATTTTTCTTGATAAGAAGAAATAAACAAAATTCGGTCTGAAAGTAGGGTTTTCCGGTCTATTGTCACAAAAAAAGCGGGACAGTGGCTTCTAAAGCGGGACATAACATATACAGTAAATCCTAGACAGATTCCGTTTTTTACAGAGGATTTATTGAAAAAGTACAGTAAAGCCTGTAAAATTAGAATCACTAGAGACCGAACAATTATTCCGTTTTAAACAGGTTTTCTCTGAGATAGTAGATTATTTTCATTTATAATTTTCCTTTATGGACTGGTTCTGTTTTAACAGGCTTACTTCATAAAGTCCCACTTTATACAGACTGCTGAAAATATATATCACGGTACTAAAAGAAATTAAGAGTTTGTACATTATGAAAGATCGGGACTTTTGGTACCCCACGCACTGGTTCCGTGGAACGGGTTAATAATGACATGCAGTATTTTATATTTTATTGCGCTTGTTAAGTGAAATTTCCGGTACAAAAATAATTATTTGATCCAAAATAAGCGTAGAAGTTGGAAGCCATGTGTATGACTAATGTTTGACATGAATGTGATTTAAATTGTGTTGAAAACTTTTAATTAAAGTTTTACTCTGTACATTGTTGTTTTTAAGAGTATGTATAAACGTGTGAAAAATAAAATAAAATACTTCTTAAAACTTCTGTAGTTCACTTAATTAAATATGATGTTAAAAGTAATTTAATAAAGAGCATGCACTTGTCATTATTAATATTTCATACAGAATAATTTTATTTCACCTTTTTTTTTTCTCTCTTTTTAATGCAATTTTGGAAGCACAATAAAATATTAACATTCTAAACGCAGAAGTATTCTTTAACGAATATTTATACAAAGATTTTTTAAAAGAAAACTAATGTATATCTTTACCAATTATTTCACGATTAATTACATTAAGATCAGTAGAATTTCATTTTTCATTCCCAAAGGAATAAATTCAAAAATGTATGTGTATCAAGGAACGTGTACTTCTTGTAATTTCCAAGTAATCTGCCACCACTAGGGCTAGATTATTTATCAATATATCGGTAAAATATTGATATTTTTAATTATCGTAATACCGATATCTAAGCTCTGATTCTGACGATATATCCCAATAACGATAGCTAAGCTCAGACTCTACCGGTGTATCCGAATAACATTTTTTTCCCCTCAGCGCAACTTCGAAATCCTAGAAAAAGCGCCCAATATTCAGTACTAATATCGAAATAATCGTTTTCTTCTTTGCATTTATTCACTGCCGGCTACATTCACAGCCGAATATCCCTTCTAATGGATATCTCTTTTTCGTCTTAATTCCTATATATCCCGATATAATCTATGCTTTACTTTTTATTCAAACAAACCGCATATCCCCCGGCCCGTTTGCAACTGATTAATACTGTTATCGTGTGCGTTTCCATACCATCCCTGATTAAAAATGCAAGGTCTATTGGTAGAGACCAACTCTACTTAGTTGGTAATCCGGCATTGATAACTCGTATCATCCAATCTTCATAATTTTAAGTGTCACTTATGGCTCAATCACAGCTCTCTTAATACTAGGTATACGCGCTGTTACAAAAATGGCAGCTGTCGTAGACGGATATTTTTTCAGCGTTTATACGGTCCCTTGAGCTTTAATATCAATAATTTCTAAAAGTATTATTTGCCTTATATTTTTACAATTAAATAAAGCCAAAGAATTCTTTGAAAAAATATTGGTGTTCAAATTAAAGCGGACTAATCAAGATAAAGATAAGACAGGCTCTAGTATTCATTCGGGGTCCCCCTTCCTATGGTGTCAGAAAGAATTAAACATTTCTGATGCCTTTATGAAAATGCAAATACATATGTGCTTAAACATATTTTAAGTTTTTTATCGTAACCTATTCTAAAAGTTCAAAATCATGGTAATAATCGAATCCAGGTCACAACAGATTCAAAACGAAGATTACGAAGATTACATACCCACGACCCAGTTGGTCAATGCGTTAACCAAGCCTTGGTACCACTATTCGCGGATAGTAATTTCCAGCTCATTTAATCGCAAATATCTGTCATTGAATAAATCTAATATTTCTATTCGGAAATAGCAATACTCATAAATTGGACACATAAATTGGATAAATTGGAAGGTTTGGAAACTATGTAATAGTCTTTTTATAAATTGTAACAATTGTTTTTTTAATTCATCGAGTTATCAACATTAGCGCAAATTTTATTTGCTTATACCATTTACTTCATTTTTTACCTTTATTTCACGAGAGTTAAATTGACTGGACATTACTGTCTGCCTTTGTTTCCAAATCCAAACTCGCTAATTTCTCACGTATTAACAAAATTATTTCCATCTGAAAGTTGTTGATGTTTTTAATCAGATTCCAGCGAAATAAAAAAAAATGTTTTTCATTCTCTTGTAAAATTAGTATGTTTTCATTAAATATTACTAAATTTGGTGTTTGAACAATTTCTTTTGCAGCTCGGTGAACTTCTACTAAAGATTTAGCGTTAGACAGCAACTGAAATTCCACGAGATTTATCTGAAACCCAATAAAATCTATGTTAATGATATAATGTAAAGGTGATCGTCGTGCCAATATAGTATTGGGTTCTTCGAAAAGTTCCTTCCGTTTGAGAAAACAAATTTATAACATAATATTCTGCCCGTCAATTATTAGCCTTCGCATATCGGAATTAATGTCTAATAATTAAATTAGATAGAATTTTCCGGTACTTACCAGCTTTCCCAAATGGAAAAAAACTTTCTGAATAACCTTATAAATAAAGAATCAGTGGTTATATTCACCTAATTAACATGAGTAACTTCCTTTCTTTAGCAGATTCTTTGCTTATAAAATGCCAAATAAGAAAATAAGATTTTTTTTTGTTTTTAGTTTAAGAAAAAAAATAATAAAAGTAAAATAACTGCGAAAACCTAACTCAGTTTCTAGCTATAGAATTTCATCCCCACCCCCACCCCTAATAACCCATCCAACCCAGTTACAAATCCCCCCTGTAACAGAATTGCCAATTGCCCTTTTTTAAAATTCAAACATTGTGAATTATTTCCAAATATTCCGAAATAAATTTTATTTTATGTAATTAAGAAATGTCTGTCATTAAATAAAGCACAAATTACTATTTAACATTTCTGGTGTGAATTCGGAATTTCTGAATTTAAAAAAGACCAAACTGGCAATCCTACCTTCAAAATCTAGAGGAGAAAAGAAAACCCCAAGTTATTAACTCTGATTTTATGAGACACGACAATTGCGAAAAGGTTATTTTTAGATATTAACTTCCATTTTTGAAGCTGGTCGTTCCAATAAATTCTATAAAATTTATCTTCATTCTTTTTCTGTTTTTTTTCTTTCTTCTCCCCTCCCCCTCTCTCTCTCTCTCTCTCTCTCTCTCTCTCTTGTTTGTTTCGACATTTTCCGTGATTGTGCTAGCTACCCCCCACCGCGTTTTACATCACTACTTCCGGCAGTGTTTTATAAAACACAAATAAAAACATCAATAAATAAATAACTTACAGATGAACTCCAAATGTATTTACATCACACATACAAGTGCACCGAGAAAAAAAATAGACTACAGTGCCTCTAAAACTAAACAAGTTTCAAAATTCATGCGTCAAGCATAGATTATGTGACACTTTCCAACACATACAAAATAATTTTAGATATATTTGCCGTTTTATAAGTTGAAAGATAATATCTAAGTAAACAATTTGGGAAACGCATAACATATTTTAAAAACCCAATTTCAGGAAATACCAACAATATTCGGAAAATATTCAAATTCTTTTGTGCAGGCCTGTATATGATCTATAGATTTGTATATATGTTACGGTCATTATTAATAATAACCGCCCATTATGTCCGGTCATTATTAATAATAACCGGATTAATCATATTGACCGTAACATAGACACTACATAGAATGCTAAATTTTATTTTAACGCAGTTTACATTCCTCCCCCCCTCCCATGGATTTTCCGTCAATAAACGGAAGTGTACTCGAGGAATTTTGTGCTGCCCTATATATGATCTATATAATTCATACACACCAAGTAACAGAAAAAAATGAGTTAAATTTAAAAACGCGTTCAGCAACTGAAAACGCATTTTCAGCAATTATTGTTAACGTACAGTACCAAATTATTTTGTGTGTCAACGAACGATGATTGCAATATACAAAATATTCTATAGTAAGTCTCTTGTAATGCACCTTACTGATATATATCAATTTCATTATAAATGTGAAATACTGAAGCATTATTAAAATAAACTGCGAACGATTTTTCTCCGTAAACCGTAATGTAACGGAATTATTTTGAGTGTCCCTGTAAGCGACCTATAAGTGCTATGCACACCCTATTCTATAGTAAACCTCTTGTAGTGCACCTCAGTGATATATGTCAATTTCAATATGTTTGAAATCGTATAACAGCATTAAAATAAACCGCAAATGATTTTTCCCATAGACCTTAGTGTAATGAATTTCTTTTGCGTGTCCCTGTAAAAAAACTATGAGTGCTACACACTTCATTTTCAGTACCGAACATGAGATAGTAAAGCTCAATAATATATATCAATTGCATAGCAATTCGAATATATTTACAGGAGTTAGAGCACGGACAGACAGACAGACGAGCAGACAAACCAAATTCATAAACACTTTTCAGCTATGTTGGAAAGAGTTAAAAAGGAAAAAAAGAAAGGTTCAGTTCATTTTCCGCATAGTGAATTTAAAATAAAATTAGTAAGAGATAATTTTTTCCGGTAAGAAAGGAATACTTTGCAATTTCGATGCAAAATAAAAATAAAGTAAAATAAAAATCATAATTTACTTACATTGTAATCGTCTCGTAGTTTAATTAGGAGGTCAAGATGCTCTTGATCTTTTGGAACCACCCTCAAGACTTGGTGCCTGAAAACAAAATTATATATTACTAATAATTATCGACATACTTTATTTTCAATTGACTCTAAATAATAGTTATTAAAATCGATTTGCTGCTTTAATGCTGTATTATAAAACGAAAACATCTTCTTGAGTAACGCTGACAACAAAGGCACACGTGATCAATAAATTTTGCTTTTACTAATAAATTTAAATTTTTTAAACATCGCACAACTTCAACTTTTACACGTCGAATAGGGGAAAAAATTTCTTTCAAATTCAAATCCGAATTGATTTTTTATGGTTTTTAAAATAACTTTCAATCAATTTTTTTTAGGCAAATTTCGTAAGAAATACTACCTACTACTATTCCATATATACGCCGATTATGACTCCTAGAAGAACCCACAACCACCCCCAGTCAAAATTTTATTTATCTATCTATCGATGGTTATTATAATTCATAAAAGTTTTATTAGATATATACAGTAAAACCTCTAAATAACGGACACTTCGGGAGCGCAGAAATTGTCCGCTATTCGGAGGTGTCCGCTATTGGGAAAACTTCAGAGATCCACAAAATCGCTAAGAAATGCTTAACGTTTCATTAATTGACTTTTATATGTCCGAGAACTTCTATTATATGATAAATCAGAAATTAAAATTACTTTTTTAAGCAATAAAATTCAAATTAAATTGTACATACATTTTTCCATTGTTTATTACATTCTTAAGGAAAAAATATGTTACAAAAGTTTGCTTTTGCTTGCTATTACATCTGTAGTTAGTGTTTGTATGCGACGTTTTAATGCTGTCAGTAGTTTTAATCTTTCTGAATCATCTTTTTTTGGAAAAAGAGAAAAATATGTGTAACTGCTCACTGTATTTTGCCGCTTCTTGGAAATTCTCGATATTGCAGGAAACATCCCCTGGTTTCAGTATCTGATTCATATCACTAATAGAGTCATTTTTGTCGAAGATTATGAAGGAATATAATCGCCTACGTCAACTGATTCTGTTTCAATAGGTCATCATGAATGTTGATGGACATTTTGGCATTTCTTCACTCCTGATCCATTTCATTAATTCACTTATTGCGATAGTTCTTCATATCTATCTGAAATAAGTGTTTCATTTTCTTTTAATATAAAGCCTGCTTTTCTGAAACATTGTCGTACGCATTCCGGTTATATGTTTTTTACAGCTGAAGAAATTCGAATTTGAAAGCATCGGGAACATTAACTAATTTTAGGCTGTTCTCAAGTATATTCATAGAATAAAACTTCCAAAGAATATGGCTTAATAAAAGCTTTCTCTACCAGGCTTTACAATTGTGTACAACGTCATGATCAAGGGGCTGGCATACGGAAGTTGTCTTTTTTTTTCTTTCTTTTTTTTGGGGGGGTGGGGGGAAACATGACACAGTTTTAATATTGTCTAATTTATAATGTTTTGTATGAGAAGTTGCACTGTCTAAAAACAAGATAAATTTTCTTTGTTTTTTCATCCTATTATCAAAGGAAGTTAACCATTTAATCACTAAAAAACTGGTTATTCACGCTTTTTTATTCGCTCTATAACACCAAATTTTTTAAATTGGATGTTCTTTGAGAAAAACATGGGTTTCAGCGATTTTTGAACTATAAGAGGAATTTAAAAATCCCCTAATTCGTTGCAACATAATAAAATAGTGATTCGCTCTTTTGTCATTTTTTTCGCCGCTACAGCCATCCTTTTTAAAGCACAAAGTCTTATTCGAAAAAGTTCTGAAAAAGAGTCCGCTTTCTTCGGTATTAAAAATGTTTCTCCCCTCATAACCTTCATAAATTGATTGCAGTTATTCATGCCAATTCTCCACTTTTTTCAGAGCTACAGATTTTGCTTCACATATTGTTTTGAAAGAGATGTTGTGCCGAGACAGAGAAACTTTTCCAGTCATCGATCCAAACCCTTAAAATCATGTAATCCGAGTTCTTTGGCGACTTTTAAAGCCTTTTCCTGAATCAAAGGCCCTGTGACGATTCCCCCCTTCCAGATTTAATAAGTCTAATTAAATCTTCTCTTCTTTAATCTACTCACACATGGAGATCTGAAGTGTAAACCAGATGTAGGCCCTTCAATTTCAGAAAGTGCCGCATCCAGATGTTAGGCATTAAAATTTCGTCTGTGCATACCGCCAGATTACTTCTCGATCTCGAGCATGTGTGCTTCCTAATAAACTTAGAATTATAGCAGTTATAAATTCGTGTCGCTTGCTAAGAAGTGACGTTATAAGAACAGTTATGATCTCGTATATTCTGGCCACTTGAATCCAGATTGCTCCATCTTTCAGAGGTACTACAGAAACCGCCATCTGTGCTCCCCGGTGAGAAAAAACACTCATGAACACTTGAGATCTTGCCGATCATATATACGAAACGAGCAGAGGCCAGAGATAGATTCTGTTTTGTGTTGCAGCTAGCAACAGCTTTCTAGGCTTCTCTGGTGAGAAGGCCTACGTCTTCGGTCCATGTGCCGATGGTTAAGGCAAAAACTTTGCCGGTTATTTCAGAAGTACTCCGCGTACTTGTGTGAGAGAGAGCGCCCTGCTCTGGTAAATTTCTCCTCCTTGAGAGACTGTATGTGTACGGCCGCCCAGTGCCGGTAGAACTATTCGTTCATCCTGATAAAAATCCCTGAAACACCGCCTACATGTAAAAATCTATGTAATTGTGATAAGTGTACTGAGTGATTGTGACGTAATTAAATCTGTGTTTGCCAAAAACTGTTTATTGATTTACGATTACGCTACAGCCCACTGATAGGCTTTTTTTTTGAACGAAGTGAAGTAAACCAATTCATAAATATAGAATTAATTTCAATCAGTATACCTCAATTTCACATTTTTGGTGTTATCGTTAGAGTTAATAATCTACAAATTCTTTATTTCGTAAAATCTCTCCTACTTGTGTTTTAGCTATTTTAAAACATTCGGCAAGTATCTGTAAACTCTATTTCTGTTTTTCAGATTCACTTACATTTACAATTTCAAATTTTTCTTTTAAAGTTAATCGCTTTCGTTTTGAGGTCATTCTCGAAACATTAATCACGAACAAGACACTAAATTCAGAATACGCAGAACTGAATATATGCAGAAAACGATAAAAATGGTTTTAACATATTTTGAAGCTTTGAATATTGTATGTCAATTAAATCTGAAAAATCAAACAGTAATCGATACAAAATACATAGGAATTTGGGGGATTCCTCAGGCCATTGGGGATTTTCCAGAGACCACCCCCTACATTTATCTGTGGTCAAAAAATTTGTGACATATTGCCTTAATAAATTTCGAGGCTTTTTTTAAAAAAAATTTCATTTTCTTTCTCGTTAAAAAATCATTTTTCATCCTTGATCGCCAAAACTACTGTCCGCTATTCGGAATGTCCGCTATTCAGAGGTTAAACATACAAAAATTTAGATTTTGGGAGTGGGGATTTGAAAAGTGTCCGTTAAATAGAGGTGTCCGCTATTCGGGAGTGTCCGTTATGGAGGTTTTACTGTATATATATATTATATAATCACTATTTTTATGGACGCAGTATAACCTATAGCCTGTCCCTAGAGATTTTTCCAAGCATTTATTTAAATTTCTCCGAGTAAAAGACGAAATACATATTTAGAAGATTAAGAATATCTTTTATACAAGATACGAAAAAAAATCTCTCTAACACAATAATGATAAATATTATTCAATAATTTTTTGTATACTTTGACAGAACAATGCTTTTCATAAATGCAATTATGTTTATTTAAAAATGTTATGGATTAAATGATTACCTACTATAGTATCAGTGTTGGCTGGTGACTGGATTTATTTGGGGAATTAAATGTATGGCTGCCAATTTATTATTTTCTTATCACTATTTTTTATATTGAAACTTTGCCTTTTTTTAATGGGAAAAGGTTCTGCTATTATACAAGTATAAGCTTTCTTTTAAAAAATAATGGTACGAAAAGAATAAATTTTACAGTCATGCATTTAGTGCCCCAAAAATTGCCAGTCACGATCCGCCACTGTATAATATGCTTTACATTAGTTTTGTAAAAATGTTATCCTTTTTAACAAATCTTTTTTTTTTTCGCAGTAGCTAGAAACTGAATCTACATATTTTTCATTATGAATTTTTAAGATACTTAACACGTTTATAAAATATTTTGATAATTTTAGCAAAAATTGCTATAATTGTTGTAATTTTTTTTTTCAAAAAATGAATGTTAAATCATATTTGAGTTCACTATACTATTATAAATACTGATATTATAATCGCTTTCCAAGTCTTTATCACACCCACACACTCTGGATCAAATAACGTGTAAGGAAATATTCAATTTTTAGCTCACAGGCTATCAAAACCTGAGAGCTAATGTGCCCGCAGGTTCTTTATGTACGTACGTATGTATGTACGCATGTACGTAACGCGATAACTCTTGATAGAAATATCCGATTTGCTTCAAATTTTGCATATAGGTTCATTCTGATAAGACGCTTCCGTGATTAGTTTGGAGGGTTCATTGGTTAAGTATAAAGGGGAAAAACGGAGGCTAACCCCCCTTAATTTTGATAAATGAGTTTTTCATACAGATTTATCCGATTTGCTTGAAATTTTGTATACAGGTTCATTCTGATAAGGCGCTTCCCTGATTAGTTTGGAGGGTTCATTGGTTAAGTATAAAGGGGAGAACGGGGGGCTAATCCCCCTTAATTTAGGTAAATAGGTTTTATCATACAGAAATATGTGATTTGCTTCAAATTTGGTACTCAGGTTCATTCTGATAAGGCGCTTCCTTGATTAGTTTGGGAGTTCATTGGTTAAGTATAAAGGGGGAAAATGGGGGAGCTAATCCCACCCCCCTTCATATAGCTAAATGGATATTTCATATAGAATTATGCGATTTGCTTCAAATTTGGTATGCAGGTTCATTTTCATAAGGCTCTTTCCTGATTAGTTTTGGAAGTTCATTTGTTAAGTATCAAAAATTAGTTTGTATTAAAAGTATATCTCATAATCAGAATTTGCATTTTTATTATCGATTTCTTTATTTTTCGAGGATATAAATAAGAGTATAATATACAGTTAGTGTCAATAGTCTGTGAACTCAATGGATCAGTTTAACTGGGCACTTTTCTTTTTATTAACTATATTAATTAACATAAAAGCTTTAAATTAAAAAGTATATGTGACAATAATGAAAATGTAAGTGTTTAGCATAAAAATAAACTCAGTTTATGATCTGATGGTACGATTTAATTCGGAGTAGTTATTTTTGTCAAATTATGTGTACCCGAATTGACTTCGGATAGCTAGGTAAATAGTTAAAATTGATTTTGTTCTTCTCACAGATATGATCTACAGCAAAATTCTTTTACGATTAATATATTTATGAAGCAGCGAACCACAGGCGAAAAAGAAATCAGACATACTTCGCATTCGCTGCCAACCACGAGTATACTCGTGGTTTTTCAATCTAAAATTTCGAATTCCTACTGGAAATTTCGAAAGAAGAATTTTTATTTTATGTAATCACGAAATGTCTGTAATTAAATAAAGTAAATATTGGCATTCGTATTTCCTGGTATGAATTCGAACTTTCTAAATAAAATAAAATTCCGGTAATTTTAACCCGGCATTGAACGTGTTAAACCACTAATTTAGATTTTTTTTGTTATAATTAATCACCGTGATTTATTAAAACAAAAATAACATTTTAAAATCAGTGGTGGAAGTTTGCTCCGCCGCCCCCGTTAATTCAACGCCTATGCAACGAACGTCTGTGCTGTGATGACAAAATATCAATTTTTCCAAGTATGTTTATATCGCAAACGCACTATGTTCGCCCACTCACGCCATAAGGGTGACAAATATAATATAGAACATGTTATTAAAAACCCACGTACATTAAACCTCAAGCGATAGTACAGTAATATCGGAGATAAAAATCAGAGAGTTGTTTTGATATCGTGATGCAATTGAAATGTCAAAGCTTTCAGAATTATTTAGAATATTTTATAACATATGTGTTAGTGAAAAATATATTTCATTGTGGTTCAAACATTTTGGAAATTGGTGTCAAGAATACATATCCCAGTTCACTTGTTGAAATTAGTTACAAATTTTTAAAGTTTTTCTATTATTTATGTACTTTTTTCACACTTTTCAAAATTTAATTTAAAAAAAGCAATTTCGATACTATTTCATTCGGAAAATATATGTATGTATACAGAGCCAGTATAATACAAAACGATACGCCTGTTTTTGTTCCCAGACCGTTTATGATAAAATCACATAAAAAATGTTACTAGATTCGGAATATTGTCTTGCAGAATATGAATATAATTTTTGAAAAAGTGGTCATCTAAATTTAAACGACTTTATTTGTTTAATGGTAACGCCCACTTTTACACCTTATTTGAGTTCCGAGACACTCCGGAGATCAAAGTATAGTTTACGTACTTTTAATTAAATCTTCAAAAAGCTATAAAGAAATATTTATTAAGGGTATATCCATATATTAAATGAAATAAATTAAGATCTCAAAGGAAAACATTCCAGAAAAATTCTCAGTAAAATTGTAGAAATAATCGATGTTAAAAAAACAAAAACTCATTGGAACGATGGAAGAATGTAAGAGATATGAAAAGAAAATTTACATTAGATCCAAGAAGAAAATCTATTGAGAATCGAACCCATATCATAAAAAAGGCTCTTTACAGAGACCATAGATTAAAGTTTAAAATTTAAGAAATACAAATGGTACTAAAGCAGTCTAAACATACATATTTATTTATTTTAATAGATTGGAACTTGGAACGAATTCATTAATCAGAGTCCCTGGAACCATGGTCTCCGTATCTCTAGTAAGAGCAATGTGAATCTAAAATTTATAATCATAGTCAAAATCAAGAACATTTAAATTTTATTTAAAATAATTTTTCAAATAATTTTTCTGGTTTAAATTTAAAATTTTCTCATACGGGATTGAATGAATGATAACAGAATCTGGTCCCCAGAGTAAAACTTTGAAAAGTATACTTTTGCTATATGTCAAACTGTAAACTTAAATACCCATGTTTTTCACGATGCCCATATTCTCTTTATGTAAACTGCTGTAGGTAAGGGCTGATTACTCACGGGGAAACTTAATAACCACCAATAAAAGGCAATAGAATTTATTTCTATTAAAATTTACTGGTGGAAATTGCCACTTTAATTATCATACCCTGGTTTTGGTCATAATGTTGTCAGGTTCATTATCACAAAAAAGCGGGACAATAACTATTAAATCGTGACAAAAAAAAAAAAAAAAAAAAAAAACCTTTAAATCCTTTTAAAATGGAACCTGTCTAATATGAAATCCTGTCTAAAACGTAAAAAATCGATGATCCTCACGGAAAGAGCACCATACAAATCTACTTTCAAAATCAGAAATCTGCTTAAAATGAAATCTTTCTCAGATCAACTTCCATCCTGTATGTTTTACTGTATTATATAAACAGAATAATCATTGACAGTAACATTTGTGAAAGCGGAACCGAAACAAAATCCCTTACTGGAGAGGTTTTCGATTGAATGGTTACAACTGTATAGTATTCATTCCAAAAGGACAATGATTTTTTTTTTCAAGTTTAATAGAGGATCCGTCATAGACAGGTTCCATTTGTTTAGGATTTACTTAACAATGTGCAGTAATATCTGTAAAAACTAAATCGCTAGTACCAGAAAAAATTCCGTTTTAGGCAGGTTTCCATCTGTAAAGGTTCATTTCTTTCGGTGGGACAGTAGAAATTTCCAATTATAGACAAGTTCTTATTTTACAGGTTTACTGCATAAAGTTCCACTTGATACAGACTAACGAACAGCATGGTACAATTTTTAAAAACTCATATCGTCAGTATGTGACGAGTACTTTTAGGTATGATTTCGTAAGAAATACTACCTATTACATTCTCACCTATGTTGGAATTTTTGAAAAAATTTTGCAGATCTACGCCGATCATGACTCCCAGAACCCAAAACCACCCCCAGTTCAAAACTTTATCTATCTATCTATCTATCAATGTCACTGTTTTATGGACACGATAACTGCAATAATTATGCACAAATCTCTTCCAAACTGATACATAAAATCAAGGGGCATAAAATCTCGGTCAAGTTCGTTAATGGGCAAAATAGACCCGAGGGGGGGGGGCTTTTTGTGAAAACAGAAAACCCCCATAATTTCTTAATTATGATACGTATCGAATCCGTTTAAAGTTATTATTACTTCTAGGAAAATGGCCGAAAATTTATGTATGACAGATTTTCGATATCATTAAAAATGGCCCCAAGGAGGGAAAAAAAGGGGAGTTTTAGAAGAATAAAATTCATAACTTCGTCCTTTCACAAGATATCAAATCCGCTTAAATTTATTATAAATCCTCTTAATATTATCTAAAACTTTTATATTGACAAATTTTTTTATAGGACCAACCCTTATAGCAAAAAAATAAATAAATAAATAAATAAAAAAACAATCCCTGCTGGTTCCGCCTGCAAACAAGTTAGGTTTCGAAGTGGGCGGTTGCAACTATCGCATCATGGCAAAAAGGTCATTTCTTCCGCAATTCCCAACAAACAGGCGCCCCACGGTCTGCGTCTTCGAAATCTACCTGTGCCTGTTGGCCGAGCCGTCAGGGATTTTTTTAATAGTGCATTTTAATAATTATATTAGGTAATGAGTAATTACGCTTCTAAGTTTTCCCATAGATTTAGCTATTGCATTGGGGAGTTTCAGTGAAGCGGTTCCTTAATCAGATCCTGCAGAACCAATTCACAATTTTGTGGCTATGTCAATGCCTGTTTATTCATAGTTCCGTGGGACATGCCACATTTGGTTTATGCCGAGCTCTGTAAAGTAAAAAATATTACCGATTTGCTATTTGAACCTTGTGCTAATTTATCCAACTTTTTAAGGAAATAATTTTTTATATAGAGAAGAATTTCTAAGAAAATTTCAATAATTTTCTTAGAATATTGTATTATGTATTATGTATTATGTATTATGTATATAATTGTATTATGATAATACAATTATATTAATTATAAATAATTAAATGTCTTTCCAAAAATTTATATCTACAACCTTTACACAATGATTACTCAAAATAAGTTTTCATAATGGCTAAAAGTACATGAATTTTTATATGATATCTCGTAAGGCTAACATTTGTATTTTTCTCATTTTCATTACTTGAATTTGTATCCCCTTGATTAATTAATTTAAAATAGCATCTGATTTTTTTTCACTTGACAGTGTTGTTATTAATTCTATGCTCAGACAAATACCCTTGAGGAAAAGCCTTGTACATTTCCTATTGTTTATTTATTTATTTTACTTTTTATTTAATACAACTGTAAGATTGTTTCTTATTCGAAAATCTTTTACATAGTCAAAAATCTCTCATGTATACCGATAATACATTTACAAGTAAATATTCTTTATGAAATGCATATTTCAATGTATTTCCCTGGAAAAAGGAGCTGTTAATGTTTGTTCTCCCCAGAGATTTACCCAAATAAAATCTAGAAAATTTTACATCTAAGAGATAAAATACAGCCAGTGGGAATTTTGAATTCCTTTTACCCGCCAATTGTTGTTTAAATGAAAGAGTAATTTTTCTTTATAAAATGGATAGAAGGAACGTTATTTATTCTATGTTTACTCATAATATTATTTCAATTGTCTAAGAATGTTTTCAAATATTCAAGTTATATAATACTTGTTTTATATGGAATAATATTTAACATATATGCCGCTATTTACCCTTTGACTACAGGTTGGGATATATACGTCCCATTGGACTATTTTTAACACTTTCCGACATAGTTGAAAAGTGTTTATGAATTCGGGTTGTCCATGTGTTTGTCTGTCTGTTGTCTGCCCATGCTCTAACTCGTGTGAATATACTCGAACTGCCTTGAAATTGATATATATTATTGGGATTTACAATGGCATGTTCGGTATTGAAAATGAAGTGTGTAGCATTTATAGTTATTTTACAGAGATACTCAAAAGAATTCCGTTACATTACGGTGTATGAGAAAAATTCGTTTGCGGCGTATTTTAATGATGTTACACTATTTTAAATATATTCAAATTGATACATATCACTGAGGTTCAATACAAGGCGCGAACTCTAGAATATAGTGTGCATATAATGCAGGGGTGCAAAATCTAGGCGCCAATGGGCTGATTCTCACCACTAAATTTTATTAGTATTCTTCGTCCAATTTTATTAGTATACTTCGTCTAAATTTTATCAGTATTCTTATTAGGCGAAGAATACTAAAAATTTAGTGGTGTGAATCGGCCCACTAACGCCTAGATTTTTGCACCCCTGATATAATGCATCATTCATTTACAGGGACACTCAAACAAATTCCGTTACATAACGGTCTTTGGAAAAAAATCCTTGTTCTTTAACCCATTTGCATCATTAGCGCAAATAGCGTGCTTTTTATGCATTTTTTTTTTAATTCAGAAATTCCGAATCTTTACTGGAAATTCCGAAAAAATAATATTTACTATATGTAATCACAAAACGCCTGTCAATAATAAGCAAAATAATCCAGCAAAAATAGTTATATTTGCTTTATTTAACCCTCCGCCTTCCAGACGGACTCCATGGACCGACAGGTACATTCAAAATTACTCTTCGAACCAGATTTTATTTCATAATATAAATTAACCCATTCACGTCGAGAATCTTTTACGATTTTTATTTCTTCAACACCAGTTGACAGCAGTTTTTACGTGCTGTAATTTGAACTTATTTAATTTGTCAAAATTTCAGATTAGCTAAGGGGAAATTTTCCATGCTAAAATACTGGTTTCCAAATTTAAATGTTTCGTGCTCTTTAATTGGCGAGTTTTCTTGCCAACTGGCATTAAGAGCCTACATCAGTCACGCGAAAAAACGCTCCAGCTAATGTTAAGTCTATGGGATGGTTATCGCGCGATTTCTCGCTCGCATTTTAATATTTTTAAATGATTTTTTTGCATAGGATAGCTGAGGTTGATCTATAACGTTGTTAGTTTTTACTTTTTCGATTTTGGTTTCAGTTTTTTTATATAAGGGTAATTTCACTTTCAGAACCGGTTCCAACCGGCTCCAAAATTGAAAATGTCCGCTTATAAAAAAAACCGTAACCAAAATCGAAAAAATAAAAACTAACAACGTTAGAGATCGACCTCAGCTATCCTACGCAAAAAAAAAAAATCATTTAAAAATATTAAAATGCGAGCGAGAAATCGCGCGATAACCTTCGCATAGACTTAACATTAGCTGGAGCGTTTCTTCGCGTGACTAGCGTAGGCTCTTAATGAGTTAAATATAAAACGCAGAGAACTAATATAAATAAATAAGTTAAATAGTTTTAAATAAAAATTCTGGTGTAAAATGTTTTTATGAAAGTTGAGTAAAATTCCCGGACTTTCTAGATTGAAATAAAGCAAAAATTACTATTCAGAATTTCTGGTATGATTTTGGAATTTGTGAATAAAAAATAAATTACTGAAATGCACGCATATACGTACTAATGTGCAAATGGATCAATACGTTTTATTTGTTAATTTATTTACTGTAGTTCCATAGCCAATTATGAAAACATCGTCTAAGAATTGGTAGTGAAAGGTTAAAGAAAAAGGAGAGAAAGACAGATAATGTTTAAGTAATTAATAGCGTTTCTTGCGATTCAAACTAGAGCTTCCGCTATCGACTTGTAAAGCTATAAAAATTTGTAACTACATTAAATGAAGTTAATGTTAAGTGTTTTTTAAGATACTAACATCTAGTCCGCGAGTACGCTAATGTTCGATTCGCTAGATACCTCCTGAAATAAAATAACTCCAGTAATGTATTTATCTTAGTTCAATATAGTGTCAATGTGATGCTAAGTATCATCGTCTTCTTTAGAAGTTTTCATTTAAACCTTGTTAATATGTAGGTAAAAAACAGGAATTTTCTTTTCTACCTCATAACATTTTCATTATTTTTTCGACTTTTTTGAATAGATCTATAAGCTTTTTAAAATGTGCATAACTGCGAAACCACATGTTTTTTGAGTACCACTATTTTCGTATAGCCGCTTTATTTAACTAATCTGCTTTATTTAACGAAAGAAAATCTGCGACGAAATAAGACGATGACTACTATTTAAAAACAGCGGTCTCAAAAAAAAAAGGAGAAGCTACATAAAATTTTTTATGTAAAAGCTAATTAGACTGTTCATACAATTCCAGAGGAAAGGGTTAGCAACTGAACCAATTTATAAGTAAACAAACACTGGAACAATGGAACAATATAGTTAGCAGGACCTAGTTGCGTACCAACTGAACTTCCAAGTTAGAGGTTATCGACTTGCGAGGCAAATGGGGAGCCGTAATAAATTTAAATGGTTGGAAATTAAATAAAAATATTTACAAATATAATAATGGAATAGAAGTATAACAAAAATAGTGAAAAAAGTAAATTAAAAAAAATTCCATTAGGCCAAAATAAATCACAGACGAAACCTTTCGAGGGTCGAACCCATCTCAAAAAAAAAGAAAAAAAGACTCTCTTCAGAGACCATGCATTTAGTTTAAAAGTTACAAAGTAACATTAAAAAGCCAATAGGCAGACTAAAGATTTTTTTTTCTATACTAAGACAAAAGACAAGAAAAATTAAGTATAATTGGAGAGAGTGGAAAATCCAATCTTCATCATCAATTGATAAAGCATATTTAGTGCGTTTACGGTTATTGGGGTCGGATACCCCATAGTCTGGCAATTCTGCTATGATTTCGTTAAGTATGTTGTAAATAGGTTTATAAAAATTTTTGAAAAGTTGTCGTCTACGTTTTTTTAAAGATGTGGTGCAGATATCTCTGCGGATAGTAGTGTTTCTTAGGTAGTGGTGGCCAGATTCATATTATCGGCTCTATATAGATAATTCATATTGTGTTACTAGCGAAGCCCCAGATCGGACAAGCATAAGAAAGGATAGATCGAACGTACGCGTTATATAAAATAACTTTATTTTTGATCGAAAGTGCATTACTTCGAAGAAGAAGTGAAAGTGATTTAGAAATACTAGTAAGCAAACACTGATTGTACCTTAAAATTTAAATCTGTACCTGCTTTATAATTTTTCTGGTTTATTTTCTTGCATTGAAGATCTGAATTAATGTGTAAATTTTATTTCATTTTGCTGTACAACATTGACTGTTGTTGAAAACGTCGCCAACGCCATGAATCATCCCCATTGTTTTCAACCGCCACCAACCTCGGAATAACCCTCCGTATACGATTATCAATTTAGATCACTACTACGGGTCACACGAAAATTACGATCAAACGGTTGTCACAAGCGACTACTTTTTTTAATTATGTTGTTTACCACTACAGCCAAACAATAACCTCAGACTAAGATTTAGAAGACTAGGGTAGGAAGAGAGTTTGGAAATAGTGGTAAAAAAATATTACAAAATTGTCGCACGGATGACTATTATGAACACATTCGTTAAAAACGAGTGACACGTACTATACATATTTTGCAAGGCAAAAACGATTACAATCCTTGTATTATATTAACCCTCTAAGCGTGTGGAACGTAATATTCCGTTCACTAAACTCCAGGTTTCGCTGCAATATATGCAATTTTTAAGATAATATAATTCTATAGATTTAAAGCATTTTCAAAACATTGAAGAATGATTAATACTCTCAAGGGTTACATTCATATTTGTAATTAAGTTTTATTTATAATGCTGAAAGAATCATATTTTTTTAGCATTTAAAACAAAATGCAGAGAAAACAGCATTACAATTTTACCCTTTTTCAAAACGCTCAGAGGGTTAAAATTATTGATAAAGACGTGAATAACAATAGAGGTCGATAGAGAAAATATGTATATGTACAAATAGAGAAAGTGTCAAAGTCAGTCAAAAAGAGAGGAGCGCGACGGCGCTCCTTGGCACTAAAAGGGTTAAGGAATTCCTCTACGGTAAAAATTACCCACAGAGGAAACATTCGGATTTTTCTATTCTAAATTTTGATGCAAAACGACTATCTTGTAACCAAAATTGGATGAATTGAATTGTTTTCTCGAACGTTAACGAAAGCTACTACACAGAGCGTTCATTTATCATGAAAATTGTTTTTTCGAAAGACAACAAATACAACCTAAGTATTAATTTTCAAAATATGTGAAAATATTCTTATACATCTTTTCTGGTTTATACATATTAATATTTACATATATACAATATATACAGGGTGTTTTTTTTTAAACTGACACTGTTCAGAGCCGTCTGTAGCTCGTATTAATAACTGGATTGACACAAAATTTTGTGAATGGACTAAGAAAACCATGGGAAAAAAGATTCCAACAACAAAAAAATAGTTCCAATCACCACCGATAGGGGGAAATGTGGCGCTGTGGTCATTTATGCAACTGGGAATTAGCATAAAATACGGGCAAAAAATGAAAATGCAAATTTTCACTTATGCAAGCGACAGTAGTGCCAATAGTTTAAGTTATAAATGCATGCGAAAAACACCGAGAAACAATTTCAGCTCATGTTGAAAATGAATCTCATGTTACCGCAGCGCGCGTTACTTGTGAAGTTCTTATATTGTAACCAGTACAATGCACAAGCCGCTCTTCGTTTACTTATAACACGCCATAAACTGCGCAAAGGACCTTTATCCGTTAATGTATTGAAAGCAATGACTCTGAAATTCGAAGAAACAGGCTCGCTAGCAGTTCGGTCAGGCAGAGAACGTAAACCGGTGGCAGAAAAAGTGATAATGGATATTTCAACTGCGATCAACGAAAGGGAAAGTGTAAATGATGAATAAAACGTGGCATTTTATCCAAATTATTAATTTTGTCTGTTTCTGATGGGTTTTTTTCAATGTACAGCGTCACATTTCCCCCTATCGGCGGTGATTGGAACTAATTTTTTTTTTTTTTTTGTTGGAATCTTTTTTCCCATGGTTTTCTTAGTCCATTCACAAAATTTTGTGTCAATCCAGTTATTAGAACGAGCTACAGACGGCTCTGAATAGTGTCAGTTTAAAAAAAAACACCCTGTATATATATATATATATATATATATATATATATTGAATCTGAAGATCTAATGATAAAACTGAATCAAGTTCCTTTAAAATGCAAATTTTCCAATTTTCGTAAAATCTTTTGGATAGAAACCTTCCTAGCAAAGGGTTGACAAAGCTGTTACATATGTAAAAAAAAAAAAAAAACATTTTCACATTGGCTATTTACTTCATAAACAACATTTTCGCATTATAGCGGAAACAGAGATTGACTGAGAGTATCTATGCACACCTTAAAAATCATTAAATTAGGCCAACGCAAGGGGGTAACTTCAAAAGGAAAATTCATAAAAGAAACTATATCATGTAAAGATTTTGAGAATTCATCTAGCCATTATCATTTGTAGCTATTATCATGCCAGATATCAATGAATTAGTCCACTAATTACAATATCCAATATTCGACTAACAGACAAAAAAAAGTATCTTTTGAACTAAAAATTTTATATAAAAATTTTGAAAGTGTTAAGGATTTATTATATAAAAATCTATCTATTACTTACTATTTAAAATTATCTTAAATATTTCTTATTTCGTTTATAAAACATTACCTATTCGGCGATATTGAAAAAGATCCGAAAAAAAAAAATTTGAAATCTACTACGACATTTTTTATTATTTTTCAAGCTGTAATATTATTTATTTTACTCTATTTTTAATCTCCTTTGCTTAAGAACTATTGATAGAATTAGTATATGTTAAGTGAATCTTCAGACAGTTTACTTTCTTCGAATGCGAATCGAAGAAACAAAACATTTATGCCGTAGTAAAGTACTAGGTTAAGAGGCACCTAAGAAAGGAGAACATACCTAAGAAAATCACTTATATAATCTTACTCTCGTTTACAGACTAAACTCCCTTCGATATTTTAACAGAACTTCTTTCACAGAAGCTCCGTTCTCTTTTAAAAACTTCATGTACGCCCAAACAGACTGGCATATCAACTTCCAATAAGAATCTTAAAGTTCATACACATTCTCATACATTTTTTCTGGTATATAATGATACATATATCATTTGATAAAAACATTTCCGTTAACCCTTAAATGCCTAGAGTCTAGGCATTTAAGGATTAACAGAAATATTTTTAGAGAGAGTATCAAAAGAGAGTATCAAATTTCCTAGAGTATCAAATTTGCAACACTTTTTATTTAACTTATAATAAATAAGTCAAGTTCTTCGCAATCACTATATTTATATCGAAATATTAATCCTGTAAAAGTCATATAAATATGCTACTAAAAAAAAAAAAAAATGTGTCTAATCCTTAAAACCCTTTCTGTTGCAAAGGACCTCTGTTGCTGAAATGGCTGATTGGCACCAGGATTTACAAAAAAATGTATTTGAAAATAAGCAAAAGCCTTTTTTTTTTCACGAACATTTTACACGTACATTCACATACATTTTAAAAGCAAAATTTAATTTCAAAATTCTGATGTCAATGTTGCACTTGGTAATTAAAATTAAGTGGGATGCACCGTCCTTTAAGGGGTTTTAAAGCCTGTTTTATCATTATTGCTGGACTACTTCTGACAACTATTTTTATATTCTGTTCGCACCACTATTTTTTTAAAGAAATTTTGTTGTTTATTTCTCTTTCACATCGGTGAAAGTGAACGTAAAAGCCTGTTGTTCTGATAAAGTGGTGAGAGAGAGTCGTCAGTGATAGTGCTGTTATAGGCACATTTTACCCATCTACATCATTAGCGGGTATTTTAGGAATTTCTTTTTCATTCAGTAATTCCGAATTTACACCATAAATTTCGAATATTTTTTTTTTCTTTTAATGACAGACATTTCATGATTACATAAAATTAAAAATTCTTCGTTCGGAACTTCTGAATAAAAAAGAAATTCCTTTAATGGACACATATATGCACTAATGATACAAATGGGTTAACTTTTATTGAAGATGTGGAAAATATGTGTAGAGCTATTGAGTTATTTTTTGTATCACTGTTTCGGAGAGCAACATTTAACGACAGAAATTCTTTGATTAAATAAGGCGAAAATTACTATTTGGAAATAGTAGTATTTAAAAGTAAGAACGTGGGAGCTGTGCACATATTTCCCCCCTCTGTACTTCTCTTTTATGTTGGTTAACAATAAAAATTGCTTACCCTGAGTAGTCAACTTTCTGTGATATAGCTAAGGCAATGACTGCCAAGAGTACAACAGCACTTGACTTGAACATCTTGGAGCTGGCAACCGTAACACAGTCGAAGTTTCTTTCGGAAATCAATTAAATATATAACTTTTTTTTTAAATCAAAGTTCACACCTTCATATCACCTGAAATCTTTCCATTTACACTGGCGTAAGTATTAAAAAAGATATATCCTTGTATTTCGATTGATACAAAGATCAATCTTCAGTAAATAAGAAGACATTTGTGATTGTTGTTGATATCTACGTATCTCTTATCTAACGTAGAAGAATACATTTTTACTTAATATATTTTAATTTATCACCCGATTCTTACTTCAAAATTTTCATTCAGTGATAAAACTTGACCCCCCTCCACCCCACTTTTCACAGATTGAAAATTTTAAACTTTTATCTTTATCCTTTACTTCTAGATGCTTCTCTTTACGATCTTGAAATTTCTAAATTTTAATTTTATCTAATGATTGTCAATATATTTCTCTTCTTCTTCCTTTTTATTTTATTTTTTTTTATTTTAAGATTTTCCTTTTTTTTAAGACTTTTAAAAAGTTGGCATCTGAATTATTACTAATCTAATCGCAAGCATTTTCTGGGATGTGTAGAATTTCATGAGGTAAGATGTTTTAAAATTATCAAGTCACTACTTTTTCGAATGAGAACCACTTATAACCCAGATAAACAAGATAGAAATTTAATCTAAAACAAATGTTTCATGCTTAAACACCTCGTTTCTGGGCTACTGATGTGATAAGCAAACAACAAAAACGAAAAAAAAAAACCTCATAAGGAGAAGGCCACTCTTGGTAATCACAGATTTTGATTATTTTTATATATGTTGTAGGCCCCTTAGTCTCAAGTTCAACGGATTTTATACAACGCTACTTAGTTAGTTCTCGAGAAATAAGCATTCTAATATTATAACACAACTTAAATACCGTAATTTCCGATCTGTAGTCCGCAAATCAAACAATCAAGTTTCGACCCAGAAATTTTATTTTATAAAACGTAACTTACTAAATCTCTGTAAATATTTAGCTTCAATTATTGAATAAAATTTCTGGGTCAAAACATGATTATTTGATTCGTGGATGACTGGCCGGAAATTACGGTATTTAAATATATTTACAGCAATTTCGTAAGTTACGTTTTATAAAATTAAATTTCCGGGTCGAACCTTGATTGTTTGATCCGCGGCTTACAGGCCGGAAATTACGGTATTTAAATATATTTCCAGCAACTTCGTAAGTTACGTTTTATAAAATTAAATTTCCGGGTCGAAACTTGTTTGTTTGATCCGCGGATTATAGGCCTGAAATTACAGTATTTCAAGTTGCGTCACCACCCCCTGAATACTAGGCCTGAGCGCTGACACAAAAATGGCGTCGTTCGTGGGCCGATTTTGTAAAAACTTTGTACGGTCTTCTAATTTTACACCCCAGTATTTTCTAAAAGTTTTCTTGTACTTATTGAATCTCAGACAAATAAGGCCGGGGAAAACTTTTAGAAATTATCGGTATTGAATTTCAAGGAATCGTACAAAATTTCCGCTTACTAAAATAAAAAAATTTCCGCTTACGACTGCATCAATTTTTGTGCCAGCGCTCAGGCCTAATATTCAGTGGGCGGTGGTTGTGTATAATATTAGACCCCCTATTTGTCGAGAACTAAGGAGAGTTGTATAAAATCCGTTGAGCCTGAGACTAAGGAGCTTAAGTTTTAACATTAGCTTGCGAATATTTTCACGTGACTAGTGTTGGTTAAACAACGGAAATACCGGGTGGTTATAAAATAAGTATCTCTATTTGAGCTGTCTGTAGCTTGAAGGAATAACCGAAATGAAACCAAAATCGGTGCACTTACTATTCAAGAAGGGGGTAGAAGAATGGAACAATAAAAATATTTAATTGCAATAATCGTCGACAGATGGCGCTTTTGAGGTGAAATGTAATGTGTAATATTATGTACCATGGAGTTGTCGCAAACCTCAATTACTTTATTGCTTATCAAAACATGTGCGAAGCATCACTCCTGATGCGTTACATTCCGCAGTTGAGCAAGTCGCGCACCACCTGGATTGTGTCCTCGAGCACAATGGTCGTGTGGAATCTGAACATGATCGGCAACGCCTTGCGAAAGCGTAACCACATTCACTGTGACATTTTCGAATAAACTAGGTTTGACGCCTTAATTCTTTGTTCTTGTATTACACATTACATTTCACTCTCAGTAGTGCCCTCTGTCGGTGATTATTGCAATTATTATTTTTTATGATTCCATTCTTCTTCCCCCTTCAAAGTAAATGTACCGATTTTGGCTTCATTCGGGTTATTTTTTCGAGCTCCAAATAGGGATACGTATATTATGACCACCCTATATTTTAACTGAATACAGGGTCTCCCAAAAAGATGGAAACGTTCTTTAATTTTTTACCTGTTGGAGTATCAATTTTGTAAAAGTTACACTTTTTAAATTTTTATACGACACCGGGGTCAAAGAGAATTTTTTCTTTCATTTGCTGCAACTAAATCATCACAAACAAGAAAGAAAAATCATGCATTCGGCATAGATTATGAAACACTTCCCCACACTAACGAATATTACTAAGGAATTTGATTTTTTTCATACGATGAAATGAGATATTTAAAAAATACATACCTTAGTAAAAATTCATTTTCAGCAATTGCTGCCCATATTCGAAATATTTCGTGCAGCCCTGTATATGATCTACAGAATTTGTAAACAACACGTAATACACTAACAATTACATAAAATTGTATACCATAGCGAAAAGAGCACTTCTAGCAATTACCGATCATAGCCAGTCCTTTAACCCTTTGGGGACGAGCAACACGTATACGTGATGCATAAGATGCTCAGAATCCTCAAATTTTCCCACCAGTTATTTTTTATTGTAAGATTTGCCTCATTAAATCTTAGCATTTCTGATATTCAATTAGGCAGAAATTTCTGTTTTGAAAAACCGGTGGTAAAAGATTAAAAATTCTGTAAAGGACGCTCGTTGCGATGGGGTTAACCAAATTTTCTTATGCGTCTCTGTACATGAACGATAAATCCTACGCACTCCATACTCTACAGAAAATAAATTGTATTGAACCTTAGTGATTCTTTTAAATTCCATTATGTTTCAAGTGTCATAATATGTTCAAAACACACCGCAATCGATTTTTCCCCATAGATCATAACGTAAAGGAATTGTTTTGTACGTCCCTGTAATTGAACTATAAATGCTACGAATTGTATACTCCGGTAAAAGTAAGCTGCAGTTCACCTCAGTAATGATATTAATTTCATTATGTTTGAGATATCGTAATATCCATAAAATGAGCCGCAAACGATTTTTCCCATAGACTCTAATGTAATGGAATTCTTTTGTGCGTCGTGTAAATGAACTATTAATGTTACACACTTCATTTTAAATACCGAACATTCTATAGTAAAATTCAATTATGTGTAAAAATTTCATGACAATCCGAGTATATTTACGAGAGTTAGAGCACGGACAGACAGACAGACAGGCAAACCAAATTCATAAACACTTATAAACTATGTTGGAAAGTGTTAAAAACTGAGTATCGCTATCTTAAAAATCAACTGATTTAAAATCGAAGGAAAAAGCTGACTTGCATAATTTTTTCGTACCAAATGCTATTTTATTAGTGGAAATAAGGACAATATACAAATTGACGATGGCGTTTTTAAGATCAAAAATGTGTGTGAAAAAATTGTACAAAAATAAATGAAAAACAAATACAGCTAAATGAAATATTACACAGACAGAGATCACGTAAAGGGTATAGACAATAGTGTAACACAAGTATTTTGTGTGTCCCTGTAGATGAACGATAAATGCTATGCGCAATATATTCTATAGTAAGCCCTTTGTAGTGGAAACTGAAATTTAATTCAATTAGGAAACGCATAACACAGCTTCAAATTCTCCTTCAGCAATTTCTGTCAATAAACGGAAATAAATTCTTTTGTGCAACTCTGTATATGATCTGCAGAATTGATACACAACAAGTAATATGCAAAAAATTAGTTAAATTTAAAAACTCATAGTATAACTGAAAACGCACTTCCATCAATTAACTCTCGTAGACAATAGTGTAATACAAGTCTTTTGTGTATCCCTGTAAATGAACGATAAATGCTATGCGCATCATATTCTACAGTAAGCATCTTGTACTGCTTGTTAGTGATGTATATCAATTTCAGCATGTTTATGGAATAATGTAACATCATTAAAATTCATTGCAAGAAATTTCTCCTAATATCAAATGTAACAGAATTCTTTTGAATTTCCCTGAAAACAAATTATCTACATCAATACCGAACATGACATAGTAATACTCAATATAGCATATATCAATTGCATGAAAATCTGAGTATATTTGCGTGCGAGTTAGAGCACAGACAGACAGACCGAAAGACGGACAGACAAACCCAATTCATAAATGCTCTTCAGTCATGTTGGAAAGTATTAAAAAAGTGTTTTAACCCTTAATTGCATAGTGATGTAAATTTCCATCACTTTTTATTTAACTTTTAATAAATACATCAACTTCTTCGCCACCACTATATTTATATAGAAATATTAATTCAGTAAATTTCCCGTGAACTATGTTGCTGAACAAAGTTAAAAATCTATTTTAAAATTTCTGGTGTCGAATATTTAATATATGTATAACAACACACAATTGTAAAAGAAAAACTCATGCAAAGAAGGGTTAATATTTAAAAAATCAACATAATTTACCGCATGAGAGCTTGAAATTTTTTCTTTCTTTCAAATGCAGTTTAACCTTGTTTCAAATATTTATAGAACAATAAATTTAAAATATTGAATAACGAACTTAAAAGAATTTATTTGCATATTTTTTGTTAAAATTAACTTATTTATTTCCTTTAATATTTCTGTCAATACCAATTAAACTCAATGTTTTATTATTTATAAAAACTGCATTTGCGTGATTTGCTATTCGAGAGTTAATTTATGGGAGTGTGTTTTCAGTTATACTATGCGTTTTTAAATTTAACTAATTTTTTGCATATTACTTATTGTGTATAAAATTCTGTAGATCATATACAGAGTTGCTCAAAAGAATTTATTTCCATTTATTGACAGAAATTGCTGAAGGAGAATTTGAAGCTGTGTTATGCGTTTCCTGATTGAATTAAATTTCAGTTTCAACTACAAGGGACTTATTATAGAATATGATGTGCATAGCATTTATCGTTCATTTACAGGGACACACAAAAGGTGTTACATTATTGTCTACGAGAGTTAATTGGTGGAAGTGCGTTTTCAGCTGTGCTATGCGTTTTTAAATGTAACTAATTTTTTGCATATTACTTGTTGTGTATAAATTCTGTAGATCATATACAGAGTTGCACAAAAAAATTTATTTCGGTTTATTGGTAGAAATTGCTGAAGGAGAATTTTTAAACTGTGTTATCCGTTTCCTAAATTGAAATAAATTTTAGCATACTCCGTAGTATAGATACAAATCTATAGATCATATACAGAGCTTCACAAAAGTATTTGAATATTTTTCCGGCTATAGACAGTTTTAGAAATATTTTGACAACTAAAACTAAAAGTGACATCATTAAAATTCATTGCAAGAAATTTCTCCTTAGATCATAATGTAACAGAATTCTTTTGAATTTCCCTGAAAACAAATTATCTACATCAATACCGAACATGACATAGTTTGCAACATTGCCTTTAACAATAGTACAAAGAAAAAAGAAGTCAAAAATATTAATTTCTTGAGGATATATTTTAAATATACGAATGCATTCTATGTGCATAGATTTAACATTAGCGAATAGAATTGGGAAATTGAGTGAATAACAGCCTTAAGCAAAAATTAATCAGTTATATTGACAAAAATATGTATATAATAAGCATTTTTGTTATACATAAATAATATTAAATGATATATTTTTAATATTTAGTATGACATTATCTGCAGTACTTCTTTTAGAAAAGTGTGTCGAAAAGATACATTTTCATAGACATTTAAACAGTGTTAAGCAAACATTAATCGGTTATATTGAATAAAATTATGTATATAACAAGCATTTTTGTGTTATACATAAACTAAAATATTACATATATTTTAAGCGGGAATATATATATTTTTTTTTTTACTTGTATACATCTTTGTAAATACATTACACGATCATGAACCTTATGTAAATCTGCTTCGCCTACGCGTATTCCATCTGTGCCCGTAAAACAAACTATTTACTTAAGCCACAATTTAAACGGTAAAGTACATTATTTCCATTTGAGGTAACAGCGTAATTTCCTTTGCTATTCAAAATACCAATTTATGTAAAAACAATTTACTTTATTTGTCTTTTTTTCTGTTTCTTTTCCCATTTCATTTCCTGTAGGATTTTTCAGTGTCAGGTTTTTAGGGATTCAACGGAAATTTTGCAATGAAAAATTCGCGGAAAGTGGATAAACCCATTTCCTGCATTGCATTTTCGAAGCAATTTCAAGAATAATATTAATTTTTATGGTAAATAAATGTGGATGTGGATGGGGTTTTTCAATTCGTTTTATGAATTCTTAAGATTTAGATACTTAATTTTAAATATGGTCTGTTTAAAAATATTCATCTTTACATACAAAAATCAAGTTAAATTTTGTAAATAAAACTGTTAAAATGGACCCAGTGGGAGGGGCTGTATTACATGTTATGGAAATTATTATAAATGTTATTGAATGCAATAAAGCATTCAACAACATTTATAATAATTTCCATAACATGTAATACAGCCCCTCCCACTGGGTCCATTTTAACAGTTTTATTTACAAAATTTAACTTGATTTTTGTATGTAAAGATGAATATTTTATAATCGATTTTTCACTTACTGATGCGAAAAAAATTATAAAAACTATGTCCACAGGTGTGTTTTTGATGGCAATACAATATTTTAAGAATTTTAGAAATTAATTATAAATTAATAATTTAATTTTAAGGCATTTTTTCCGTTACCAGGCCGCAGATAATAAATCGCCAAATATTCTTTATCCTTACAACTGTTTATGAGTTACATAAACAATGGAGCTAATGGTGCGCCAAACAACGTTTGGCAAAATATGCCATTTGGTTGTGAATCTGCAACAATGAAATATTTTAAATACTAAAATGTAGAAAATATAAATAAAAAATAAAGAGTGTATAATATATATTTTAAATACTCTATTATCATTTAATATTTTAGTATTAATTAAATTATGATTATACATTTAGAAATCTTGAATAGATAGTTTAAATAATGTTTTTTATTTTCCCTGTTCGTTTCCTCTGTTTTTTCTTTTCCCTTTCCTATCTTAAACAGAGCAAAAATTATAATTTTTAATAAATTTATTAGTTCGCTATTTTTAATAAGCGTAAATCAAAGCCATAAATTTTCAACAATCGGAATCCACGCCAAATTAACGTATTGTAACGGAAATGTGTTAGAACTGCATGAATTGCAGTCAGGAAACGAGGCGGGGTTTTAAAGATAAACACTAATGGTTCTAGAAAATGGGGATTTTTTTTAACAATTTTTTTTTTTTTTTTTTTTACTTTTATTAAATAACATTTTTTCGGATTTTTTTTTTTTTTTTTTTTTTTTTTTTTACAAATTTTATCGAAACCGACGCGGAAAGTAATTTTTATTCCAAATGTAGTAAAATCCAGTACGAAACAATTTCTTCGGCAATACAGATATTCAACAAACGGGACAGTGGACAGACTTCAGACCAACAAACGGACCCTGTGTAATATAGTGAGACTTTTCTCTCTAAGCGAAAACTTTTATAGAATTTTTATTTTCATATTCTTGGATTTTTTTGTCATTAAATTAGCATGTTGCGTCTTATATGCAATACACAACTTTTTTTATTTTCATATTCTCGGATTTTTTGTCATTAAATTAGCATGTTGCGTCTGATATGCAATACACAACTTTCTTTCTTTTCTTTTCTTTTCTTTTCTTTTCTTTTCTTTTCTTTTTTTTCTTTTTCTTTTTTCTTTTCTTTCCTTTTCTTTTTTTTAACCCTATCAAAAATAGGATGCACAATATTACAAGCTATATTATATTTCGAAGGACAAGCTCGTATTATATTTCGAACAACATTCTCTTAATTTTCGAATCATGATATGACACATTTTTGCAAATTTACAAAGGATTTTCATTGAAAATTTACAAATGAACTTGCACTTAAATATTAGATTACTCACATAAAATAAAAAAATAAAAAATCGCACGAAAACTTCACAAATTTCCTATATTAGCAGTAAATTAGTGAAGACATAAACAATCGACTTCAGTTAGGCAGGTTGACAACCTTAACACTGTCACAGCCCAGCACCCGCGATTAGATAAATGTTTTTTAAAAATGTAAGCTAAAAAATTAACACTTTGATGCATGAATTATTTTTATATGGATAAAACACAAATCGATCACCCACAAAATCACGACATAACTGCAAAAATTTCATTTTGCGTATTATTTCACTAATAGTTGTTGTCTATTGTGTGTCGACTATAGTGTGTCTATTGTGTGTCTATTGTGTGTAGACTAGTGTTGTCAGATTCTCTATTATAACAGTTTTACTGTATAAAGTTCCGCTCGATGCAAACCAGAGTTGCCAAGTCTCCGGCTTTTTGCACACCAGTAATTGTTTATAGAAAAATATTGTTCTTTGAAATCACAAAATGCTATAATTAAATAAAACAACATTTTCTGTACTAAAATACTGGTATCCAAAAAATCCGGAGACTTGGCAGGTCGAATGCAGACTAATGAATAGCATGATACTAAAAGAAATTTAAAAGTATATCGTGAAAAATCCTTGCTACAGGAAAGGTGTCATAAGTATAAAATATAATTATATTAAAAAAATTGTCAGAAAAAATATAGGGTGATTATAATTAAAGTTGACTTTTAAAAAGGCTGTAAAAAAAGAACCACTGCTCAGAATGACCTGATATTTCATCTGAGTATACGTGAAGCAATGAGAATTTGTTTTTCGAAAGAAAAAAACAGTTTAAAAGTTGACCGATAGATGGCGCTGTACTCGTCATAAGATGCTAATTAAAAAACGTGACATGCTGTTGTGGGAATCTTTGTTCAAACAGCATGTTACGTCTTTCAATTAAGATCTTATGATGTGTAAAGCGCCATCTATCGGTCAACTTTTCAACTTTTTCTATCGCAAAACAAATTCCTATTGCTTCGCGTGTACTCAGATGAAATATCAGGTCAGTCTGACCAGTGGTTCTTTTTTTACAGCTTTTTAAAAGTGCAACTTTAATTATAATCACCTTGTATGTAATTATTCAAATCAATTAATATTGGTACATCCTTTAAACCTCAGAATGTTATATATGTTATGCAAATGAAGCCTAAAACATCCCCCCCCCCTTACAAAATTCCGGCATAGTTTACAGTATCCCGTGTAAAGATTGTGACTCTGGTTTTGTTGGTGAAACTGGACGATCATGGAACATCCGCTTAGAAGAACATAAACGCGCTTACAAATTCGACAATTTACAATCAAAACTTGTTAATCATTCAATAGATACCGAGCACATCCTAGATTATGAAGTAGAATTTTTCTAGAAGGTTGGTTTACAAGATTACAGAAAACACCCCTAAACGAAGTATAATTCCTCCAGGATATGTGGTCCTATACTATACTCCATGGCGATTTATTATTTCAAAAGCTTTTTAATGTGAACATGTGTAAACATTAGATTTGGTTTTCGATTGACATTCGTACTGAAGAGGAGAAGCTTGTTTAAAGCTCGAAACGGCTACAGTAAATTTTATTTTGTAATCTTAAGGTGTTTATTAGTTTATTAAAAGGTCTGATTTTAAGTGTATTCTTTTAATTTTGAATCCTGATGCTGACGAGTTGTGAGTAAGATTGAAACACTTTAAATAAAATGAAGTATATATTTTAGAAATATTTCGTCATTTAATAAAGAAAGAGACATTCTTTAAGTATTGAAAAGAAGTTAAAATTATTAATTTCCATGAGAGTTGAGATTTTGTGTTTGGTAATGGTGCAAATTCCCCCCCCCCCTCCTCCGAATTGTTGCAACAGAGTGATGGGCAGAATGGATGATTCTGACATTCGAATGAATCATTCGGGGCATGTGCAAAAGCATAGCAGTCATTTTTTTTAATCAATTACTACCAGAAATTTTGTAAAAAAAAAAAAAAAAAAAAAAGACATTTTTCTATATTAACCCCTTGAAGGGCACCAGTATATTATATATACCACTTAATTTTAATCCCAAAATGCCACAATTACACCAGAATTTTATAATCAAATTTTGAATTTATAAGGTACATGATGAAAAGCTATTTTTTACCTATTTTACAATAAATTCGTTCATGAATCTTGGTGTCAATCAATCATTTCAATATTTTAGCTACAAGAGTACTTTGCCCCTGAAGGGGTTAATTAGATTTAAATTAAAATCCATATAAAAATATAATAAACCATAACACCTTGTAATAATATATTTCTTTTAAATGCTAAAAGGTGTAAATTAACAACGTAATATACAGTAAAATAACTTTCATTAGATTGTTGACATGTTTCGGCTCACTCTGAGCCATTTTCATAAACAAATGACTATACATTTTACTGTATATTACGTTGTTTTGTTAATTAACACCTTTTAGCATTTAAAAGAAATATAAAAAACAGATTAAAAAGATTATTTATTTTACATGTTTTCTGGAGATAATTGATTAAAAAAATACGAACGTCAGCAACTATCCTTTTGTGCATGCCCGAATGATTCATTCGAATTACAAAATCATGCATTATGCCCATCACTAGCTGCAACCCCTCCCACACACACACACCACCACCACCCAGAGCTGAAAAACTACCTCCCGGCAAAAATGTTTGAATTCAACACTGTCTGTTTTTATTTCTACGTATTCATGTACACGCTGTGTCTATTGACATTTATTAAACATCTATATCAATCGTATCAGCTGCAAACTGCATATCATTGAGATATTTTTGCTGAATTAGAGAACGCATGACTGGGTCTCCTAAATTACATTATCAGTTAGGTATAAAGAGACCAATAATATCCAAATACCCGTGAAAAGCATTTATTTACCTTCAGTAACGGTCAGTTCTGCTAGATGGAACTTAATGATATTTTGGGAATGATGAAAAATTTCACCTTCATCATCGGTCAACTTGACTTGATAAAAGACGATCATTTTATAGGAATGAAAATTCGTATATATTATTCTGAAAAGTTTTATTCAAGGAATCGTATTATTTTTGTTTGTTAATGTTGACATAGTATAAAATATGAGGTCAGCTGTTTTTAATATCATTTCCTGAAGAAACGGGAGAAAGTTTGGATTTTCATAAAACAAAGGAATGAAGTATCAGGTAAGACATTTACAAAATAAATTTATTTCATTTCTATATAATTTTAAGTGCGTTTGTAAAAAGATTATATTCTCGATTTATCGTATTTTCATGGCTGAAATTGTCATAGGGTATTTTTTTAAAGAATGGATTTTCTTGTGCTATCGTTTATTTAATATACTATCTGTCTTTAGCTCTATAAACTAATATAATATTTAATTTTATTTTAAAATATTGAGATCAACACCTAATTTGAATGTGCTTTTAAAGGCAGAAAACAGCATTTGCACTTTTGAATATAGTCGACATAAATTAACACTAATATTAATATAGGACCATATTAAATAATCACTAATCTGAGTTGAGTTTCTTGAATAATATCCACAGAAATTGAATTGTAATCTTTTTAGCTGTAAATTATATACTTAATGGATAAATTAACACTAATATAATATAGGACCATATTAAAGAATCACTAGCCTGAATTTAGTTTCTTGAATAATATCCACAGCAATTGAATCGTGATCTTTTTAATCATCTTATCTACTTCAAAGAAATTAATGATGTTAAATGAATTATGGAAATTTTTATCTTTGGAGTCAACTAGACTCTATAGAAGGTGATCATTTTATAGGAATTGAAATTTGTATGTTTTTCTAAAAAATGTTATGTACAGGGCTTAACAAATGCGGTCGCCAGGTCGCCACTGGCGACTAGATTTTTCTATCTGGCGACCAGATTTTTCTATCCAGGTTAAATGTTATTTAATCTGGCTTTTTATTTATTTTATTTATTTATTTATTACAAAAATTGACCTAAGAAATGAACACAAGCGCTCCCCCCCCCCTTCCATACACACACACACCCTTACTTGTCCGCGGAAACCAATGATTTTTCTCTTCTATCGTCAATTTAACAAAAGAGACAAATTTAAAAGGCATTTATTTCTCATCTCATGCACAGAAAACGTCCTTCTTTTCCGTTATAGCATACTACGTGATTGCAATGTGGGAATAGTGGAGGGGGGGGGGGGAAGGAGGAAGAAAGGCTTCAATAAAAATGTAAGAAATCAAGATAATCATCTAGCCTCTCTGACGGCATCTAAAATTCGATACAATGCTACAAAATGCTCAAAGTATTTTTTTGTTTCAAATCAGATTTTTGTAGATCACATTCATTTTAAAGAAAAATAACATCTAAATTAAGTGATTATAAGTAATTCATTTGAAGTAAATCTATAAAATTTCATTAAAATTTGTAAAATAACTAATTTTAATAAAATTTAATATGTATTTTTTAAATATTTCTTCCTCGCGTAAAATGCATGGCTCTTTTATTATCTGTACACCCCACACATTGCACAATACGTCGGCGTCACCCTGGTTTGTATTGTGGACGGTTGTCTAGTTTATGTGACGTAAAAGATTGAAAGTATAGCGTGTTTGCAGAGATTGTCTGCTTTTGAAAAAAGAAAAAAATAATTTAACAAACTAGGGGGCTCTGCCCCCTGCTCGCTACGCACACCAACCCCCGTTCTGATTTCACAGCCTCTTAAAACCTGGTAATGTATCCTGTTTTAAAAAGATGATGATATCACGAACGGCGACTTTCTTCTGTAATCAGGTTATAATGTTTTTTCATTTAACTGGTTATAATGCTTTTTCATTTAATTCACCTTTTTTATTTTTAATATTCATGTGTAAACACAATTTTTATGACGTAATTTTCTTTATTTCCTGCTCTCAACACGTGATCATTTAATTATTATTTTAAACTTTCATTATTGTTTTTAATAGTGTCGCGCAAATACATTTTCTATTTGAGATAAAACATAATCCTTTGCGCTTATTTAGAAATTAGCAACAATACAAAAAAATGACTTTTTCAATAAAAGATTTTTTACTCGTTTTTTAAGAATTTTTTGAGTTTTTATTGTCCGACCGTGATAATTTTTTTAATTTCTGAAAGCTTGTTATATTTCGCGTCTGGTGGTATAATTTTCGAATCCGTAGGATGGCTAGAAAAAAAGTAATAGCTCCTCAAAAAAAGTCCCTAGTAAAAAAGCGATGAGAATAACCCGGAATATCTACGCAGAATTTGATTGGTCCATTTCTAAATCGTTTTTGGCTCAGTTCAAGATTACTTTTTTTTAATATAGAAGGTTATTAAGCATCTTTTTTCTTTTTGGTAACAATTTATTTCGCTAATGAAATCTTTTGCGATGCCTCGCTCCAAGGAGGTGACGGTAAATATTTTTTTACTGGCGACTAGAAATTTTTGCTGGCTACCAGATTTTATCAAATTTGTAAAGCCCTGGTCTTACAAGATACACATTCATCTCTCAGTGGTAGAGATATAACCCCCTATGAATGAGAGAAAAATCTAAAAATAATTCGCAGAAAAAAAAAAAAACATTTTAGAATAACATTTTTCTGGGAGAGGGCCTGCTTCAAAATTATTTGCAGGGGAAGGAACTAGAAAGCTTAATCCCGCTTGTAATAATCTATGTAAATATTATTGATTTTAAACAAAACGTCCTACAAAATGGATTTTTTTTTTTTTTAAACATCTTACAATAAACAATTTGAAAGGACGCCAATAAAACTTTCAAAGGGCGCCATGGCTTCCGCGGGTAGCGCGTTGGGCAACCCTGATATATAGTTCTATTGCTATTATCCATCTATAACTCCATGCGCATTCTTAATTTATATTTAAAAATTAGATCACCACCTAATTTAAATATGTTTTTACATTAGAATACAGCATTTGCTATTTTGGCAATGATCACGATAAGCTAATCCAATATCAACATTAACCCCTTGGGGACGAGCGACACGTATATGTGACGCATAAGATGCTCAGAATCATCGATTATTCCCACCAGTTACTTTTTATTGCAAGCTTTGTCTCATTGAATCTTAGCATTTCTGCGATTCTGTTAGGCGAACATTTCTGTTTTGAAAAACCGGTGGTAAAAGATTAAAAAATCTGTAAAGGACGCTCGTCGCGAAGGGGTTAAAACTGCCGAGACGTGTCATTTGACATGTATGCAAGTATTGGTAAATCAATCCCTATCTTATTTAAAAAAAAACTACCTTCCTACTAGAATTTCTGAATAGTAATTTTTTCTTCTATTAGACGGATGTTCTGTAATTAAATTTAAAAAAAAATTGCTATACAGGAATTCTGATAGAATGGTAGTTTTATTGTATAGAAAAGGGGGGCTAAGTTGGCAACACTGCGTGTGCTCATAGCTGGAAAATTCTGCACCTGCTGTTACCACTTTTTAAAAATATAAATCTTCGCCTCATTTAATCGGGGATAAAGCGATTAAATAAGTCTATAAAGAAACTTGTGTCAAACGCTCGTATAAATTTTTAATTATGGACACACGAGTCAAATGACCCAACGCGATAAGTTTAGTGTTAATACATGACCCGACTGAGGTTTTTGATCATTTAATCTACATTTGATATTCCATTTATGTACACATTGATAGAAAACGCATTCTCTTTTGCGGTCAGTTCTTCTTAATGGAACTTAAGATTACGATATTTTGCAAAAGATGAATCATCATTCAATCATTTTACAGGAATGAAATTTAGCATATGTTTCTGTAAATAGTTTTATCCAACAAATCATATTATTTCTGTTTGACATAGTTGATATACATTCAAAAATTACGCTCAAAATAAATGCTCAAAAATTACGGATAATGACCAGACACTATCAATTTTTGATATTTTATCGAATATCTACAGAAATATTTGACGAATCATCCTCGAACTCCGGGAATGTAATGAACATATTTGATCTTATATATTGCAGAAAAAACTTAGTCCCGAGTGCCACTAGAGGGCCAACAATAAATTGAATTAAAATAACATTTCGAATCACTCTGTAATATAAAATACTGGAAATGGTCTGTTGCTGTAGCAAATGACTATGTGGACCGTATACAATAGGGTGGGTCGAAAAAACCGAACTTTATATAATCGAAACGTAATAGTGCGGGAAAGTTGCCATTGGTAATAAGGAATAAATTCACAAAATATTACACCAAATGGTTAATATCTTTTACCGCCGCAAGGGGGGCAAAGTTTAAAAAAACCGCATTTTTTTTTTTTTCAAAAAAAAATTAACTATCCAACCATACCAATACAATTTCTAATAGAATGCAACAGCTACATCAAGATGTTAGTAATGTTCCAATAAAATTCCATTATGGTGAAATCATTTCTATTACCGCTGCAGGAGAGGTCAAAATTTTGAAAAAAACGGCAAAAATTTCAAATTTTCGTTTTTTTTTTCATTTTTAAATTTTTATTATATGTCTACAATTAAATAAATTTACTTTATAGCTAGTAATAACTTATAAATGGCTAGTAATTTTGATCATGGGCATTGCCAACCAGGGGCGAGAGGGACCCGCCCCCCCTAAATTTGAGAGAAAGGGGCTTTTTGAAGGGATTTTGGGGGTTTTCCGGAACTTTTTGGTGATTTTTTTTGGTAGGGGGGGGCTCTTACAAAAATTCCCCCTCATTTTTCAGTTCCCCCCCCCCCCCTCCCTACAAAAAATCCCAAAAAAGTTCCGGAAAATCCCCAAAATCCCTTCAAAAAGTCCCTTTCTCTCAAATTTAAACGGGGCGAGCCCCTTACGCCCCTGGTTGGCAATGCCCATGATCAAAATTACTAGCCATTTATAAGTTATTACTAGCTATAAAGTAAATTTATTTAATTGTAGACATATAATAAAAATTAAAAAAATTTGAAAAGAACGAAAATTTGAAATTTTTGCCGTTTTTTTCAAAATTTTGACCGCCCCTGCGGCGGTAATAGAAATGATTTCACCATAATGGAATTTTAATGGTACATGAATGATGAGTTTGTGAATAATTAATTAATAATTTTTTTCTAGTATGTATATGTTAAAAGCTAAAAATTTACTAAGAATGAAGTTTTTTTTTTCTGTCACAGCCCATGAAACGACCGGAATTCGGTTGCGGTTTGGTTTCGGCCTAGAAAAATGGATTCGGTAAATATTTAGCTATTAAAAATTAACTCTTCTGGAACGTCCAAAGTTCCATCTGGACGTTTAATTTTTATTTCCGATACAATTTAATGTTTAATTATCGAAATTTTATCATCTGTTTTCATTCAAAAAAAAATCTTTTAAATGTAATTGCAATTAATCAAACAATATATTTTAGTGTACCATATATGTACATAAAATTGCATAGCTATAATGTCTCCCAAATTTTGAATACCATTTTTTCGTTAGGCACAGCAGCCATGGAATGAGAAATTAACACGTTTCTAATAAGAGCTATTTCTGAGTTTATGGTAAAATTTCGAATACATTATGTTCTTAGTTGTAGTTCGTTAAAATTGTATTTCACTATATACCGGCAAAAAGTTATATTTTATTATTTTATGTTAATTTACAATTCTTGTAAATAAAAATTACAATTCATACATACTTTAGCTGTACAAGTATTGTAAGTTTTTAATCCTAACTTAGAAATATTATTCTGATATATTCATTTTGAGGCGAAATAATCGAAATTCTATGTAAATAACGTCCTAAAATTTTGTTGGGGTTGGAAAAATTTTACCGTAGAAAGAAAATCATTCAAATAGTAAATTATTTCTATAAGTCAATCTTCCATTAATAAGTCATTCCTATTTCAATTTTCAAAAAGTGATAATCGCCTTATTTAAAAACAGACATTCTGAGATAAATTAAGATGAAGATTTCTATTATTAAAAAAGTACTGATATAGAATTAATATAGAAACTACTGATATAGAACAATGTAATATTCTATTAAAAATTTACCGAGAAAACTCGGTTTGAAAAAGTCAGTAAAAGAAATGTCCACTATTTTTTACACAATTAATAAATAAATTACTTTAACATTCGGTGTATAAAGCGTTCCTTTACATAGAAGTTTTTCGTAAAGAAAAAATATCTACTTTTAGTTTGGTTAGACAGTTTTTACTGAATATCTATAAACTTGAAAATCCGGATTTAAGTGATTTCTGAAATATATGATCCATAATACATATGTGTGCTTATTTTTGGATACCAGTATTTTCTAAAAGAGAATTTCGCCTCATTTAATCGAAGGCACTTGACTTTGATGGCGTTTTTTTCTCTCTTTTCAGAAATAGTCATTCAAAAGTAAGCACAAGTACTATGAACCATGTTATTTAATTTATCCTTCCGATTCCATGTACCAATCTATTGTGATTATTTAACTTTCCATAATTTATAATTTTCCTTCGTCAATCAATACTATAACCAAATGCGTAAACCTTATTTATGCTAGCATACTTTCTTTTCCCTTAGATTTCGCCAATGTCAAAAGTTCTGGTATAATAAAACCGAATGCATAAAGCATGATTTATCCTTGCACAATTTGTCTTTTTTCTTAAATTTCGCCAGTTTTTTCGAAAAAAAAACTGACGTACAGTAAATATAACTAAGTGAACAAATATGGTAGAGAAACTTTGGGTATTATGGAATATTATTCACATTTTGGGTAATACAACATGCCGATATTGTTTAAAACCCGAAAATCGAATACAATTACAAACTACAACTATCTGCGAAGAGCTTTGGACAAAAATTGCTTAACGAAATTTCATCGCTTGCAAACAAATAATAATAATAATAAACGTATTGTGAGGGTATTGTGCGATAATCGGGAAATATGGAATAGAGTGTTAAAAAGGAAGAAAACGAACAAAATTTGGCAAAAAACAGATGCAATGGTATCAAGAGAGCATGATCCGAATATAGTGTTAGTAAACCAATATACTCCAAATTTGCACAAACCACAAACATAAGGATCTGTCTTTGCATCACAATAATCATGCACTATGATGAGAAATTGGTATTTCATACAACCCGACATCGCCGGTTTGGGATAAAATTGCTGTATGTTTATTGGTGTGAATCGCGATCTAAAAAACGAGCATTACATCATAAACTGTTAGTATTTCGGTGTTCATTATGCTTAATTTCAATGCAAAAATATTACTTTTAATAATGAATAAAAAGTACTGAAAATTTATCTCCTGAAACTTTACAAAGACGAAAAACAAAAATTTATTCACACAACGCGCCCTGATGCCAACCGACGATCTGAGCGTTCTGGGCGGGGTCGTTCTTAGGTAGTTTATGATATTGCCGCTTGGTGGCACTTTACCCATAAGAAACCTTGGTATTTCCATATTACCCGACTATTCCATAATACGCGAAGTTTCTCTATAATTTAACCTTGCAATTTATTGTCCTTTAAAATTCACCAATGTTAAAAAGTTTTCCTACAATATAACAAAATGTATAAAAATATATGATTGAATCTGCTTTTTTTTCAGATTTGTGCCATTTTGTTAGTCGTACTTCTTGCTTCCCATTCTTCGGCCAACTTCCTCGTCGATGGAGTAGGTACTGACATAATATCTGGATATCTGTTGTCTCCCATATTTGGACCTTCTAAGATTTTCCTTACCAAAAAGTCTCGTGGCAAGGCTATCCTTCACGCTATGCCTGTTAAGGCTCCTATTCCATTTGCTGGCGTTTATCCATTGCCTTTTGTGTATGGTTCGCCGCTGCCTAATGGGCAATTTCCAATTTTCAAGTCTCCAATAACAGAAGATTACTTTAAAATCGAGGATGAGGAAGGTACGTTTCACTTATTAATATCATTATTTTGTATATTTATTCACATACATTTTAATTTTAACCCTACACTCCACGTATTTTCCTTTTGGAAGCACGTTCTTTATACTCATATTTAGGGATAGATACCACAAATTTTAAAAAGTCATTTTTTGCCTTATTTAGTAGCAATGGAAGAATGGAACAATGTAGTTAGCAAGATGGAATACCTAGTTGCGTACCACCTGAACTTCCAGGTTATAGGTAATCGACTTGCGATGCAAATAGGGAGCCATAAAATATTTAAAAAGTTAAAAATTAAACAAAAATATTTGAAAATATAATAATGAAAGAAAAGTTTAACAATAAAAAAATCCATTAGATCCAAGAAGAGGAAAGACGAAACTTACCGAGGGTCGAACCCATTTCAAAAGAGAGAAAAAAAAGACTCTTTACAGAGACCATACATTTAGTTTAAAAGAAATAAAATAATAAACTTCATTAATAAAGAGCCAATAGGCAGACTACAGAATATAGTTTTTTTTTTCCTTTTTCAGGCATCTGCGATTACTTAATTCTATTATATTTCTATTTAAATATAGTGGTAACCAGAAACTGAATTTAGTTATTAAAAGTTAATTCTTATTGATTCATATTCATACACGCATCACTGCACATCGTAGGGTTAATATTCAGGGACGTAGGATTTTTACGGCTTCAAAAAATGCATTTTCCGAATGTCTGACATTTTATCAATGTTCTCGGGCTATCTTAAAAAGTTTGAAGCAACAATATAGCAAAAAGCAATAACATTTTCACACTACAGTTTATATATATATTTTAAAAAATACAAACATTCAAAGTTTTAAACAAAGCAAATTTAAAATGAATTTTTATTTAAAATAATCTAAGAAAACATTCGAAGGAGCGCCAGAGTTGGGTAGCCTCAGTGCCGTACCTAGGGTGATGCTGGGGAAGGGGAGAGAGACTTCATACCACTATTTTCATATACTAAACTTCGCCTTGGTAAAAAAAAAATTAATACAAATTCTTCTATTAAATAAGGGGAAGATTAAGTTGAATATTGTGGTACGATGGCCGCACTAGCTTCAATCTGTGTACGCCATGTAACAGCCCTGATATATGCAACTTGCAAACCTGCAGCTTTAAAATAATAATAATAATAATACTTTGAACAAGAAAAATTATTTAATTAAATGTCACTTCATTCTATAAGATACTCCTTTGCAATCTATTTAATTTTATTCATTAAATACATTTCTGGTTCGATTTTTTTTCTCCCCTGTTTAAAAAATGCCGGAGGTTGAGATGTATATATATATATATATATATATATATATATATATATATATATATACATATGGAGGCAGTTCTTAAAACTTAAAATAATACCAATATTTTCACTAAAATTAAATCAAGGTTGCTTTTATTTTCACACTATTAAACAATATATTGGGTTGTCCGGAAAGTTCGTGCAGGTTGGTAAAATCAATTCGTACCGGAAAATTTTATCATTTAATTATTAGACATTGATTCCGATATCTAATGTCTAATAATTACACATTATAAATACCTAATTTATTAATTAAAACTAATTATCTAAAAAAAAAGGATGGCTCAGTTGAATGCCTTTTTTTATTATTCTTTGCCCGCCTTTTCACCACCTGGCATTTATATGCTGTTTCACGAACTTGTTCCGAACCCTATTTTTTACTTTTTCAACTACCTTACAAGTAGTTAGTTATAACTACAGGGTATTACTAAATTACTACAATGGTACTACACCATTTCACTTCTTCCCAATATTTAGACTATATCCTTAATCTCTTTCGCTTTACTTTATTATTTCAAATTTATTATCATCTATTTTCTTAATTTTACATCTATCCTTTTTATTGCAATCGTTCCTTTATCTTGTAGTTAATACTACATCTTAACTTTTCCCAACGCCTTAATTTAATACAAGACGCTCCACTCACAATAGACTGGGCGTTAAGTTGATTGCAACTCTGAAGCCCCTTAATCGATATCAACTATTTAACCCCCTTCTCTACCAGAAAAGGTTGCCCAAAATTTGTTTTCAGGTTTAAAACATATATAGTGCAGTAAAACATCCTGCCATAAATGAAAAAATTTCATGATGCTGATAGAAGGAATGCCATACAACTATATCTGCTAAGACAGAAGCATGTCTAAAACGGAATTTCTCCCAGTCCCTTGCGATTCCGTCTTAATATACTTCATTGTACTTATTTCAAATTAATAATTTTTTTTTTTTTTTTTTTTTTTTTTTTTTTTTTTTGCTATAAAACACAACCTGTAAACCTGCAATGCACATGCAAATGCCCTCATTTGTGCTTTTAAACGTTCTTTACAATTTTCATGAATTCAGAGGCATAAAAGAATAGATTTATAATGTATATTATCTTAAATAAAAATGTTGATAAGTCAAGTTCAAGGAATACTGTAGTTTCATTTATCTAATTTTTAGCTAAAACAAAATCGGAAAACATTGATAAAATATTCCGTTTTAGACAGGTTTTCGTATTAGTAAGTATAATCACACGGAGTAAGTGTAATCACGAAAAATTTCTGTAAAAGACAGGATTCCGCTTTCAAAGGTTTTACTGTATATTTTATATATTTAAAAAAAATGACACATGTAAAAAAAAATATTTATACAAATAATTTCGTTCCTTTGTAATTTTGCACCCTTATTATTCTCGCGCCTGGAGCAATGGGCTCCAACTGCTCCACGGAAGCTACGCCTCTGTTATCAGAAGTATAATAAGTAATCTTTCTTTTGCATTGCTTGAATGCTGTTTTGGTTGAATTTAAAATTGATATTAAAAACTATAATTCATTGAATATATTTTAATATTAAAAAGTATTGCCGCCGATCCAATATTCCGAGTACCTTGAAAATTGGTTTTTAAAGGAATCAATGTTAAAATAGTAATAATAATAAATAAATAAATAAATAAAAACACTTGATTTTCTTTCAAAAATTTCTATTATAAATTGAAAATAAGAGTAAATGTATTGATAAGAGTGTTTAAACGATTAACTACAAAAATGCTTTTGATAATCATTTTTAAATATTGTAAACCTCAAATCTAAAGCAGTGGTATAATTGCTGTAGAAAGTATGTTTTATTGTTGAAAAATTACTTGTGTCTTTATTACAGATATCTTAAGGAGATAGTGCTGCCATCTTGTGGAATACTTCATCAATATTTTCCATATCCTTGATGCAACCGAATTTATAAAACGACCTTGGAAATGAATAATTGTGATTATCTGTAGTCTATTTTATATTGTAAATAAAAACTGTTGTATATCATTGAATCATGAATGCGCATTATTTTTCATAATTTTTAAATCATGCCTTTTCTTTAAAAATGTAAATATACATGTTACTACAAAGAATGAATGTTTTCATTTGCTTTAACTTTATTTAGTTTTAATTAAAAATCATTAAACATCCACCAGGAATCTATCCGGAGCTTGAAAGTACAATACTATTTAAACAGGTTTTTTGTCGCTTATTTTCAGAGTAAAATCATATACGATAAAATAAAAAGTGACAGTCTTTTTAACCATTTAACGGGCGGTGGTCACAAAAAGGGACACCTAATTTTAATTCCAAAACTGACAAACGACACCAAGAATATTTAATTACATTTTTTCTTTTATTCAGTACTGGAAAATAAGCAAGTTTTTATTTTCAAATAAATCCGTTTGTAAATTCCGGTGTCAGTCCATAATTTCATCATTTTGCAATCAGACTTATTCCGCGACGGAAAGGGTTAAACGTATTTTAAATCCGCCTGAATTTCGTGTTATCTCAACAAAATCAGTTTGGAAAGTCAAACATTTTGTATTATTATACATGTTATCAATTCATTACGATCAGGGCTTAAAAAAGTTGTAAATTCTGGTAGCCAGCAAAAAATTAAAGCTGCCTGTAAATATATATATATATATATATATATATATATATATATATATATATATATATATATTTATCCTCACCCTTCCCTACCCCGTCATTTTCTAATAACAAAAAGTTTTTTTTATGAATTAATTGAGAAAAAATAATAACAAGCATAGTTTATGATTATTAGTTACACAATTCAGAATAGTACATAATTTAGAAATATACTAAAGAGATATAGAAAGATCTAAACTAAATTTTCTTATGAACTTATCAAAATTATATATCTCTGAAAAAAAAGAAAAAGAAAGAAATACTGTAAAGTTAAAGAATTAATCGGCATGTTCAGGAGATACTGATTGCCGAGTGCTTCAAATGTCCGGATAGTTGAGTGCTACAAAAAAAAAAAAAAAAAAAAAAAAAAAAAAAATCTATATCTGAGGAGGGGGGGGGTGGAAAACAACTTTTTGCGGGAGAGAGAAAAAATGCCGTTTGTGCTCATTTCTTAGGTCAATTTTTGTACTAAAAAGAAAAAATAATAAAAAAATAAAATGAATATATAAAAAAAAAACAGATAAAATAATTTGGTCGCCAAATACAAAAAATTGGTCGCCGGATAAAAAAAAAAAAAAAAAATACCCTGGCCGCCAATAGCGACCTGGAGACTTTATTTGTCAAGACCTGATTATGATAATTCTGGAAATGTTATAGTACAATTAAAATTCCTAAATGACAGTGAATATTAAGGAACACTTTTAAAGTCATTACTCTCTCTCTCTCTCTCTCTCTCTCTCTCTCTCTCTCTCTCTCTCTCTCTCTCTCTCTCTAGGACCTTTCGAATGCATTCCCGTATAACACAAAGGCAAATAGTGGAAGAAAAAAATTCTAGAAGAATAAAAGAAAAAAATAATGTGGCAAGTAGTTTCAAATAGCAATAGTAATATTGAGTTCTATATGAATTGTAAACTTAAATAGATGAAAAAAGAAAACGATAAGAAAGATTAAATTTGGGGATTTTATATTACATCAAGATTGGGAAACCTATTTATTTTAACAGAAAATGATGTTTTAAAAGAGTATGAATACTTTAAATCTTTTTAACCTCGATTAGAAGCAAAGGATGTTCCATCTCATCTAACATTGGTTTAGTGAAACAAAGATCTTGTAATCTGCCTGGAGAAAAACAATATATTTCAAACTTGAAGATAATCGGTGTAGCGGAACTGAAAGGAAAAAAATAATTAAAATTATTGTTTCTGAAAATAAAACGCAAAACAAAGATGTACCATACATGTGACTTATTAACACTTCACAGGCGACAGCTTGTAATCACAGTGCTGAATAGAACAAACGTTGAAAGCGGTAGACTGAAATCTCAATTCCGTGATCAGCAGTGAATACTACATTCTATGACTTTACAGGAAGTTGTGTTTTATTTTATTGTATTTTTTATCATATTACCTATTTTGAAAATGGAATTACGTGACACAAGTGAAATAATTTTCTGATAAGCAGTGTTAACAAATCTGACGGATTTTTTATTCAGAAATTCAGAATTCATACCAGAACATTGTATAATTATTTTTTAATTTATTCACGGTAATAGAACAATGGAACAATATAGTTAGCAGCATGGAATACCTAGTTGCGTACCAACTGAAATGCCAGGTTAAAGGTAATTGACTTGCAAGGCAAAGGGGAGCGTGAGAAATTAAAGAAGTTAAAAATTAAATCAAATATTTAAAAATATAATGATGAAATAGAAGTATAACAGAAGTAGTAAAAAAGTAAATAAAAAAATAAATTCCATTAGATCCAAAAATATGACAGACGAAACCTGCCGAGGGTCGAACCCATCTCAAAAGAGGAAGAGACCATACTTTTAGTTTAAAAGTTACAAAATAATAACATTAAAAAGCCAATAAGCAAACTAAAGATTTTTTTTTAATACAAAGACAAAAAACAAAAAATTAAGTATAATTGGAGAGAGGGGAAATCTCAATCTTCATCATCAATTAACAAAGCATATTTAGAGCGTTTACAGTTATCGAGGTCGGAGGCCTCATAGTCTGGTAATTCTGTTACGATTTCGTTAGGTATGTTGGTAAATAGTTTTATAAATTTTTTTGTTTGTTTATTATTTTTTATAAAACAAAAATAACCATTCAAACTTTCTGATGAGAATTCAGAATTTATGAATAACAAAACCAGTGTTGTCAGTGTACTTTTTATTAATTCAGTTTTAGTGTTTGCCACCACTTTTCTGAGAAAGTAAAATTCGCCTTTTTTACACTGAACACTGAACAAAACAGCTAGATTTGGCAAAACTGTTGATAAGTTATCAGCATCTATCTATAAAAATTTATATGTCATTAACTAAGTCTATGCGCCATTAGTTAAGTCTAGATGTCATTAGTTAAATCTATATGTAATTAGTCAATATTTTACTAACTAAATTAAGCTCCTTCACATCAATGACATTCGTAAAATATTAAGTTGATTCACATGCACTATGCACAATAATTGGATTTGCCCGCTACACGTTCAAAAACACTGAGCCTACAATGTGTTAATGGAACTCTCGAAATTAGTATAGAATATAGTAATTGGAGGATATTAAGTTTCTTATCGGGTTAACTTTTTATCGGATTTTGTAATCAATCACACAAAATAAATATATCTCAACCAGGAAGATAATCATCTTAGTGGAAATAAATAAATATCTAGTCATGACAGGGATGCAAAGAAAACTTCAACTGATATGGAAACTAGTCGTTGGGGGCCACCCTAATACTCATCATGGATATGCATAATATAAAATATGAAAATAAACTACCTATAAAATGCATTGAAATTCGAATAAAATCGGGGCTTGATGACGTCATAAACTTTAATTGCTCTATTATTGAATTGCGTAAGAGAAACATTCTTATAACTCTACAAATGATAATCCTATTAACTAACGGTTTACTACGTCGGATTAAGCGTCTCATTGCCAATTAAAATATATCTTTGAATTGAAATTTGAATGAAATGCAGGGTCATGAAAAATCAAAGATTGATGAAAATAGGATTACAAATATCTCGGCAACTCATTATCCGATCGGCTTCATTCTTTATGCAAAATTTATTTATTTATTATTCTCTTTTATATTCACTCCTTAATGTAAACAATTTCGGAAATTTTTATATAACTTTTATCAGAACTAATATTTCGAGAGTCGGAAAAAAATAGTTCCGGATAATCGAGGTTACTGAAATTCAATAAGCTTCTTCCCATTATTACATACTAAGTACATTCCAAATTTTAATTCTTTATCTCAATTTGTTCGGGAGATACGCACACACACACACAGAGAGAGAGATACAGACAGAAGGACGGCAATTTTTTTTATATATGTTTTCGGAATCTTCAATGTCTGAAACGTGTAAATTCGTCAAAAATTTTTTTTTTCGATTTTCAAAACGGTTACAAGATTTACCCGAACGTATGATGGGTAAGTAAAACTAGTCGGATGTGGAAATCTCAAATGTTAATACTTCAAAATTCGCTATCACAGCACTAATAAAATCAATATTTTTCGCCATTCTGTTGGACGTCAGCTGCTTGCGAATCACCGGGTTACCTGGATGCGAAGTACCCTTTGCTTGCACGAGCAGCCAATGTACAACACAAGTACAAAAAATCGAGAAAACTGCACAAAAATTGCTATCACAGCTGCTCTTCCGGCGGAATAGCTTCACATTGAACTGGGACCTACTGACCATAGCCAAACACATACATATAAAATTTGGTTCAATTTTATGAGTAACTGCATGGATTTTCCGATGATATAATAACAAAAATGAACCAAAAATTGTATCACAGTGCCCCCTTCCGCCGGAATATCCCGAAATTCAACTGGGACCTGCTGGCCATAACCGAAGACATATAAATGAAATTTGGTTAAATTTTTATGCAAAACCTCCAATGATACAAGACACACACACGCACTCACTGACAGTCAGACATTTTGCATAAACACATTTTTTGGGATGTCTGACTCTTAAAACGTGTAAATCCGTCGAAAACCGGAAGTCGACAAATTTTTCGATTACTATACTTTTTTCTATTATAGATTGAAGAAATGAATATAAATATTTATAGATTTTCATCAAACTAGTAGTTCTGAAAATCACATGCAAAATAAAACATGTTTATTCTTTTTAACCTTTTCATTAGGGGAAAGGACTTTTTATAATCAATCGTACCTCAATTCACAAAAGTTTTTCTTTCTGATTTATTTTTCTTGAAAATATCCTAGTATAAGTGTATAGCAGAGATTATTAAAAAAAAATAGTCTACTGGGACATATCTGTCCCACTCTGTAATTAAAGGGTTAATGATGCTCTTGAAATAAATAGGTAATTTATTACTGGAGGATGTTAACCCGTGGACGCCATACTTAAGTTCAGCACCACCCACTCCACGTTAGTGCGATTTGGAATTCCGTAACTTCAACTGCGTATATACCTTTGTTGTTAATAAAGTGATAATGAAATGTAACGCACGATTTCTATACGAAATTTAATGAAAAATTGAACTGTAATAATTATTTTTATCAAAACATTTTGTTATAAAAGGTGCAAATTAATAAAAGCACGTTTTCAAACAACGCAGATATTTAAAATTGTGGTCGCTGCAAATTCACACTAGTGTTTAGTTCATGGGTAAATTTTCTATTGGACATTGTAATCTGTCACGCAAAGTAAATGTTTTTCAAGCAGAAAGATAATCAGCGTAGCGGAAATAAATAAATATCTATAACTGGAATGGAAAGTTAGTTTGAACTGATATGAAACAATAACTAATCGGATGCGTCACTCCTAAAACTTTCTTTTATCTCATACATATAATTACTTCAAAAAACGTAGCCTTTTAATTATGCATTTTAGAAACAAAAAAATGAGTAGTTAACAGATCTCTTATTATTATTTTATTATTATTATTATGGGACTTTGCCCCCTACGAGCTAAGCACGACAACGCTCGTTCTGACACCGCAAACTCTAAAAACATGCTAATTTGATCGGCTCTAAAACGATCACGGAACATTGAATTATAATTAAACGACCTGCAAACGGGTTTCCATTCATTTTCCTTGACTGAGGAATTTTAAGGCCGAATCAGCTGCTGTCGAAACATCTAACATCTGTTTTCGTGATTGATTAAATAAGATCAATTAAACATTTGAAAATCAACTTGTGTAAAATGGCTAATTAAACAACGTCGCTGCATCAGGGAATTTTATAACGCTGCTTTAAAAAAAATTGTTTTCAGTAAGACGTTTTAAATGTATCGTTTCCAATATGACGTAATTTTCAGCAAAGTTTTTTTTTCCTATTATTAAACGTAAAAATATAGTTTTTAATTGAAGGGAAATATTATTAATTACGCTGTTTTAATATTTAAAACAATAGGTAAAATATTTTGTAGAAATAAATGAATCTCTCGTGTAAATATATTTTTAAATTGACACTGTTTGGAAATATTATTATTTGAGCATTTTAAATATGGCGTAAGTTTCCCAATTTAATGCTTTGAACGCGTAATAATTTAATTACTATTTTCAATTTTATTTCTCTTTTTAATGTTCATGCGCAAGTACATTTTTTATGACGGAATTTTCTCCATTTACTGCTTTTAACACGGGATCATTTAATTATTATTTTAAAATTTTATTTCTGCTTTTAATAGTCACGTGTAAATACATTTTTTTTAATTGAAAGCGAATATTATTATGTGCGCTATTTCGCAAATTAGCAACGATTTAAATAGATGGCTTTTTCGAAATATGACATAAATCTCAATTAAAAGGATGAAATGTTGAATTTTTTCTTTAAGTTTAAAAATTAAAAAAATAATAATAATTGCACACTGCACACCGCAAGTTTATCAACTATATCATTTCAAAATATTATTAAATTCCTATGTATAGTTTTTGCTCCTATAAACCTTTTTTAAGAGAAGTATTTTCACCGACTTTAATAATAAATATATCTTAAAATATTTCTTCCATTTAAAATCTGTCTGCTTCAGCGTGTTTATTACAGTGCCACCTTCCGGCGTAATATCACCAAATTCAACTGGGACCTGCTGGCTATAGCCAAAAACATATAAATAAAATTTGGTTCAGTTCTGTGTATAACTTTATACATTTTTCGTTCATACAGTAATAAAAATGGAACAAGAATTGGTATCACAGCGCTTCCTTTCGTCAGAATATCTTCAAATTCTAGTAGGACCTGCTGACCACAGTCACAAACCTATAAATGAAATTTTGTTTAATTCTATGCATAACTTCATACACTTTTCGATGATACAATGGGGACAGACCCACGAACAGACGGACAGACAGATATTTTGTATAAGCATGTTTTTTGGGATCTCTGACCCCTAAAACGTGTAAATCCGTCGAAAAACCGGAAGTCGAAAAAAATTTCGTTTACAATACTTTCTTCTATTATAGATAGGCAAACATAAAAAATTTTGCTTATTACAAATTTGAAAATTAAGCATAGATTGGACGATTCACTGATTCAGTATAATCTTTTTTTTCAGCAGCTACGACGCCCGTCCCGAAAATCGAACAGAATTCGCTATCAGAGCGCAATCTTCAGGCCGATTTTGTAAATGATAGTTGTTTATAACTGCGTTTTTTCACTCTCCCGGGTGCCTCACCAGTGGCTGAGAGGTTGTGCTCTCGAAGCTGGTAGATGGGAGGTGCTGGGTTCGATCCCAATCGCGCCCGTCGGCCTAATCGTTCGGAGTTTTCGTGGTTTTCTTCGAGCCGTGGATTTATCCATGCGTAAATACGGGTTAGGTTCCCTTAGAAAGACCCCCACGAAGGGCACCGCCCCCCCCCGGGCCTATATCCCTAGTTTAGATAATTGGCCGTCAATAATCAACCTAACTCACTCTCCCGGGCGTGCGAATATTTGTTACAAAACGCCAACTTCTATAGCATTTTCTGAAACATCTTCTGAGTTTACGAAAAAATAGAAAAAACAATTCGATTACATAGTTTCTAAAAAAGAACACCGGCTAATTTCATCCATTTGACAACGAAAATGGATTAAAAAATGAGTCAGAAAGTAGCCAGTTTGGATTTCAGAACAGCCTTAACAAAATTTGAGAACCAGAAATCCTCTTATTTATAATATTTATCTATAATAATGTTTTTCTACAATTAGTTTTTCTATAATAAGTGACATTAATCGGTTACTTTACCTTCAAATGCAGATTAAGATTTCCGGCTGAAGGTTATTGCCAGTCGAATGTGTAAAAGGATCAGATGTGGTGGTTTCTCCCGAAAAAGATCTTTAATAATCTCTCTATATATACTGCTTCTTATTAATTAAGCAGCATATATTTATTTTTCCGATTACGTTTCTAGTTAATATTCATCTTTGTTATTCAGCTTCTTTAAAGACTGATCATGCAAACACAGGTAAGAAAATGTATTTTATTTTAACATATTTTTTAAGTTCGTCGAAGAAATATTCTTTTATTTTTTACATAATTTCTACCTACCTTTAGCTATTTCTCGGGTTTATGTATCAGAACGCAAATTATTCACCATTCACTCTCTATTCCTCCGAATGATTTGAAAAGTCAATGCCGAAAACCGCATCTTAAGTATTTTTCCCTATTTTCCCCATTTATATCTGCCTCTTAGTTGCGTTTCCAAGATTCATTTCGGTTATTTCTCGTAGGTTTAAAATTTGATGCAGGAGGAAAGGAAAATACTGGAAATTTCCCCTTAACAATAGGAGAACTTATTTCTTAAATGTATATTGTGTACTTTGTACCCTGAAAGAGACAAAATTGCCCACAGTAGAAAATATATACAGTCGAACCTCCATATAACGATTTCAAAAAGTTGTTGCAAAGTATCGTTATATTTCTATTATACTTCAATCAAAAAATGTATTAGATATACCAAAACTGCGTAAAAGTTGGTTATTAAATTTTGAAAAGTTAATTAACCAATAGTATTTAATTAGGTATTCCTTTTATTGCATTAATATATACATTTTGCTTTAAGAAAAAGTCTTTACTCTTATTCTAATACCCGTGTGAGATGGCTTTTTCATTTGTTTCAAATATGTATATGTGCTGTTGATTTTGAAATTGGATTAAGTCTATTTTTGTTATTTCGGTACTTTTATGTTAGCCGGGCACCAGTGATACATATATATATATATACAGACATATATACACCTATATATGTTTGTATGCATACACACTTATTTATATATGTATATATACATATGTATACATATATACAAAAATGAAAACACATGTGAAAAACAAAGGATAAGATATTATAACAAGTTGGAAATTGTACGTCAAACGTTACAAACGAGGTGCGTTCGTACGCACGTTTTAGAATTAAATTCATGATATCCCGTGCGTAGAACGGGTTAAACAGCTAGTTAAGTATATATTTTATGTCACTGTTCATACAAATATCTTAACTAGTTATATAAATATTCAGATATATATGTATCAGCTAGTTATATAAATATTCAGATCTTGATGATTTTTAATTCTGTGAAATGAATTATATCGTCTGCAGATTAATTTGTGTATTAAAATAAGTATCTCGCTCGCTTGACGATTAAACTTCGGAAGCTCCTATAACAAAAAAGCACCGATTTAAAAAAAAAATTCAAATTTCTTAATAAATATTTTTATTAATATCTCCTAAAGTTTTGATTCGATTTTCATAAAATTTAAAATGTCTCGACAAAATTATGCAAAGATAATATATTTTAAATTGCAAACCATTTGGTTGGGTAGTTTTTGCGTTGTTATATGCGGACAGACAGACAGACGGACGGACAGACAGACGGACAGACAGACAGACAGACGGACGGACCAAACGACGACTATAGGTGCTACGTATTTATATAATTACGAACGCACCTAAAAAGCAATAGAAAGGATACTGCAAAATTTAAACCTAATAAAACGAAAGTCAAAAATAGAAAACTATGAATATCTCATGGAATCGTCAGAGGAGCTATATATATATATATATATATGAGGGGATTAGAATAACAGTGGAGTAAGTCAAATATTTTAAAAATCTAGATAACCATATTTTCACTGAACGTATATAAATTTCTGTTCCGTGTGACAGTCAAATAAGTCATAGCTCACTCAGGGAGTCGCTGGAGGGCAAAACAAGTTGGACCTCTCAATGCAAAGGCAATACGACAAGTTTCACATAACCCTTCATTAATCAAATTACTAAATCTTGACTTACTCCACTGTCATTCTAACTACCTCATATATCACTGGCGCCCGGCTAATATAAAAGAACCTTTATTTCTAGATATTGAATGATTTGTATTTCAATGAGTTTAAATACACTCGTTAAAATGTTTTACGAATATTTTTTTTTAAAATCCATCAGACTTACTTTATATTTTTTGTGGTAGCATTTTATGTAAATTTAATATGCAAATATTGTTAACCGTGCTATCTGAAAAAAATCGTGGTTTTGGTATACGTCAATAGATTTGCCTCACTTTCAAAAGCAATGATTTGTTGCAAACGTTGATTATATTTGAATGGAATATCTATCTATCTATGTTATAAAGGACAAACGTGCCCGTGCGTAACGTTAAGTCATTTTTCGAATGGCAGCACTTGACGATGAAATTTCAGTTTTCCTATTTTTGCTACTGCAATTGTTTTAATTTTTAAACATCGCACATTTTTTATGTTTACACCGTTATATAGGAAAAAAAAATCTACTTTCGAATGCAATTTGTTTGAAAAACTGTATCTTAATCGACTGATTTATTATAACTTTTTTAAATAAAATTTCAAGCATGATTTTTTTTTTAAATCTCTCGCTTGCAGACAATTACAAAATATTAATCCGTTTGCACTTTAAGCAACATAAAAAGTTCAGCATTCGTTTCCAGCTAATATTCTATAACGAAATTAAAACTTCATTAAGCAGTAAATAAAATAGCATAAATAAAGCACAAATTTAACAGACATATAATTTAAATAAGCGCTTAAAACCGCTGAAATTATCGGAAAAAGAAAGAAATGAGGTAGATAACAAAATTTTTAGCGATTTCTTCGGCTATTAACTTCTGGCACGAGGCCAATAAGAAATTAATAAATTTCAAAATGTTATTTGAATATACAGTGAAACTTCCATTTAACGAAGTGTCATCGTTACACTTAAATTCTTCGTTATGAAGAAAATTCGTTAAATAGAAATCAACTTAAATTTATCAAACTTGCATACACATAACCACTAACCACATAAAATGGAAAGTACACATAAAATCGAAAAATTTGAAAAGGAACGCCCCCAAGGCTTAACATTAGCTTGGGAGTTTTGTTTTGTGATATGTCAAAGTTCGATCTTCGATTTTGTCGACCCAAGCAGGAAGAGTTACAGCACAAAAACGGCAATTAGCTGTATACACATAACTACTCGTATACACATATACCACATAAAACGGAAAGTCCAAATAAAATGGAAATATTTCAAAAATATATTTTAATTCAGACAGTCCTTTTATGCAATGTAGACATGAGAATAATTTAATTAGAATTAAAAAAAAAAAAACATAACATAGAGAAGTAAACAAAAACCGAAGCGTAACTTTTCTTTTTTCATTAAAATGTGATTAAATGTGTGTGTTTCGATTAAATGTTTCAAATGTGTTCATTTTCATACAGTCCGCTGAAATAAATTCATACACCCATTGTAACAGCAACCTCTCCGTTTGAATGATGTAAACGCACGAAAGTGGAATAAACTTCGTTATATAGAATAAGCTTTTCGTAATATGGAGATTAATTTACACGTTAATGATGTTCAAATTCACGGTTCTACAGAAAATTTCGTTAAGTAGAAAACTTCGTTAAATAGGGACTTCGTTAAAGGGAAGTTCCACTGTATAATTGAAATTTTTCTCATAAAAATGCTCTTTCGTGTTATTAGGGGGAAATCTAAAGAAAAATACATTTAATGTAAAAAAATCTATTGTTGTTGTTGGCGTGTCCGAGAAAGTGCCAAGGCACTTCTCTGAAAGAAGGGATTCCATAGCCTCAAGAGAGGTTGGGCTTCTAGATCTTGTCTCCTAATTTTGAACCAATTCCAGATGAGAGAACTGCATTCTGGATTGGCACTCCCAGAGGTAACGCTTATACTAAACATTGGAGCCACGAACAGATTTTACGTGCACCAGCTCCCATTAACGTACACGGTCCCACAGCAGCGGCAGTAGAGTTTTCAACTAAAAAAATAGTTTTCCCCTATATCATAGCCGCCAACTTTTACGCTTTTTTGCTACCACTAAAAATTAATAGAAAATTTTGCCTCATTGAATGACATGATTTCGGGGGTTTAAAAAGGTAAAATTTACTATAAAGTTTTACTGGTAGGAAAAAAGCGTACAAGTTGGCAGCTATGCCTATATTCTGTATCCCGGGAAAACCCAGGTTGAATGCCCTAGTAATTACAATGACAAAAAAAAAAAAAAAAAAAAAAAAAAAAAAGAAAGATTTTTTTTTGTTTTTTTTTATTTTATTTCCGTATTTTACTCTTCTTTAGAAAAGTTACAATAAAACAAAAAAATAAATTAAATTGTATAGGAAAAAGTAGAAAAAGTATTCAGTAATAAGTTTTAGGTATATAATTAAAAATTATGATAAAACAATGTTTTACCAATGTTTCCAAATCACCACAATTATAGTAGAACTGCCAAATTATGATTGTTCTTGTTTAATATCATGCAACATAAAAAATAATTCTTTTAATCTCTTTAATTCTAATAATGCACTTTTCTCACTTTCGAAATCCAACACATTTGAAATAGCGTTGAACAAACAAATTGCTAATAACAAATTTATACTATTATTAAAAGACATTTTTTGTGAATTGGTTTTAAAAAAATTCAATTTTATGTTAATTTTTAATAAGATTTAGTTTTAAATACTTTTTTTTTTTCAAAATTGGATTTGCCCCAGTTTCAAAATCAACCACTCATATTATGTTCGTCCATGTCAAATGCTCACTGAACTTACTATAATTCTGCAAACGGCTTATCGGTTATTTCGTTCGTGCAATAGATAAACAATATAAAGAAATAATTGGCGTATCTGCTTACTGAAATAGGGTTTTGAATATTTTAAATTCTTAAACATTATCGTTAAATCCTCGAAAAGTATCGTTGAAACGGGGTTCATAAAACATAGAAATAAATATTAATGACTCTGGACCATTAAAACTTATCGTTAAATTGAGGTAATAGTTAAATCGAGTATCTTTAAATTGAGGTTCTACTGTATATTGATATATGTATACGTATCTTAAATTAAAAGTGCTCTGAGAGAAAAAAAAAATAGACAGGTTTTTCGATAATGTACGAATAAGTTTAATATTTGATAGAAGAATTGATAATTTCAAAAAATAGTTCTAATGTTTCTTTTTGAGCAAAAAGCAATAACCTGACGTCATTTTTTCATTATAATTACTTTGTAATATGGCCATGTATGAGTAGTGATTGAAAATTTTAATAACACTGGAAAAATCAAATTTTGTAAAAGCATTTTGTACAAAAGAACAACAAAAGCAATATTAGAAAAGATAGCTAATGCGCTTTATAGTAGCGAAGGATATAATAAATAAATTTTTCAACCGATATTTTATATTATGCGAAAATTAATGCATATTTGACAAATATGTCTAACTTTTATCAACTGATTTCAAATAAAGGAAGTTCAACCATATGACAATACCTATATACAACGTGTTTCATAAATTCGCGCAAACTTAAAGAATTCATAATAAAAGAAGTAATGCTCGGAAAAATTTTTGGTTTGAGTGACTATGATCAGAGGGATATTGGATTTTTTTCACTTGTATAAAAAAATCCCAAAAGTAACCGAAAGAGGGTGCTCACACGTTATACCGAGTCGTTTTATGCAAATCAGGCAAACACTTCGTGGATGATCCTCCAAACTCCCTGTTTCCTCAAAACGTCGCACTAAGTTCAGTATCCCATTTAATGAAATAGGGCTTCTTTGCGCCTTCGGTCCTTTCTCCGTGCGATACTTTCGCAATGCAAAAGTTGTAGATTCACCACTCTTGTAGAAAAGTTTAACCAAAAATTCTCGCTCTGGTAAGAACAGCATGCTGCTGAGATCGAATGACTAGTCCATTTCCAGCCAGGTGTTTTATTGTTAGCATGATTTGTATAAAACGTCTCAGTATGACGTGTGAGCGCCCTCTTTCGGTTACTTTTGGAATAATTTTTTATACATGGGGAAAAATCCAATGTCCCTCAGATCATATTCTCGCAAACCAATTTTTTTTTCGAGCATTACTTCTTTTATTATAATTTTTTAAGTTTGCACGAATTTATGACGCACCATGAATATAGGAGAACTGGGGATTTTTGACCCACTTTTTGCTAAAATTGTCATAATTGGTGTTTGACATGCAATAACATCTTGGCTTACTAAACGTAAACAGACTGTTATATATTCTATCTTTCTATAGCGTCATTTTTTTTAAAAGGCACTAAATGTTTTTTTTTTAATTATTTCCTCTAACTTTGGGTCTCCCAACATTTTTGACCCAACTCCCAAACATTTTTGACCTTCCTACTTCAAAAATGTTTGGTTCGCCCCAAGGGATGCTTGGCCTACTAAATCAAAAAAAAAATGTATTTTCACCAGAAATTTTATTTTAAGAAAAATAACTTGCATTTGCACGGTATTATTTTAATTTATTTTACTAAATAAAATTTGTGGTACGAAACATATTTTTTAAAATCTAACCATTGGATGAAGTTAATGATTCTCAATGTGTTAATATCTCTGTGTTAATAATCCTGTCAATCACATTCACAATTTTACAAATTAATAAAAATTAGCATATGTAGTGAGGTCCAAATAAAGAAAATAAATAATAAATAGCTTTAAATACCATATTTAAAGCTTCTCTTTTTAAACCTCAATTGGTGATTGTATATAGAAGCTAAAGAAAACCTTCAGAAGAAATTACACATTATATTTAACAAAAGCTCTATATTCTTGTTATGCATAGAACAATGAAATTTAAGATTTAAGTTATTATGTTTGTTAAGATTATCTGAAAAATGTGTCCCAAAATGTAAAACACTTTTGTTTGAATTTATATTTCACATCATTTACATTAATAAATAATTTGTACATAATTTGTACATATATGTATTTTTGAATTAATTTTTACTTTTGTTTGAAAACACTTCTGTTTGAATTTATATTTCACATAATTTATTAATAGGTATTTTTGAATTAATGTTCACTTTTGTTTGAAAACACTTTTGTTTAAATTTATATTTCACATAATTTATTAATAGGTATTTTTGAATTGATTTTTAATTTAAATATTGCATTGTTGTCCCTTTTTAAAACTATTTTAATAATTACTGAAATTAGTTAAATATTATTATTTTTGATAAAGTAAAACCCAATTATGGAAATATATTCAATTACATTAGATGTTAAACGAGAGATTTTACCCTGGTCAAACAACCTCAAATACAGCGAATCAAAAATACCGCATTTTTTTAAGTATAAAAACACATGTCGATAGCTATTCCAAGCTCTAATTTAACAAATGTATCATTAACAAATGTAGACTGTAAAGGAAAAAATATCTTCTATAACTTTATTTAAAACGGTCATAGGAGCTTACGGCTGGCAAATGGAAAACTTACTTTTTCAGGGGAGAAATTCGAAATCCTACTTTATTAGGTGCGTTCGTAATTATATAAATAAATAGCACCTATAGACGCCATCTGTTCCGTGATGCGTCAAGCATAGATTATGAAACACTTTCTAACACATTCAGAATACTGTAAATAAACTTCACCGTTTAATATGATGAAACATAACATATGGTAAATAAGGTCAAACCTGGCGGGTAGGCCAACCTTTCGGCTTAAGTTTGTCTAAGTAAACAATTCAATTCAACCAAGCAAGGAGGCCTACCATATGGCTTACGCTCTATAATACCTGCTTGGCAGATTTATTTAAAAAAAAAAAAAAGAATTTACAAATGAAGCCATCAGGATTTTGCATAATTACATTACAATAGGTTCACATTAGGCTCAGTTTTTGTGAGTTCATAAAAGTTTTTGATTTATAGTTCGCATTGGATGGTGCTATTTACATGACTGTCCTATTTGCACTTTTGATTGTCAGGAACAAGATGATTTCATCAGAGTTTATGATTTAAAGTTCACATTGAATGATGGTAGTCACATGATATTTTAAGTTCTACTTACACAGTTGATTGTTATGATTAAGATTTCACTATGGATGAGGGATTTTTGATGAAGACGTAATATTCTTTGACACTGGTGAAGATTGTTTTCAAGAGTTTACGATTGATATGGGGGGTTTGGTGGAAACTTGGAGTTCTACTTACACTTTTGAAAAATGGTTAGATTTATTTTTTATTTTATTTTATTTTTTGGTGGGTTTGGGACTTCCTCGTCCGTGGAGAAGTCCACTAGTAGGAGTTGGAACAGATGTTGATTGTGTCCCATGAGGGAAATGCAATCTATAATTTTTTGCAAGATTCTTGGTTGTTTTTGAATTACATCAAACCAGCTCGACAGAGGGAGTGTTTCATTCTGTTTTTAACATTTGCCAACATAGTTTTAAAATGTTTATTCGTTTGATTTGTCTGTCTGTCTACCGTATGTCTTTCCGTTCTCTAGCTCCCGTAAATATAATCGTGTTGCCATGTCATCAATATATGTTATTGAAGTTTACTATAGTATGTTCTCTATTGCAAATGAAGTGTGTAGCATTTGTAGTTCGTTTACAGGGACACATGAAAAAATTTCGCTACATTATAATGTAAGAGGAAAAATCGTTTGCGATGTATTTTAAAGATTTTACACTATTTAAAACACAATGAAAGTGATAGGCATGACTGAGATGGACGACAACATGTTTTCTATAGAGTATGGAGGAAGTAGCATTTATAGTTCGCTTCCAGGAACGCACAGGGGAAGAATCTTTTGCAGTGTATTTTAATGAAATCATTTTCTATTTCAAACGTAATGAAACTGGTACCGTCACTGATAAATATGAGGTGTACATGTTCTTTACATTATTGTCAAATTTAGCACACCAGGCAGTTCTTTTAGCCTATCTTGTTGGTGCGCTTAGATTCATGCATGATAAATCCTGCAAAACACAGGACAACACGTTTAGGGTAAATATCAATGCAGTAATTTCTATACAACAAGCACTTAAAGCAGCAGAACTTTTTTATATGGTGATCTGGCGATTTTCTTTCCAGTGGAATACCTATATAAAACCGTTTACTTAAGCAATAGAGTGATGCTTTCAGCCTATCTTGTTGGTGTGCTTAGATTTATACATGATAAATCCTGTGAAACACAAGGACAACATGGTTAGGGTTAATATCAATGCAGTAATTACTATACAACAAGCACTTAAAGCAGCAGAACTCCCTTATATGGTGATCTGGAGATTTTCTTTCCAATGGAATACCTATATAAAACCGTTTACTTAAGCAATAGAGTGATGCTTTCAGCCTATCTTGTTGGTGTGCTTAGATTTATACATGATAAATCCTGTGAAACACAAGGACAACATGGTTAGGGTTAATATCAATGCAGTAATTACTATACAACAAGCACTTAAAGCAGCAGAACTCCCTTATATGGTGATCTGGAGATTTTCTTTCCAATGGAATACCTATATAAAACCGTTTACTTAAGCAATAGAGTGATGCTTTCAGCCTATCTTGTTGGTGTGCTTAGATTTATACATGATAAATCCTGTGAAACACAAGGACAACATGGTTAGGGTTAATATCAATGCAGTAATTACTATACAACAAGCACTTAAAGCAGCAGAACTCCCTTATATGGTGATCTGGAGATTTTCTTTCCAATGGAATACCTATATAAAACCGTTTACTTAAGCAATAGAGTGATAGGCAGTGTCTTGTCTAAAAAATTCTGAAAATTACGATTTACGAAGAGAGATCAAAGGAAAACGAAATCTTCAATATTGTTACTTAAATCAAATACATAAAGAAAAACCTCACAATTTGTTTTATCATATTTAAACTTGGTGAATAAAATTTAAAAAAAAAACTTTTACTGTGAAACGTATGTAGTAATGAATGATCAATGAATGTTTAGATATTAAAATAATTTTCACTTCTTTCAGATTTTTTTACTTCTTCTCATCTCAACCGTATGCACAGCAAATCCTAAAACGAAAAAAGTTGTGCCACTGAGTGGCCTACACGGAATGAGATATTTCCCTTTGGTTCCTTATAATATGCTTGGGCTCAACCCCTTCTTGATTAATGGACCTCGAATAAGGCCACGTCCAGCAGTTGTTAAGGAAGCTCCTAAGCCAGAATTACCGGCTCCATATGTTCCTCCTCCTTACGGCGACATGGAAAAATTGATGGGATACGGTGGCCTACCAATGCCTTATGGTGGATATAAGTACCCTCAAGCACAATGAAAAATGTTAAAATCAGAACAATTCTCAAATGTTATGAATAAAATTCGGAAAAATAAACATGTAGTATACAACTATACATATGGTAAAATGTAGAATAATGATAAATGTCTTTTTTAAGACTTGTTATTTTTATTTAAATTTGTGCCATTTACATAGTTCCTTCTCACCTCAACTGCATTTAACAAATTCTAAAACGAAAAAAATAAAAATAAAATAAAATAAAACCGAAAATTCATATCCCTGGCTGGATTGCATTGCATGAAATATTTTCTTTTCGTTTCTTATCATATGCTCAGACTCTTCTTTAAACATAGACTTCTATTATTATCATATCCTGCAGTTTGTGTGGGAAGATCTTAAATCAGATTTACCCACTCCATAAGTTCCCCTTTACCATAATATGGAAAAGTTGATGGGGTACTACGTTCAGCACATTCCTTATGGTTATGGTGAATATAAGATCAGTAACAAAAGCTTAATTCATATCCCTGACTGGACTGCATTGCACGAAATATTTTCTTTTCGTTTCTTATCATATGTTCAGACACTTCTTTAAACATGGACTTCGATTATTACCACGTCCTGCAGTGGTGTGGGAAGATATTAAGTAAGAGTTGCCCACTCCATAAGTTCCCATCTACCGTAACATGGAAAAGTTGATGGGATACTGTGTTCAACACATTCCTTATGGATATGATGGATAAAACGTCATTAACAAAAGCTTAAGACCATTCGACAGTTATGACAACATTTAGGACCAGTTGCTGTTCGCGATTGCAATTCAAATTTCTTGCTTAAACACCTAGATACGGTCACCATATTTACATTTATTTCTGCCGCAAGCAAAGCTAACTTTATTTTCTTACAGAAACTCCTGGGCGAACGCATAGCTCTTTGTAGTATGATATGGTCGTCTCGAGACGTTTTGTTCTTAGTCCACCTGATCGTCTCCCTGCAGTAAATACCCCCATCTAAAACTAAATGTAAGCAAGACTTCTGTACATAATGCCGTAATGAAGAATGAAAATAATTAGATATTTGCTTTAAGAGAACGATCAGGTTGACCAAGAGTAACAACGTCTCGAGACGACCATATGATACAGCGAATAGTTGTGCGTTCGTTTAGGAGTTCCTGTAAGAAAATAAAGGCAGTTTTGCTTCCTGGAGGAAGAAATGTAAGCCTGATGACCATATCTAAGCGTTTAAGCAAGGATTTTAGATTGTTATCGAGTATAGCACATGATCTTAAAATGTTGTCATAAACATCGAGTGGTCTTACACTTTTTTTAATAACTGTAAGTTCCCTCAGAAACAATGCAAAATATTTTCAGCATTACGAACTTATTGAAAACAGCTGCAAGACAGAAAATACTTCTTTAGTTCCTTATCATATGGTAAGACTCAATTCCTTCCTGATGCAAGGACCTACGTAAGATTACTTCCAGCAGTGGTCAAGGAAGCTCCTAACCCAGAGTTGCTCTCTCCATATGCTCATCTTTACGGCAACATAGAAAAATTAATAAGATATGGTGGTCTACTCATATCTTATAGGGGAAATAAGTCTCCACAGGCGCAATGAAATAAATTCAACATTGTATACTTCATCAATGCAATTGTATTTTTTTTATTTTAGATATTTATAGACTGTATAAAAATATATAATGACTGTACACGAAATAAATATAAACTTTATCCATTATTCAATGAATATCCTCCAAAATATTTTATGAAACTGAATTCTATTAAAATACTTAAATACGTACACACTTATGTAAGGCTGTTTTGAATTTTTATATTACATTATTATGTAGATATTGCTTCAACCTCAATTGAAAGTATGATCAGAAACTGTCAAGAAAGTTCCAGAAAGTCCAAGATTCTTCTCCATACATTCCACCTTACAACACGACATTAATAAATCGTACCCAATTGTCGTTATCCGACATCGATTGTGCGATTGTGTTTTTAAATATGTTATATATTTTCCAAATTGTTTACTTAGACGTAATCTTTCAGCTTATTAAACCAGGGTTCGTACGGCTCCAGGAATTTTGCGACCAGGGAAATTATTCTGTACCAGTATTTTCTTACAGAAAATCTCTCCTTAAAAGAAGGTGATGTTTCGCGAGTTTAACCTAAATTTCTTTTTCTATAAAAAATACTAGTAACAAACACTCCTGGAACATTCCCTGATCCGTACGAACCCTGTTAAACGGTAAAGATTTGTGAAAGTATTTCAGAAGTGTTGGTAAGTGTCTAAGCTTGACGCATGATTTTTCCTTGTTGTTTAATCTTTAATTTCATTTTTTCACCGGAGTGACTTCGAAGCCATGGAAAATGCATGAAGAGCCACTGTAACACAGTTTGGGAACCGCTAAATAGAGAATCTATTTTTGGCGTACAAAAAATTTGCATCAAAATTTTCGTACTCACTTCAAATAAAATTGCAAACTTTCTCCGTGCTGTAACCATAGACCTTACAATAAACTAGACCCCATATTGGTAACCCTTTCGGTGTCCGACATCACTGGTGGAGTTGGAAGATTTAGACCGCCAAACAACAATGCGAAACTTTCTGACTCAATTTTAAACGAAAATGCATAAAATGGCAGGCCTCACTATTGAAGTGATTTTGAAATTTTTTATCAGTAAATGAATTGAGTTCTAATGTGCTGTTCTCTAAAAAAAAAAACCACTCTAGTACTACATCAAATATTTCACTAAAAAAATTTTTTTTTGTTTTGTTCTGTTTTTCTGCACCATTTTAAATAATAAAAATAGTTAAAAATACCTAAGGAGTGCATATTTAGTTTTAAAATAATTTAAACTAACAATTGCAACATTCTGGCAAAACGTGAGCTTCATTTTTACAGATTTTCTTATTATAATAAAATTTTAAAATATCTACATAATTTTTTAATTGTTTTTAGGTTAAACCATTAATAAGTAATAAAATGCATCATTTTCAGCTGATTACATCAGGTGTGGGTTTTTTTTTTTTTTTTTTTTTTTTTTGATAACATGGGTTACTTTTAGAAAAGTGGGGTTTTTTTTTTTCAAATAAGAATTTGTGATTAAGCAAGAGCTTAATTGTCTGCCATTTTGTAATAAAGTGATAAAATGTAAAATACTCAATATTAAAATCATCGAACAAGCTGTAAAAAATTAGCTATGTTTAATTTTTTAAATTCTTTATTACATTTTATATAAAGAAAATTTCAAAATTTATTTTTTTAAGAGGACAGTACAATAAATGATTCCTGTCATGTGACAACATTTTTCTTCTTTCAAGTGCTGCGGCATCGGAAATTTGGTTCAAAATGCTGACGGACTTTTCTGAAATTTCTGCTTTTATTGAAAACATCTTTTGATTACAAACTTTCTAAATAAGAACACCTGCCAATTTCATACATTTCCGATCACAAATTAATGAAACAATTTCCCGACGGCTAGGCCTACAGGCACAGGGAGATTTTGAAAATACAGACAGTGGGGTGGGTACCTGTTTATTGTGAATTACAGAAGAAATGACCTTTTTGTCATGATGCGGCAGTTTAGATTACCCACTTCAAAATTGACAAGGATTTTTTTTTCCTTCGCGCTATAAAAGTTGGTCTTATAAAAAACTTGTCAAAGTAAAAGTTGTAGATACTATTAAGAGGATTTATAATAAATTTATTCAGATTTGATATCTTGTGAATTGACGAAGTTTTGAATTATTTTCTTCTTAAACCCTAAAATCCGAGCTGATCTTGAGACCGGCTTTTCAACAATATAACAAAGAAATGTGCTCTCTAGTAGATTCTTTCTCTGAGGCTGTAACATAAACCGTTTTAATTACTAACTGGGCACCAGTATTATTTGAGATTAAAAGGTCTGTTTAAAAATGCCTTCTTTATTGGTGTTGCTACAATGTTCGTATCCTTGTAGTTGATTGACACTATACCATGCAGTTGAAATTAGATTTAAATACTTGCGTACAATAAGCTTTTTTTATACTTTTAATTGTATCAAAATATATGTTTGTTGTTGTTCTTTTTAAGCCACAATTTTTAGTAGTGAAATGAGTGTGCATTTTTCAGTCTTTCTAGGCATATAAACAGAAGATAATTGAAAAACTGAAGTAATAAAACTTTAATCAAAATTATGAAACTCTTCAAGCTGTACTGACTTTCTATTTCTACGCAGTGAAAATTCCTATACTACCTTATGATGGATGTGTGCAAACTATCTATAAACATTAAGAAAACACTTCATACCACGCTACATAACACAGGTCAACACAAATCAGGGGTTTGTAGAATAGCACATTTTTCTTAGTAAATCAGTCACGCTGATCACAAATATGATATTAGTGTTTTGCTATCACCCACAGTTTTTTCCCAAAACAAAAAAGGAGGGGGTGCCTCTTAATAAAATTAATGTGTATATTTATTAAATAAAATACATTCTTAATAAAAACAAAAATTAATTTCTTAGTAAAATGACATTAATAAATGTTATAATACAATACTGCACTAAAGGATGTGAAATATAAATATAGATGGCGCCAATGGCGCCACTTTATGTGTTGATATTTGCCTGAGAAGGCGCAATTTTCTCCCGCGCATTTTTAGTGAGAAAATACGTTTATTTTGTTCGTTCATGGATATATTACGTTTGTTTTGACAGTTTTTTATAGCAATATGGCATTAAGAGGTTGTATAAATCCAGGATTCAAAAAATGTGATTCGGGTAACTTAGTTGATCCAAAATAAGTGCTCTTGCCTCCCCTGCACATTAAATTAGGTTTAATGAAACAATTCGTAAAAGCCTTAAACAGGGGATAGTTTTCGATATTTAAATGAAGTTTTTCTACATTTATAGGAAGGTAAAATCAAATAAGAAGTGTTCGTTGGCCCAGATATAAGACGGTTAATGAAGGACAAAAAATTTGAGGAAATTAAATCAGTCGAGAAAGTACATGGATTAGTTTCAAAGACGTTACTCAAAAATATTTAGGAAATTACAAAGATCCTAACTACGCAACTATAGTTGAAAAAATGCTTCAAAACTTTCAAAAACTAGGTTCTAATATGAGTTTAAAAATGCATTTTCTGCACCCCCATCTTTAATATTTTTCTGAAAATCTTGGTGAAATGAGTGAAGAACAAGGTGAGAGATTTCACCAGGACATAAAATGCATGGAAAAACGCTATCAAGGACACTGGAATGTAAATATGTTGGCAGATTACTGCTGGGGGATAAAAAGAGACACTAAACCAGCTTCAAAATCTAAAGGACACAAGCATTCTTTTGATGATAAAGAAAAGTAATTTTACTGTATATGCTAGAATATAATTTCTTATAAAACATGCACACACATTTATATATGTATATATGATTTCATTTATTTATCTGATTTTTTTTGTACATTTTTTAATGAATGTTGTGTAAATTGTATGTTCTCACATTCCAAATTCTTAGTTTCTTAATTGTAAAAAATCCTGACGTGATACATAAAAATAGATATCATTTTTGAAATAAGCATAGCAGATTTCTTACAATTTACATAAATTCATGAAAACCCCAGGCAAAAAGTTAAATTTTGTAGGCCTGTGTAATCAATTTCGTTAATAAAATATGCTTTTAGTTCTTGCTAAACTATATATATTCAGACATAATAAAAAAAATGTAAATATAAATATGTGTAGGTTACATATTATTAAACTTTTTTTTTTTTGGGGGAGGGGGGGAATATTTTTTCAGATTTTGCCCCAGAAACTGGATATTCTGCCCACCAAATTCGGGGCTTTAATTAAAACCAACGGGTCTGAGTTTTTATAAACAAATCACGGATTTTTTACACCTATTATTCCAATGCATGCGATGTTGTATTTTCACAGTTACAAATTGCTATAAACAGCAATAAATGTTATAAATGTGAAAGTGTGCTTGAATATTTGTCCTCTCAACACCTTAAAATGACTGAAATATTTCATTTAAAATTATGTATAGGGTATATTATAACCAAGAATAGGACATGGCCTACTTTTTATTTTATTTAAACATATAGTTTTCAAAATTTTATTATTTGAATGTATAGTTAATTTATATTTTACATGTAAAAATGACTTTATGTTGTTGCCATATCGTAAAAAAACAGTCGAGGATATAAATATTTCAATAGCAATTCATTAATTTAAAAACTTTAATGTGTGGTTTTTACATACGAAAACGATGCCGTATTTAACACTGAATGTGCATTTTCATTTATAAAACTTTAATGTTTAGTGTATATTATTTGATATCTTGGTATTTTAGGTGCCAACATTTATTTCTATAAAATAACAGCAAAAACATCCTTTTAACATAACAACTTCTATATTTATTTCAAAAAAGGCTGTAATCCTAAAAATATTTACAGCAAAAAGTGCTGGCACCGAATCTGTGAGCAGATTTTACTGTGATTTTTATTCATTTTTATTTCATTTCTTTTTTTGTGATTTACTAGGATTTTTACAATGTTGTTTTTCTATTTTTAACTCGTGACAAAATCTACAGAGGTCATATAATTCTTAACACTCTGTATGTATCTCAAATATTTCTCAGCCCTGGAATTATAAATCATTCTTAACCCATATTAGACCAAGCATAGAAATTTTATAAAATGTGGTATTATTTGCATTGAAATTTGCTTAAATTACATTCATTAAGACACCAACAAAATTTCGTGCATGAAAAATAATATTTAATTTAATTTGACGTTACCATTATTAATTTACCATTAAATTTAAATAAAAAAAAATAAGTTTTCTTATGGCATTTGTTTTATTTTTATTTTATTTACAGAACTTGCAACTTTACTCCATCATAAAAACTTATGATTAATCTCAAGCGGAAATAATTATACATTTTCAAAAAGTCGAATTTGTCAATAACTGTTTCAAGTAAAGAACCAGAGTATTTTGAAAATTTCTCAACAGAAAGTGATTACTTCAATTGAATTACTAATATTTTATAGATGTCTCCAGAACCCTTAAAAATAGCAGAGAAATAAAATTAGCGAAAAATATACGTCGCAGTGTTAATAAAAATATATTTAGTGAAATGGTGCGTTTACGCACTTTTGGCCAAAAATGGGTTAAAAATAAATTCCCTAAAAGTCATCCCTAAAATTAACTTCGTTTTAAAGAAAAGATTTTTATTGATTGTCAAAAATATTCTTATTAGGGAAAAAAAATCCAAAATCTTACTGTAAGCGGATAAAAATCATGTGTCAGCATCTAGCATTTTCATATTCTTTATTAAACGTAAAGAAACAGTTTTTAGATTTATTCATACATTAATCACATAATATCGAACAGAAATGAAAGGAAATGAAGATTAAGTAACAAAATAAATAAAACTTTAATTGAAAAAAAAAAGATATTTTAGATTAATAAACAAAGTTTTCTAATACAATTAGAAAATATTCTAATTGTATTTTCTTTTAATATAAAATATAATATTTTAATAATACAATTAGAAAAACAACATAAAGATCGATTTAGCTATTTTTACATAAATAAATAGTGTAATATACAAGTCATTGATTATTTCGTTGCCAGTTATGAAAATAATTAGCATTTGTTAAATGCATGACAGAAAAAAATATTTTTAACCACTTCGCTCAAATATAAATACCATATTATTTGAAAAGACATGTATCACAATGTTTACAGACTATATCAATAACAGTAACTGAAATAACTTTACAATCGTTTCGATATATTTATAAGTACAAATAGTTCGATTTCATTTTTTATGGAAGTTGACGGCACATTTTACATTATATTTATTAAGTTTTTATTCAGCTGTGCTTTTAGATTTTCCTCAAGCTGCAGCTTTAGAGTTTCCTCCTGTTGCAGCTCCTCCTCCTACTCCTCCATTAAAATCACCCTGAGCTCCAAAATTGGCACCTACATTACCTCCAGCATTTGCACCAGCATTTGCACCAGCATTTCCTCCTCCACAACCATTACCTTGAGCATTGCCTCCTACTCCGCCGCCAAATCCTCCGTTAACTCCCCCTCCAAATCCCATTTGACCTCCAGCTCCACCACCTGCTCCGGTGTTACCGCCATATCCTCCATTTGCTCCTCCGTTTGCTCCAGCATTTGCATTTGCATTTCCCCCAAAATTCATTCCAAATCCAGCATTTCCTCCCACATTTCCTGCAGCACCCGCTCCAGCTCCGGCATCTCCACATCCCTCTCCTCTTGCGCCAGCATTGCCTCCGACATTGCCTCCAGCATTGCCTCCCATATTCATTCCAAATCCAGCATTTCCTCCTACATTTCCCCCAGCACCCGCCCCGGCGCCAGCATCAGCACGTCCTTGACTTCCTGCTCCAGCATTGCCTCCGAAATTCATTCCATATCCAGCATTTCCGCCAGCGTTCCCGCCAGCCCCTGAGCCACTCTTAAACGGCCATTGTCCATTAGCTACTTTGCAGGTGGATAGCACGAGTAGTACAATGCAGAGCAACAAAACGAAGGGAACCTGAAAAAGATAAAAATTATCTTAAATTCTCATTCATTTTTAGTTAATTACACAGGTCTGCGAAAAATATTTTGTGTTCAAAGGGTGTTTCTTATGTATTTTTACCTTCTTCTATATCCATAGATGGAAAGTACTCAATTCACGAAAATTTTCGACTTCCGGATTTCGATGATGGATTTACACGTTTTTCGGATTTTCTGAATACTATTTGACTATTTTGTACAGATGTATGTCCGTTTGGCATCTGTATATCTGTGTGCTACACAAATATTGTGGACACTGTAACTCAAGAACTAACGCAGGGAATTTCAGGAAACGTCACTTTTATTTAGACCTTGACATAAGATTGTGCTAGATTTTGGTACACATCATCTAATAGGTACTACTGCCATGTCGTGTTATTCGAAATTTGCGTTATACCTATACCTCGATAATATTGAGTTACACTAAATTTAACACATAAGATCATGGAAAACTATACTTTTCATGAAAAACAATACGGATTCAATTTTTGTTTTGCTCATTCAACCGTGCTATGATTGTTTCGATAAATATTGTAGCTATCTCAGTTTTGATTCGACAAAAATGCACGAAATTTAGGTTATTAATTTTTTTTTAATGTATGTTGGTCTAATTTTGTCTTTCAATAGCCATAAGTGTAGGCTGTTATGCCACACTCTTTTTATTCACGGATCACTGTAACTCAGTATTAAGTTCACAGATATGTACTGTACTTTATATTCATTATTATCAGCGTTTAACTGCACTAAATAAATATTGTATTGGTATGAAAATAAAGAAAGTTTTATGATGTCCACAGTATACTAGTTTTATGTTGTTTTCGGGAAAAAATACTTTAAAAAAATCTATCATGTGTAGTATAGGCACACATCGACAATTTCTGTCTGATTGGTAAATTACAGTTTTATTCATGGAATACCACTGGAATTCTAATTGGTATAATGTAAAAGTCATAAGAGACACTAGACGCTATTCAACAAAATATCAGACTACAACTGTTTTTTTTTTTTTTTTTTCATGAGAAGCATCCGAAAGTAAACAAAAGAGGTTATATAATACGTTTCTACAGGGGTCCACTCTCAAAAGTGTTTATAAGCGTTCTAAAAAGCTTTAGTTGCAAATTTTGCACATACATGGTTCTATACCTTCAAAGTTGCAGAAATGCTGGAAAGCACAAGATATTTAGTTGCAGACGATTTATTTGAACGCTGTAAAAATAATTCCGTGAAAATACGAAAAATGTACTGGCAACAAAGTTGCCCACTATTCTCCGTTATTTTTCACAAAACTTCCGTTTTGGTATTTTCCCGTTTTCAAGATGGACATTTACCGTTATTCAAGACGGGAAATTTCTGGTTTTAGAAAAAAATCTGAGCAATAGCACAATAATAAATATTAATCTAGATAATAATTACATATGTTGATGCGCAGGTATACCGAATAGGTGTTTGTATTGCTTATTATCACACCCGCTTTTTATCCCTTTGCATTCCTCAGTATTTGAACCTCCGTATACTCCTCATTAGAGGGTGAAAGCTCTTTTCCCTACACCTACCCGGCACTGTTAAAAATTTGCAGCAAACTGTCCAGTCATGTGACCATTTTTATAAAAAACGGTTACATAACCATCATTTAACTCTATTCGTACCATAATATGGACAACAGAATAGAGTTAAATTACAGTTATGTAACCCTTTTCTGTAAAAGCGGTCAAATGACTAGACAGTTTGCTGCAAATTTTTAACAGTGGGAAAATGTATGATTTCCACTCAAAACGAACAGTCTCTGTTAAAAAACAGAAAATTCACGTAAAATCACTCATATTGTTCTTTCTTTCTTTCTTTCTTTCTTTCTTTTTTTTATTTGTAGTGTACGATCTACTAAAATATTTGGACATGGAATGAAATTGAGTACCGTTTGAATGTTGTTTTACTTACAAAAGGCTTACACATAGAAACAGTGAATGTGATAGTGGATTTTAAAGAAGAAATGGTCTGCAATTGCTTGAGTTTGTGATGGTTTCTGCAGCTTTGAAAGTATAGTGCAATTATTGGAAAATTTTGAAACTATTTTTTTTTTAGGTTGTTTAAAAAACTTTCAATCATGATAATCACTTTAGTTCAAACCAAACTCTCGTGCACCAATTACTTGACTTTGTATTGAATTTTAAAATGTATCAAGGACTTTTGGCCCATCTTGAACAAGCTATTAACAGTTACAAATGTTGCGTATATTCTTGAAAATTTTATCATTAAACTTTCAGACTTTAATGAAAAATCATTATTTTTATTTTCTTGAAAACAAGGAAGGGCGCCATTATATTCACATGGCTGAAAACGTGCAACAATATTATCTCACTGTAGTACTGGCAAAGTCTGACGGCCGACTACATGTGCGACATTTCAACAGTATTTTTAAATAGTAGTTGTCGCCTTATATAAATGCAGAATTTCTGTCATAAATATGGCGAAACTTACTATAAGGAAATACTGCTCAAAGTTTGCCCCTAGGTATTCAGGCCCTGAGTAGTGTTAATCATATACATCACATTCATCTTATATGATGCACATATATTTTAGGCCCTATAAGGTTCCTGTGACTCAGAAACTCTGTGTAAAAATAACTTGCAAACATAACATAAGTCATGATATATTTAGAATTACATTTTTCTGAGAGAGAGCTTATCTAAAAAAATTTGTATTGGGAGGAACCAGAAACCTTAATTGCTCTTATTAACACTTAAAAAACGTTTAAATATGATTGAGTTTAAAGAAGGAATCTTTTAAAGTGGATTTTTAATTTTAAAAAATAGCTAGTAACAGGAAGCATTCGAAAGGATGCCAAGAAAATCTTCAATAGGCGCCAAGGCTCCTGATCCCACCGTGTTAGACGACCCTGAACAAAAGTGCTTTTAAGCATCTTTAAAAGCTGTAATTTCAAAATTTGCATATATATGATAATTTACCTTTAAAGTTACAGAAAGGCTGTAAAACTCAAAATATGCAGTTGCAGACGATTTATTGGCACGTGAGATGAGATCGCTACGAAGTAATTAATTAAAAATATCTATATTGGCAAATTTTATATTTGAATACCCAAAAGAGTGATGCCCTTGAACTACAGTGACCTCTCACTTATACGCAATACACGAAAATTATTTTACAGCACCAGTTTTTTTAAGGTAGTATTTGCCATATTAAATAGCAGTATTCATAGATCGAATTTATTTCTTTAAAATAGTGGTATAAAAAACTAATTATTGAACATCGCGTATAAGTGAGAGGTCACTGTATGTTTTTTTTTTGTTGTTGTTTTTTTTTAATTCACGAATCAATCTAATTTTAAGTAAAATTCAAAGAAACGCACTCTACTACATAATTGTTGTTGTATAATAGCGCTATTTAAATTAATATATTAGAATAATATAGAGGAAAATTTTGAAAAAATACTAGTTAAAATTTTAGTACCAGAATTCCTTTCAGGAGCAAGTTTCTGTAATGTTGAATTTGCACCAGAATTTTCGACAAATGTATTTAAAAATAAAGGGATACAAATTTACAGCTTTATTTTTAACAAATTATGAAAGCAAAATGTTGCTCAAAATTTTTGGTACAAATCTTGATTATAATTAAGCATAAAAAATTTATCACCGCCCTTCACGTGGTTAAATGTGTACACGTGAACGTGTACACACAAGTGAATGCGTAGCAACTAAATTGCAAATGAACATTATGAAATTTCTTTGACGAAGTTAATAAATAAAGGAGTTTTTGTCAAGCTCGGTACTAGAAATCTGAAGTATATAACAATACAAAATGTATGAAATGCTTGCATGATGGAAAAGTGTATTCTTTCTGTCACTATTGGTTTGTCCCGATTTGGTGGAGGATACAGTAACTAACATAAACTGGATAAATAGTATCATGTAAAAATGCATAGTGTATATTAAAGGTTGACCAAAATATCACCGCAGGAGGATATTTAAACTAAAATTACATTTTATTTTCGAAAAAACATTTATTTTTTTTATTTTTTTTTTTTTTTGGGCGGGGGGCAAGGGGGAATTTGATATGCTTCTTCTATCGAAATAAATTTGCATTTATTTAGATTAGAGCTGTTTTTTAAATATTCTATATAACCACAAAAATTTTTTTTAATAAAATTTATAAAAACATTAGATTTCTAAATTAGATATAAATCTTGTAAGAGATATTTGTGTTTTTAAATGTATTTCGTCAGGTGAGACGTTATTCAACTTTTGGATCAAATGCCTACGTTTTGTGGTTGACTGATATGTAAGTATTTTATTAGAATGGTATAAAAAATTTTATACAATGATTTTAGAAATAAAATATAGTTCAAAACTCAAATCGTAAATATACAAGAAGCTTGAAATTGCGCAATTATTGGCAATTGCAAACATAAATTTAATGAGACAACGGTTGTCAAGTAGTCAAAGTCTCCTGAAGAAGTGTACACATTTTTATTTTAAATAAATTAAACAATGAAGAGCCTAATTACGTGGAAATGTATTTAACAAAACAATTCTTAAAAGTTAAATTTTCTGATTCTTTGATACTTCTATACAAATGATTTAACATTATTATTGGGTTGTTCGAAAAGTTCCTTTCGTTTGGGAGAACCAAATTCTCCCCGGCAATTATTAGACATTAGACATCTAATAATTAAATGATAGAATTTTCCGTTACGAACCAACTTTCCCAAACGGAAAGAACTTTCCGAATAACCAAATAAGTTGTGAATTTTAGAATGTCTGATATTGTGTGAGGTAAGATGAAAATTAAAATGCCTTGCAAAATTGGCGTGGAGGCCACTGATCTAAAGGTTAGGTGACGTACAAGGCTGCCATTTTGGCCTTTTTTTGAATTAAAAAATTTCGAATTCGTACAGGATATTTTGAAAGAAGAATTTTTACTTTAAGTAATCACGAAAAGTATGTCATTAAATAAAGAAAAGGACATTATAGAAAATTGCTGGTATGAATGCGAAATTTCGAAATTAAAAAAAAGGCCAATCTGGCAACCCTGGTGACTTATAGATTGGTGCAAAATTGAATTGAAAAAAATTATATCGCTCATATTGTGGGGTCACATTTTTTGGGCGACATGCAGAAATAACGAAATACATTTCGAAGAACCAGTCAGCTAATGTTGTTAAACAGTATCAGCTAGTCAAATAAGAAAATATAATATTGTAAACGACATCAGAAAATAAATAAATAATTTTAAAGTAATTCAATCAAATTGAATTTTTAAGTTTGATATGCTTTCAAAATTTGAGAAAGTGTCGGAATAAATGTTTCTGGGATTGTTATGATAACACTCGAGTATTTCAGTAACCAGCATCTTGTGTAACGTAGGTGCTAGAAAAGGAACGATTTTGAAGAATGATGTTGAATTCGTTTAATATGAGTACGGCTAAAACGGTTAATTAGCTTGCTAAGAATGGTTCATTATTTAAACTAGTTTAAGATTGTCACGCTTTTTACGAGCTTCAAAAGCAAGATCACGGCTGATGCGAGCAAAACATTTGGTTATTTCAATGTAACTTTCGACAGAAAATAGGGTAGAACAGAGAAAAAAAAATCCCTCTGTTATCGAACACTGTTCTCTCTCAGCGATAATATTTCTACATTACAACGGCTTGTCAAAATGCAATCATCATATATATTATTTCTGTTGTCAACATCCCTTTTTCTAAGCAAATACAAAACGCAGAACGATGAATGAGATACCATATAAAGGGATTTTGAACCGACTTCTGGCACAGTATACTTGCATTCCTCTAAAACGTGTTTTTTGCTGAAAATTTGTAGTTAATTATAAATTAAATCAGCATTGTATTCATAAATGAAACAAAAGTTTGTTTGTTTTTTAAATCAATGTTGCCACAAAATTGAAATACCGCATTATATCGTACTCAACCATGATTATAAAAAAATAAAATGTAAAATAAAGATAAAGTGGTACGTTGTTGCAGCAAGGGTTTATTTTATATTTATGATTAAAAAGCAAAATTTAAATTCAAATTACCAATTTATTTTTCTTTATCCCGTTTTTATTTTCCGAAATAGATGATATCATTCTCTAATGCAGTTAAAATACGATTGTTTTTTTTTTTTTTTTTTTTTTTTTTTTTTTTTGGCCATTTTGCGATTAGTTTTTACTGTAACTTTAATGGAATGAATGAGTTGATATTCTGGCTTGATTAATGTTGTTTGCAGATATATTTAGTCCTTATTTATATATATATATAAGTTTAAACCTGCATCTAAAAAATATTAGACTGCAGTGCGAAATCTTCGCACGGGTCTACTGGTAATTTATCAACTTTACCGGAGAGAACTTCAATCTTCAACAAGACCTCTAATCCAAGAAAATTCAAAGGAATGTCCTTTGAAATTAATAGTTCTTTTAGAGGCCTTGACTTCAGTACGAAAAAGTAAAACTGAATATTTTATGTTAACTTTATGATATTAAATTAATTTTAGCATTGAGATCACTGAAGCAATTAATAATAGTACAGTAGAATCTCGTTACTACGAATGTCACTTTAACGGACTTTCAGCTTAAGGAATATTTTTGGTATTTCTTTAAAAAAACGTCCTATGCTTTCACCATTATAAAAATATTCACTTTAATGAATTTCATATTAACGAATTTTTCAAAATAATGAAGTTAATGAATATTTAAAAAGAATAGTCATTTCAGTTTTACGAACGTTGAGTTGGCAATAAAAAAATATCTCTATTGGAAGAAAACGTTCATCAGAAACTCAATGAAGGGGAGGCAAACGAGAGTGAAAATGAAGCCGTTGATGATTGTCCATCAAGAACCGAAGATTGTGTTGTACGATCAAAATTGGCTCTATAGAGCATTGAAACTCTTAAAAAGTAACTATCCCAGAAAAATAATGTTTCGAAAACATTTTATAGAATTTGTTTTGAAAAATGCATTGTAACTTTAGTACGGAAAATACACTCCTTTTTTCTTAGGTGCGTTCGTAATTATATAAATACGTAGCACCTATAGTCGTCGTCTGGTCCGTCAGTCTGTCTCTCCGTCCGTCCGTCTGTCTGCATATAACAACATAAAACTACCCAACAGAATGGTTTGAAATTTAATATATATTATCGTTGCAGAATTTTGTGGAGTCATTTCAAATTTTAAGAAAATCGAATCAAAACGTAAAAAGATATTAATAAAAGTTTATTTATTCTATTAAATCCTATCATACGTAATCTATATCTACAAAAACAACTTTTCAAAAGTAGAAAAAGCCAAGCGTAAAAAAAAAAAAAAAAAAAAAAAAAAAAAAAAAAAAAAAGTTGTGGTTAAAAAATGGTGTGATATCAAATTTCCAAGCTATTATATTACTTATTTAACTTTTTTCCATTAAATAAGTTATCATATATATAAGTCGAGTGCCTACGTATATGTTAATAGAAATCGTTTTCTCCTGTACTAAATACATCCTAACGAGTTTCTGAAAATGCAATTTTTTTCAAATTATGCATGATGGGCTTGGCGGCCATCTTTGCATATTATTCACAAAATTCTAAACACTCAAATCCGTAGTTAAAATCCGAAGTTCAAAATTGTTATCTAAGCAAATGTTTTAAGCGTTTCATTTATAGACTTGTATGCTCTGAAAATTGTGTCTTAAGATAATGATGACTTATCTTAAAGATTCATCTTATGATTTATTTTTTAGAGTAATTAATAATTTCAAACTAGTAAAAATCAATTTCTCAAAATATCAGTCTTATCTAATTTATCTGTCCGTAGTTAAAATCTGAAGTTCGAAATTGTTATAAACATATTACAGTGCAAACATATTACGCTTTTACTTTAGAAATTTGGATGCTTAGAAATATGGAAAGATGGCCGCCAAGCCCATCATGCATAATTTGAAAAAAATTGCATTTTCAGAAACTCGTTAGGATGTATTTAGTACAGGAGAAAACGATTTCTATTAACATATACGTAGGCACTCGACTTATATATATGATAACTTATTTAATGGAAAAAAGTTAAATAAGTAATATAATAGTTTGGAAATTTGATATCCCACCATTTTTTAGCCACAACTTTTTTTTTTTTTTTTTTTTTACGCTTGGCTTTTTCTATTTTTGAAAAGTTGTTTTTGTAGATATCATTTCTTTTTTTTTAAATAGATTAAACATAATTTAAATAATCTAAACATACATGAGAAATAATTTAAAATTACATTTTACTTTCAGTCATTGTTTAAAGGATTAAATAGAAATACCAGTAGATTTTTCAATTAAACTAAATACACTCTTAAAAACAACATACTAAATGTGGCTTGTTATAATACTTGTTATCCTCCGTTAAAAAATATCACTGACTTATCCCTGAAATGAATAAAAATGGAATACGTACATAGCCTGTCAGTGCTGCATTTGATATGAAACGTGATATCACGCTCTTTTATTATTAGCACTTGCGGGCCCTTAATTTACATCGGGGCCTCGAATCTTGTAAAACTTCGAACCGAACGAACCTCCGACCAGGTTCCCGGCTGCCTTCGGCACCGGATAATCCCTTAATTTGCACATCGAATAGTATAAACCTCTAACCAAACGAACCTCCGACACGGGTCCCCACTGCCTTCGGCACCGTATAGCAGTCGTGCTGCGCATGCTCAAGTTCCATCTACCTCGGGCACTGAAATCGTTAAGGCTATAGATGTCGAGTCGAATGAGCTATACCCCGTCGTGATCGAGCCCATAGAACCAGAGATAGGAAAGTGCCCCCTGGTGGTGAAAGCTAATCACGTTTAGGGGCAAAGTGGGGGGATGAACACAGGAGATGCATAATAGGATTAAGCGGTCACAGACCTTTCCAACGATGTATCACATGAGGGGTATGTGCAAAATTTAGAAATCCCCCCCCCTCCCTGCATAGTATGATTAAGCGTTCAGAGACCTTTCCAACGATATATCACGTGAGTAGTGTGGGGGGGGGCGCAAAATGTGGGTGTGACATCTGTGATGCATAACAGGAATAAGTGGTCACAGACCTTTGTAACGATATGTAACATGACGGATATCGTTAAAATTTAGAAAAGTGCCCCTCCCCCCCCTTGTGTAGGCAAAACACGCTCCGCCCCTCCCTATAATTTTTGACGCGGCTTTATTTTTAAAATTTATGTTATGTGTTATAAAATATCGTAAAGTTTCAAACAGATAGCCTTATTATACTTCCTAATTTTGTTCACGCCCCTACCCATCTCCTCCCCGAAATGTGACGCGCCACTCTTTTTTATAATTTTTTTTATCATGTCTTATAAACTATCTTAAAGTTTAAATCAGATCGCATTGGAATTTAATATATTTGCTGAAATTACTATTATATATAGAATAATATAGAAATAAACCCTCTTTAGCTTGTAACTAAGATATACGAACAATTTTTAGAATTTCTGAAAGCTGATTTTTATTTATTTATTTATCTATTTATTTATTTATTATTTATTTATTTATTTATTTATTTTTGCGTTGCCCTGCGCATGTTTGGAATTTCGTTGCAATTTCTTAGATTTACATTATTTTATTCAATTAAACGTTGTACTGTTAAAATAAATGTAAATGGAAACTTCAATAACTTAAAATAATTTAACAACTGGATTTCATTAATTTATAGGAAAATGACGTGAAAGGTATTCCTGCGAACAAAATGCCTGTCCTTTACCGTTTTTTTTTTTTTTTTTTTTTTTTTAAGAAATAAATGAATCCCATTTAATTAATTTCCAAAATTTTGTTTACGTTTGGAAAGAAATTTTAAATGCCGATAAGTCTTAATGTATACATTTTAGAAGGTACATCTTCCCTCAAAAACTAATTTATTTTTAAAGATCTTTCTAAAAACGCAAATTATATATTTAAATTATTTTTTAAAGCAAAACACTACGTCTGATTACTTTATTTTACAATATTATAAGAACACGCATTTTATCAGACAATTAAATATACTAAACAAACATGAGTGAAAAGTTGACCTGGGGCAGGACTCAAACCTGGGACCTTGTGCATGCCGTGCTGACGCGCTGCGACTGAACCACCCAGACCGATATTCTTGAACGGCAATTTCTCATACTTATTCATGTTGGAAACAGTCATCTGGCACAGTTTGCAGTCATATTTAATTGTCTGATAAAATATGTGTTCTTATAATTATGAAGTTTTATTTAAAAAAAAATATCTTCAGAAGAAAATGGCTGACTTGCAGATGAAATTTGATGTAGTTATAACCTGTAACTGATTTGTGCTATTATAATACAGATGGTACATGGTCGTTGGCGGGTTTTATCTCTGTTTTGGCATAATTTTTTAATCGCCAAGTTAATTAACAGTTTTTTGCTAATTAAGAATAGAAAATAATTCTTTTTTACACTGAATTTTATAAAAGCACATAGATTACGTAATTACTTGTCCAAAAATGCAATCCTTTTTTTATTCTGCCCAATATTAAGGCCTGTAGCTTGTTTGACGAAGAAAAAAGTGATCATTTTAAGTAACTCAACGTTTTTTAAAAAAAAGCTATATCTCTGTTTATAAATCCCTTATGAAGATGAGTTTGGTCTTAAATTGATGAAATTCTTCCTTAGATTCTTCTAGTTTTCGTTTTTTTTTTCCTACGGCGCTTGGTTTGTTTGATATCTGATATTTTAATCTGGCATGTTTTGTCGATTTAACATTGCGAAGTTGCTTTCTGTATATAAGCATTAGCGGTCTTTATTCCAGTTCTTGGCGTTGTTTGTGTGGCTTTTTTTTTTTAAGCTTGGCTTGGCAGAGCGACCGCCCTGCTTGATAGTAAAAGCGCAAGTCATGTGACCGAGGAAAACAAATACGGCCAAACCAGTTCATTTTCATATGCCAAGCGGCCATTTTTATTCAAAATTATTTTTTCGAATAAAATTGCATAAAAGTTACATTTTTGGAAAGATCCCGTTTCGTTGAAAAAAATTGTTTTGTTTGAGAGATGAGCTACATTAAAAATGGATAGATTCAGGGATACCTTCAGTGGAAATTACGTTAACAGCCGATAATCTCAATCCATTAGAGCAGGGGTTCTCAAACTATGGTACGCGTACCAGTACTGGTACGTGAAGCTCTGGCTACTGGTACGCAGAAGTCCGATACTGGTACGTGGTATAAAATACAAACATCAGCATATTATTATGGAATTGAAAACGGCTTTTTTTTTTATTAACTTAGAAATTTTCAAAAAAAAATTCGAACGCGATTTAGGATCTGTAAACGCTTTCTCTATTTTCTTGTTACAAGAAATGTCTGTTATAGCAGACTTGCTGAAATTCGTACTCAACGCTTATGATTCAATCCGTTTTCCAGAATTAAAAACACAATTATTAGATTTATATAGATAAAAATTTAATTTTTTAATAAAGATCTAATTTTAAAATTAATGAATGAAGTATTTTTAATTAGCGGAAGAACTGTTTTTAAACAGCTTTACAAATTGAATTATCTGAAGGTAAAGTCTGAATTCTTGGAAGTAGGAGGAGCTTGTGTGAGTAGAAGTAGTTAAAACAAAACAACATCCCAAGTGTAATTTATAAATTACACTTGGAATGTTGTTTTGTTACCCATTGTTCTCTTTGTACTAGAAGAGCTTCTAGGAAGTGTGAAATAAAAGTCTTATTTCAAACATAATTCATAAATTGATTCATTGTGTTGATTGAAATATTTTCTTCTCTTTTACAAAAAGTATTATAATTTCCTCCTATTTCATGGAAATCAGTTTTTGAGAGAGTAAGATTATTCCAATCAAACAAATACTGTGGTCATATGCAGTGCAGATTTAAGGTAAAGCATTGTACATATGTACTGAGGTGGTGTATAAAATGTATGAAGAAACTTGCAAGTGTTTGCCCACTGAGCGACATTACTGTCGCATTTAAAGGTATGCAGATTATTAATACGGTTGTATTGAGCCTATGTTAAATGCGCTAACTAAGCTTTAGATAAGAAATTCGCAGGACCTGATTAATGCAGAGGCCTAGGCCATGGCCTAGGGCCCACCAAAATAAATAAAATTGCTTACATAAAGTTTATCAAAAATGCAGTTTTTTCCAATTATTTCTTCCAAACCCAAAAAAGATTTTGATTAACTTGGTAACCATATCATAATATCTAAGGATAACCACCGAATACTCCCCCCAAAAATTTATAGCTATCTTGGTTTGAGACTGGCTCCGAAAAGGTACTGGGTCTTGAGCTCCACATGACCTTAATCAGTCTCTGGAAATTCGTTTTTCATTTGAGACATCCTGCCACTGTATCTCACGAGAGAGGAAAGAAGTGAACTTATTCAGCTCTCCTCTCCTGTGATGGATTACTGGAGTCCACATTCAAAAGGATGAATGTAACAGAATTTTCGCTGATGAGAATATCAGTGTACCGTCAAAAAATACACAGTCTGTTTGTGTTTAGCACAACATATCTCTGTGAATGTGCTTTCCCCCCCTTTGTTATATGAAAAAAAAAAATACAGGAATAAACTAAACATCGAATCTGACTTATGACTAAAACTTCTCAATATTGAGCCAGACATGAGGAAGTTGTGCTTGATAAAACAAGCCCATCCTTTTCATTAGCCTACAACAACAGTATATGAATCAGTGTGCGCCAATATGTCATTATGTATTGTGCCTTTTTTACTATACCAAAATACTGTAGTTTGATATTGTATGCATTATTAAAATTTAATGATGATACTACTTTTTACTTGAATGTTATTATAAAGCAGTCAATTTAGTAACGTAATCATTCATTTTTAAATGCAATAAAACCTGCTATGACGGAAATACAAAAAGTCGGAGAGATATTTCGTTTTAGACAGGTTTTTTATATTAGCTTTATGTTTGTTACCAGGTGGTACGCGGAAGTATGAACTTCGATTTAGTGGTACGTCGGTCTAAAAGTTTGAGAACCCCTGCATTAGAGTAAATAAACACAGGAGATTTGTTCATTATGAGTTATAAAAATATTTAAACCATGGACGTAATCATTCGCAAAGCAAGATCTCTATAATGAATTTTACAATGCTGACTGGTGTAGAAAAAAAATTCGCATTTGTAAAGGTGGCATACGTAATAAGAAAGAAAAAGGCATGCTCGTTTCGCTCATAGCAGACGATATAATTCATTTCACTAAAATAATAAGGATGATTTTTTTTACATTGTAAAACTAGTTATAAAACGAACGCACCTCCTATTTCACGTTTAACGTACAATTTCCAAGTTGTTTTTCTTCGTAGAAGAAATAAAGTTACATTAACGCAGATGTCAGCGACGTATCCGTCAGGTATGTAAGATAAATTATAATTAATTTATAATAGTTACCAATAAAATCTTTAAACTTAATGCATTTAATAATTATCTTATTTCTAATTACTAAGTTCACAATAGTAATATACTGTTATATTTATCATTTACTGACATATTTGCATATTAACCGAAATTTAATATAAGTGTAGTAATAATTATATATTTTTATTCCATGTGTTCAGGCAAATTTCCTATTAAAAAAATAAAACTCCGCATTGGAATTTCACATTAACAAATATTTCAGTATAACGAATTTCATAGGTGGTGTCCAGAAATTCCTTATAATTAGATTTTACAGTGATTAGTTTAATTATGTGTGTGTTTTTAAAATTTTTATTATCTTCTCGGGTATTTCGAATAACGCTTAATAGGAGGACTTTTATATTTCTTTTACTTCTCGTTTTAACGAGAATACGACTATATTTCAGTTGAGGTTAACTTAAAGATTAAAGAGCATTTATTTATCTTACAAGGAAAGGGCCGAGCTTGGTAATCAATATATTTTGATTAGTTTTACATATGTCGTAGAGAAGAGTTCCCTTAGTCTCAGGTTCAACGGATTCTATTCAACGCTTCTTAGTTATCGATAAATTGAGGGTCTAATATTATAACACAACTTAAATACCATAATTTCTGCCCTATATTACGTGGATCAAACAATCATGTTTTGACCGGGACATTTTATTTATAAAACGCAACTTACTAAATAGCTGTAAATATTTGACTTCAATTATCGAATAAAATTTCTGGGTCAAAACATGATTGTTTGATCCGCGGATTATAGGCCGGAAATTACGGTATTTAAGTTTCGACCCAAAAACTTTATTCAATAATTGAAGTCAAATATTTACAGCGATTTAGTAAGTTACGTTTTATAAATAAAATGTCCGGGTCGAAACGTGATTGCTTGATCCGCAGATTATAGGCCGGGAATTACGGTATTTAAATTGTGCTATAATATTAGACCCCCTATTTCTCGAGAACTAAAGAGCGTTGTATAAAATCCGTTGAACGTGAGACTAAGGGGCCCTACAAAATATAAAAAAATCAAAATCTGTGATTACCAAGCTTGGCCCTCTCCTTGTTAACCATCCTGAATTGTTAATAATATCTGCCTATAAGGCACTTTTTACCCGACTGCGTGCAGTAAAGGAGAGTAATGTTTTTGTCTGTGGTCAATGTAAGATTCTTTATTGCCTGATAAAATGGAAATGGGTGGTTGGATTTTAATAAATGTGGTACCATAACATTTATATTCACTCCCAGAGTGTCATAGGCTATAGTTGCATAGCCTATGTTTCTGCAACAACAGGATATAACCAAAATTCCTGTAAATGGTTGTTTCATAAAATGTACTACTGAAATTATGAAAATTTTTCATCGCCAATCATAATAAAATGTTAAACAAAACTAGTCGTTGGTGGCCACCGTAATGCTTACCCATCATTGATATGCATAATGTAAAATATTGAAATAAAAATGTGTAAACTACTTATAAAATGCATTGCAATTCAAATAAAATCGTGGCTTGATGACGTCATAAACTTTAAAGGCTCGATTACTGAATTGCTTGAAAGAAACCTCCTTATAACTCCCAAAATAATAATCCTATTAACTAGCAGTTTATCGCATCTGATTAAGCGTCAAATTTCCAATTAAAATATATCTTTGAAGTGAAATATGGATGAAATACAGGGTCATGAAAAATCGAAGAGTGTGGTAAATAGGATTGCAAATATCTCGGCAACTCATTATCCGATATACTTCATGTTTAAAGCAAAATTTATGTTTTTTTATTGTCTTTTATATTCATTTCTTAAAATAAACAATTTCGAAAATTTTTATATACCTTTTATCAGACCGAATATTCCGAGAGTCCGAAAAAAATAGTTCCGGTTAATCGAGGTTATTGGAATTAAATAGACTTCTTCCCATTATTACATACTAAGTACATACCAAATTGCAAGTCTCTATCTCAAATTTTTTGGGAGATAGAGCGTTTATAGACACACAGACACACAGACGGACGGCAAATTTTTTTTTCTAAAAATATGTTCTTCGGAATCTCCAGTGTCTGAAACGTGTAAATCCGTCAAAAAAAATTTTCGATTTTCAAAACGATTACAAGACTTACCCTATACTACGTATGATGGGTAAGTAAAACTATCAGAAAATTGAGGTAACGAAATTGAAATAACTCTTCATTAAATCATAGAACTCTAAATATTGAAATAATATGACACAATATACATCAACTGAAATAATATATATCCTAAAAATAGAAAATTTGTGCCTTTTTGTAGTTGTTGTTGTTATGCGTAAGTCATGCGTAAATTTATAATTATGCTGATATAAAAATGATTCAAAATGTAAACAGTTTGGCTTATTATGAACTATTGCTAATTATATGATACAATTTAAATAGAATTTTTGTGTATTAGAAATGTAATTTGGTAAGCATATTGTATGAGATACTTTGACACAAAATACATTAAAGTATTATATGTACTGGAATATGAAGAGAGCACTTCTAAAAAAGTCTTTGTGTATGTCCATTTACATTAGATAGCTCTGGTAGTTGGATTTTGTATTTTAAGAAATAAGCATGCTTGTTCTTTCTTTTTTTTCAACAGACACTTGTCCAACTGAGAAACTAAATTTCAGTTATCCATTATCAAAAATTATTATGTACTCTCGCCTGTATATACATATATATATATATATATATATATATATATATATATATATTGTATAAATTCGCTTTTATATAATCAAAGACTTATGTTGACACATACAATGATATTCAAGCATCCATCAGGAAATATTGTACAATAAAATAGACATATACAATGTGTGTAATGTATAAACTTAAAACATACTTACCCGAGTTCGCATGCTGAAGATCTGGATTGTTTGTTGTATGCGTTTGCAGCAGCAATTTTTTGCAAAATAGGTCTGCTTCTTCATGATCTCTTTCTGTATTTTATACCCATTAGAATTTAATTTGCGTGTTCATATCCAAACACAAAATACAACAAGGTGCAACGTACAGACACATCTCTTGTGTGGGGTTATTTATTTATTTCGAATCATTGATCTTTTCACATTGTTAGATATAGAAAACGTGTTCATTTCTTTGTATTATTTCCATTGTTACGTAGTGTCACGCTACTATACATCTTGTTGTAATATGAGGTCACTGAGCCTTTCGTTTTTAAGGGAATACAGTATGATTCAAAAATGTGATACATATGATAATGAGAAGGCAGTTTTAATGTAAACAAATCTTTCAATTCAAATTTCCGTGAAATGCATTTGAAGTTCCTGTGTATATTCTAAAAGGCTGTTCATTTTTGTGAGAACAGTGACGTTCGAAAGGTTTCCTAAACAAGGAATTCAACTATTTGTAACCTGAAAATTTGTAAAAATAATTAATAGCAGATCTTCAATATTTAATTTTATATACAGTGACCTCTCACTTATACGACTTTCAGGGGACCGTAGAAAAAAGTCGTATAACTGAGAGAGTCGTATAAGTGAGAGACAGTCTTATTATACAAATTTCAAACTTTATATGCATTAATTATTTTACCTATATTAAAAAGGATAAGATTTGAGTACTAAGAACAGATTTTAACAAACTTTATAAAATAATATTAAAAAATAAAACATAAAAAATATTTTTTTTAAAGTTTACAAAATAGTTCACTTAACACTATTTTTATTTTAAAGATTTACAGATCAGATTTTCTAAAAAAAATGAAGCGATATAATTTTGTCTCTGTCGTCGACGAAAAGAGAAAATGTCCTTTTTAAGTATAATAAAGCTTTTAAGCTATTTTGGGAATAATCAGTTTGATGAACATAATTGTTTACTGTAATTAAAGCGGCAGTTGCTTCTAAAAAATGTACACCAGTAGGAACATTGCTCTCATCTTCGTCATCCTCCTCGCTTAAGTCTTCCTTATTGAAATCCTCAAAGATTTCTTCAGCTGTTCTCAGTTCTGACAGAAAAAGTTTTCATCACATTCTACATAATCTTTTCTTTGAAATTAATACCTTCATCCATAAACATTTAATCCCAGTCTTCGTCATTAAAGGATTCCTATATGGTATCAAAATCGGGTTCATTCGTTGAGCAGCACTGGTCTTGTGAAAACTATTTCCTAAAACATTTCTTAATTGTCTGCGATGTCATATTTTTCCAGGTGGTCTTTTGGCTTTTGTTAAATGGCAGACACAAGGAAATCCCATACAACCACCCTCAATAGATTTCATCGTTAATAACACACGAAGGTTGATAAGAAATGTTATTCATTATTGATAAACACTTTAACAATAGTGAAAGGATAACGGTAAGAAAACGTGAATGACTTGTACTTTAAAGATTATAAAAATTAATTCTTGAGTGAGAAATGTAAAACCGCCTGAACCGTTTAAACCTTTGTATAAGTGAAAGAAGCAGTCGTATAACTGAAAGAAGTTTAACATTATTTCCCATAAAGCGTGGACGGGACCAAGAGAATCATATATTCTAATACGAGCAAATCTTGTGTGTGGTTATATATGTGCAAATTTTATCTTAAAAACGGCTCTAACGATTTTGACGAAATTTTGTATCCTACCGTTTTGGGGCACCAGAAAACCATTGGGCTAGGTCACATGTTCGAGAAAATTCGATAAGTGGGTCATTTTGGGTCATTTTGGGTCATGGTCTAGCTAATTGTATCTAAAAAACGGTTCAAACGATTTTGACGAAATTTTGTATCCGACCATTTTCGGGCACGACAAGACTATTGGGCTGGGTCACATGTTCTAGATTAGTGGGTCATTTTTGGGTCAAAGCGGTCAAATTAATTTTATCTAAAAAACGGCTCTAACGATTTTGATTAAATTTTCTATCCTACGAGTTTCGGACACGCGAAAATCATTGGGCTAGCTAGGTCATATGTTCGAGAAAATTCGATTAGTGGGTCATTTCTGGGTCATTGTGGGTCAAGATCTAAAAAGCGGCTCAATTTACACTAAATTTTGCATCCAATGGTTTTCGAGCACGAAAAGACTACTGGGCTGGGTCACATGTTCGAGAAAATTCAATTAGTGGGTCATTTTGGTCATGGGTCATGATATTTGAACTCAAATTTAATTTTGACCGAGCATAGCTCGGTCTTACCTGCTCGTACGGAGTATAACAAAGAGAGTCGTATAAGTGAGAGGTTACTGTATATATATATTTTTAAATAATAGTATATATTTATATATGTCCGATCACTGATTTTTGAACCTAATATTTTGTTTTTATATCAGCATTCTTTTACACTTTACAACACAGCTGAAAAGTTTTTATGAATTCGGTTTGCCTGTCCGTCTGCCTGACCTCGCTGTAACACACGTAAATATACTCGGATTACCAAGTAATTTATATGTGTTATTACTGTTTACGATGGCATGTCCGGTATTCAAAATTGAATACATAGCATTTATAGTTCGTTCCAGGGGTACTAAAAGAATTCCGTAGCATTATGGTTTATGGAAAAAATCGTTTGCAGTGTATTTTAATAATGTTACACTATTTCAAACATATTGAAATTGATATTAATCCCTAACGTGGATTACAAGAGGCTTACTACAGAATAGGGTGCGCATAGCATTTATCATTCATTTACAGGGACACGCAAAAGAATTCTGTTACAGTACGTGCTACAACCGATAATTATTGAAAGTTTAGTTTCACTTGTGGTATGAGTTTTTAAATGTAACTAATTTTTTGCATATTACTAAGTGTGTATGAATTCTATATATCCTGTACTGGGATGCACAAAGAATTCGCGTACATTTCCTCTGATTGACGAAAACTGCTGAAGGGGTATTTTCAACTGTGTTATGCATTTCCTAACTGAACTAAATTTCGAAATTTATTTTTCAAGTTGTGCGGATTTTTTCATTTTTCTTTTTTTGTATCCTAAATACTACATTTATTCCAAATTTCAAGTTTCTAGCGCTAAAAAATCAAATTCATTTTAAATTTTCTATTTTTTTTTCTATTTTTTCTATTTTTTCTATTTTTTGATTTTATTTTAAAATTTTATTGCGATTTAATTTTTTTCTTTTTCTGAATCCTAAACACTACCTTCACGTCAAATTTTAAATTTCTAAGGCTACGAGATCCAATTATTTTCAATTTTTTTTTAATTTTTTTTTTAATTTTTTGTATCCTAAATACTATTTTTATTCCAAATTTCAAGTTTCTAACGTTTCAAAATCGAATTATTTTCAAATTTTTGTTTTTGTTTTCGCTTTTTATTGTGTTTTTATTTTTTAACTCTTTTCAACCTAGTTGAATAGCGCTTATGACTTCGGTTTTTAATACTTTCCAACCTAGTTGAATAGTGTTTATAACTTCGGTTTGTCGGTTTGTCCGTGCTCTAACTCCCGTAAATATGCCGGATTGTCCTGAAATTTTTATATGTTATTATCGTTATCTATAGCATGTTCCCTATTTCAACTGAAATGTATAGCACTTATAGTTTTTTTTACAGGGACAGTCAAAAGTATTCCGTTACATTATAGTCAATGGGGAATAATCTTTTCAAATGCATTTTGATGACGCTACGTCATTTAAAACATCATGAAATTGGTATATAATTATGAAGCGCAATAAAACATGCTTTTTGTAGAATATGCGGTGCAAAGCATTTATTATTCATTTACAGGGTTAAACAAAAGAATTCTGTTACACATCGCTCTATGGGGAAAAATTGTTTGCAGTGTAATTTATTGATATTGAACTTGAACTTGAACTTGTGATAGGTTCAATGGGCTTCCAAGTTGCGAAGCAACTGCACACTCTGGCTTTGAGTAGGTGTATATCAAATCCTGAGAGAGCCATAAGAAATGTTTAGCCGTAGTCTAATTGACTACATAAAAGTAGGATAATGTTAAGTATATCAATAAAATAATGAAAATTTACTAGTTAAAGTATAAAAGTAAAAATAGTTCATAGTTCAAAAAAACAAAAATAATGCCAGACGAGGTAAAGTAAAGATGTTAGGAGAGGTTTAAGAGAAAAGTCAATTTTATTTTATTTAATAGAATAAGCATATAATAATATTATTATTATTTTAATTAAAAAGAAAATAAGAATTATAGCTCGGAAGGACTATTCATCAAGAATAGTGGAGTACCTTGGTTTTTTCCGGTTGGATGGACTGCAAGCATCGTAGTCAGGTAGCTCATAGATGAGTTCATTTGGGATGTGATTAATGTCATTGTAGAATTTTTTCGCAAGGTGTTTAATGCGATGTTTGAGTGAAGTCGTTTTCAGATCCTTGAGGATTGTGGAGTTTTTGAGGTATCTAGACCCGTTCCTGATGTAACGGAGCTGTTTGTAATGGGTACTAGAGAGGCTGTTCATACTGGTTTTGCAAGTGAAGCCCCAGATTGGACATGCATATGTGATAACAGAGAGAATGCAAGCATTATATATTAAGAGTTTGTTGTGTATGGAGAATGAGTGGTTGCGAAGAAGGGGGGCTTGGGTTTTGGAAATCCCGGCGACTTTATCGCGGATATTAAGAATATACTTTTTAAAAGTAATGCGTTTGTCAATAGTGACCCACAGGTACTTGGCATCGTCAGACCAAGGAATAGTAGTATTATTGATGGTTAATCTATTAGGAGTTGAGAAGGTTCTAGAGAAGTAAACAGCAGTATTTTAGATTCGTTTATTTTAATGCGCCATTGATCACACCAATCCATGAAGATGTTGAGGTGATGTTGTAGATTTTTGTAAAGATTGTATGGGTGATGTGCAGTGCCATAGAGAACAGTGTCGTCCGCATAGAGTGCGAGTGATGTGAAGAGTGTGCGTGGAATGTCATTAAAGTATATTATGAATAAAATAGGGCCAATGACTGAACCCTGAATAATACCACAGAGTATGATGTGTAGAGAGAAAGTGAGTTGTTTACGCGGACGTAGAAGTTACGATCACCAAGGTAAGAGTGTATTAAATGGATAAGTCCAGACGGGATCTTAAGCCGAATTAATTTGTAAATGAGGCCCGCGTGCCAGACTTTGTCAAAGGCCTTGGCGACATCAAGAAATAGATCATGCTTTTTTCGAACGTTTACATAATTTAAAAGTAATTTTTGTAAAATATATGACATGACATATGTGCCATTAGAAAGTCCGTGAAATTGTTAATATTGATTAGATCAGGGGTTCTCAAACTATGGTACGCTTACCAGTACTGGTACGTGAAGCTCTGTTTACTGGTACGTGAAAGCCCGATACTGGTACGTGAAATAAAATAAAAAATTCAGCTTATGAAATGAAAAAATGGTTCAATCCCTCTCCCCCTCCTCTATCTTGATTTGTCAGTTCACCGACTCCGAAGTGTCTACTCTCTGATATTACAGTTTTGACAGCGTTTTGCTTTCTGTTATTTTAATGTAATTTCGATTAGAATTTTCTGATAAATGGAATTAACGGTTCATGAGTAGATGTTGAGTTGAATTTTTATTGCCGAAAAAAAAGTTTACTTCGGTTACTAATATATATTTTTACTTCTATTACAACGAGCTCCGATCTTGTATTAATTAAGTAATTTTTTTTTCAGAAGGTATGTGAATTTCTTATGTATATTACACTTTTAAGTGTCTTTTACAATTGACATAAACATAACAGTCATATAACAAAAAAATGGCGAATAAAGCGACTTCAAATGTGTATTTTGTTCCATGTTTAACAAAGCTATGTAGTATTTATGTTCTCTATTTAAATACATCTGTATTTGTCACTAAAAAATAATGCACTTCAGATTGATAAGTACACTGTACATTATTATAAAAAATAAATTATTCCTTCGCATGCTTTTCCGAAATCTTTCATTTTGTTTTCGTTTGTTCTGTTTTCAAACAGTGTCCGGAGAAATAGTTTCGGTATTTGGCATTCAGATAAAAGTAAGATTATTCTGATACTCTTATTCGTATACTCTCTGAAAGTGTGGAAATTGGAAACGCTTGTACGAATGGGTGGAGTTAAAACAAAATTGTATAATTTATTGTCTTCTTTTTCTAATCGTACTGAAAGAGCTTTTAAGAGGAGTTAAAATAGTAATTTTATTCCAAACCATAATTCATAATCTATTTCATATTTTTAATTGAAGTCTTTTCCTTCTTCTGTACAAAATGTGTAAGTTTCTTTCTGTTTCATGGAAATCAGTTTTTAATAGAGTTATTTAAATGGTGATCTAAAATCAAACAAAAACTCTTATCTTATTTAGTGCAGATTTCAGATAAAGCCTGTTTATTGATTCGGTACGTACACAATCATATAAAGAAACTTGCATGTTTTTCGCCTACTGCACAAAATTACTTTTGCTCTTGAAGGTACAGATTATTGTGGTATTAAATCTATGATGAATGTGTTAACTAAACTTTAACTAACTTCGGCTTTTCGATTTCATTTGTTCAGATCAAAAAAGTCTCTGCACTTGAAGATGGTTGAATGGTTGAAAACTGGATCTTTAAAACGACCACGCGAAGACGATAACGACTCTTCCTTTCCGGTCCAAAAAATCACTTTGCCATTAATTACAAATACTTCCTTGCCAAATTCGAATAACGCAGGACCTTGAAAAGTAGGATACTGAGAAAGCAAAACACACACGTACGAAAATACAATCCTTCTTATTTAAAGTATGGTTTCATATACACCGGAGAAAAAAGTGCACCTATTCCGCTGTATGTCATGAGACACTATCTAATCACTCAATTAAACCATCTCTTCTTATAAGACATTTTTAATCGAGCCACCAGGATTTAAAGAATAAGCCCATGGAGTTTTTTTAAAGGAAATTGAAAGAGCTATCTATAAACAAGCAGAAAATAGCTTCATTCTCAGAATTGAATTAAAAGATGTTACATGCATCTTATAAAGTAAGCTTAAAAATAGTCAAAGCATTTAAACCGCACACTATTGGAGAATCTTTATTGTTGCCAGCTGCTGAAGACATAATTAATGTAGTTTTGGGAGAAAAAGCAGCTAAACAAATTTGCTCAATTCCTTTGTCTAATAGTACTGTATCACGAAGAATTGAAGAAATGGCATCAGATGTTAAAGAGAAGTTAATAGAAAAACTTAGATTTAGTCAATATTACTCCATTCAGTTGGATGAGAGAACATATATTACAAATGTAGCCCAGATTCTCACGTTAGTAAGATATTTAGATGAGAACTCGGTAATAGAGGATTTCTTTTTTTCTGAAACCTTAAGCGGTCGAACTACTGCTAAAGATATTTTTGAAAAATTAGATTTATTTATGAAGTTGCATGACATAGATTGGAAAAAAGTGCATCGGTGTCTGTTCGGATGGTGCACGTGCAATGAGAGGTAAGGATGGTGGTGTCTTTGCAAAAGTTAAAGAAGTTGACCTTGAAGCGAAATTTGTTCATTTCAGCATTCATCGTGCAGCTCTAGCCTCGAGAAAAAATAATGCCAGTTTGAACACGAAAGTGTTAAACTAGTTAATTTAATTAAATCAAGAACAATGAATTCAAGATTATTTTCTATTTTATGCACAGAAATGGGGAGTGCACACGACAAACTATTGTTGCATACTGAAGTGCGATATGGCTCTCGCGACGTAATGTTTTAACTCGCCTGTTTGAACTTCGTTCAGAAGTCCAAATGTTTCTCAGTGATATTTCGTCAGATTTAAAGGATCGTTTCCTAGACGAATTGTAGTTTTGCCGACTAGCTGATTTGGCAGATATAATTTGCCTGCTAAATGAATTAAACAAGGTTTTCACGGTTTGTGTACAACGCTTTTTACAGTGAACGACAAAACAAAAGCATTGAGAAAAAAGCTTCCCATCGCCATCAATGATTTCAAAATAGGAACCCTATCATTTTTTCCTATGTTAGAAAGCTTCAAGGCTGAAAATAACATTGTCAAAATACCTTCTGAATTGGAAAAAGGCATAAATGATCACTGTGAAAGTCTAATAACAGATTTTGAAGAATAATTTCCTGAAAATTTAACATCAGAGCTTTGGATAAGAAATCCGTTTCTGATCGAAGATACGTTGCCATTGACTCTCACGAAAGAGGAGAGAAATGAACTCATTCAGATCTTCTGTGATGGATTATTGGAATCCACATTCAAAAATACGAATTTAATGGAATTTTGGTTGGCGAGGAAAGAAGAATATCCAGTAATTTCTGATAAAGCTCTAAAATTCTTGCTTGTTTTTAGCACTACATATCTTTCTGAATCTACTTTCCCTTCACTTCTTTATTTTAAAAACAAATATAGAAATAATAGATTAAACATCGAATTTGACTTACGTATAAAACTAACTAACATCGAAGCGGACATGAGGAAGCTGTGTTCGATAAAGCAGGCGCACTTGTCCCATTAGAAATACAGGGAAATTAATAGAGTTATCCTTTTGTATATGTATCAATTTACGCCAATATGTCATTAAATATTGTATTTTTTTCTACCAAAACGCTGTATTTTGGTAATGTGCATATTATTAAAATGTATACTTTTATTATTTGAATCTTAATATAAAGTAGGCGATCTAAGTACCAATTTCATTATGTAATCATGCAATTAAATTCAGTAAAATCTGTTCAGATGGAAGCACAAAAGACTGGAAAAATGTTTCATTTTTGACATATTCCGTTTACACAGATTTTTCTGTATTAGCTTTGAGTTTGTCACCTGCTGGTACGCGAAAGTATAAATTTCTATTTAGTGGTACGTCAGTCTGAAAGTTTGAGAACCCCTGGATTAGATTATACAAACTTTAAAAATTACACATTTTTTCAGCACAGCAACAAGCATTTTATTTTAAACCTTACACCGGAAAATATACAAAATATATTTCTATATAATATTTGCACATTATTTCTTAAAGTAACTCTGTATATGTTTGCTGGAGTATTTTTTATAAACGGCAATTGCGGTCCACGAGAAGCGGTAATAAGTACAATTAAGTTTAGCAATTATTACTTATGTGCGTGCATCAAAAATCACTCCTTGCTAATTTGGTTTGGGCTTCATTTCGGAGCCCGGGACCGCCCGATACCGAAAAGAATTGCATAATATTTAAAAATTGTTTTGCGCCTGTCTGATCTCGAGTGTGCATTACTGCTTTTTTTGAAAAACGAAAAATAATTTCTGTTTTATTTTGAACTTTTAAAGCTCACGATCATAGCTGCAACCTTTACGCTTTTTTCCTTACCACTAAAAATAAATAGAAAATTTTGCCGTATTGAATCACATGATTTCGGCATTTTAATAAGGTAAAATTTACTATAACATTTTAGTGGTAGGAAAAAAACGTAAAAGTTGGCAGCTATGCTCACGATTGTTTCTAACTATTGTAAAGGAACTGACCACATGACGTTGAAACTGACGTCAAGTCTTACTTCTCTGCTGCTACAAAGGATGGAGCTTTGATGATTCAATTTAAAGATGAAAGGAATCTGTCGTGTTACCTGATACTATTGCATCTCGTATGCTGCTATAAAAAATAATTGAAATTATTTGGTGACTAGGCATCTGAGCTTTAAAAAAAAATCAGATAAATGAAATTTTCATTTTTTTTTCCTTCATGCTGATGTTACAGGAGGGGATTTTGAAAATTGAAATTTTTATTAAACACACACACACACAAAGAACAAAGAGAATTTAGTTTGGTAAAATAAACAACTTCTTATTTAGTTTCGTTATTTTACACAAAAAGGAAATTAGTAACAAATAGTTAATACAAAAGAATAAAATACTGGGGACAAACGAAATGCCCTATTTACGTAATTCAATATTAATTAATGCAGTATTTCACTTTACTTTGCAATGCTTAAAGAAATGATTTTTTAAGAAAGCATTTTCCAGTTTTGTAATACAATCGAAAATTTCGACTGTTACATTCAGTTTGCTTAGAGATGTACCACTATTATTGAAGATAGTTTTTCTCCTTATTTAATGTCAGAATATTACAAATTCTGTGGTTGAAAGCGGTAATTACGGATATAACCATTTAAAAATTAAATAGAAATTTACTAATCTTAAATAGTGATGATGCCATACTTTTTGGAAATTTCAAGGAGTTTGATTGGCACAATTTGAATAGTAATAACGGCGAACAGACATCAGCAATTTTTGAACATCCCCCATTTTTGATGGCAGAAAGTTTTCTTTATCTTCATTATTATAACTGGCAATTTATTTATCTTTTAATAACCAAAGTCACATCAAATTTGCTTATGCAAAAATAATCAGTTAAAGCAGTTTCGTTTGTGCTCTTTCTTTTTGTAAAATAAATATCCACATTATTCGATGAGTAGCACGGTTTAAGAGATGTTTTTAACAATAATTACAATTAGGAAATGAATGGAGAATTGAAATTCTTCTCATTAACCGGAAATATGCCTTAAGCAGAGATGTGTTAACAACAGTTCACTACATTTTCATGTAATCCTTATTGTACTTAAAACGGGCGGAGGGGGGGGGGATCTTGCTACATTGTTAAGGGGTCCTGGGGACAATTTTTTTTTCTTTATAGTCTCTTTTTATGATTTTTTCCCCCTGAAATGTGTCTTTCTATAAATATTTTCAAATGAAAAAATTTCGAAAACTTTGAAATTTTGTTTAAAAAAATACATTTTTAAATTTAAACTTATATAATTTTTTATATAACTCATGAACCACTTGCCCGATTTCTTTACTATATCCACTATTGTTTGCTGAAAAAGGTTTCTTGTTAATTTGTCTTCAGAATTTGTAAAAATATTGCTTACAAAATTTATAAAAAAAAAAGAATAAGAAGAAGTAGATTTTTGAGAATAATTTTTACTTTGAGGAATAAATGTTCAAAATTTTCACAAAAAATTAAAAATCCTGAAGAGAATATATGAAAAACCTAACATAAAAACTCTGTACAAAATGTCATACACATATCTTGTAAAAGAAAGTTTAGATATATCCTTTGAAACATGACAAACTATGAAAAAATTTATTCTGGGATAATTGGACTAACTTAGTTATTCAGGGTGGGGAAAGCCTGATAGCACAACATAAAGATAGGTATATCTGCTGATGTAATCATCGTAGAAATATGCGGTTTGCTTTATTCAATTTATTTAATTTTGTACTCAGTATTTATTACACTGTTAAAAATTTCAGCGAACTGTCCAGTCATTTTACCGTTTTTAAAGAAGATGGTTACATAACCGTAATTTAACTCTATCCTGACCATAATATGGTCAGAATAGAGTTAAATTACGGTCGTGTAACCATTTTCTATAAAAACGGTCAAATGACTGGACAGTTTGCGGCAAAGTGTAGCAAAGAAACAATATATATATATATATATATATATATATATATATATATATATATATATATATATATATATATATTTTTTTTTTTTTTTTTTTTTTTTTTTAACCCCGGCACCATTTAAAAGGTTTAAATATGAAAATATTAGTGAGCAATATATATTATATGTGGTCTCATTTCCTGTACATTTAATATGGAATAATGGTTATCCGTGTCAGCTGAAAAAAATCATGCGTAATCGCCAATAAATTTGACTCAACTGTAAAAGTAATGATTTGTGGAAAAAATTCGTTTTCTTTGAATGTAATATAATTATAACAAAAAACAATATATATATATATATATATATATATATATATATATAAAACTTTAAGTAAAATTTAACCATTGAAACATAAGAAACTGACATATATATATATATATATATATATTAATTATGTTTCAATATTTAATTCTTCTTTAGGAAAGTTACAACAGAACAAAAAATAAATTTAATTTTGTAGGGGAAAGTGGAAAAAAATATTCAGTAATAAGTTGTACGCATATAAATTATATTTTATAATTTAGAAAATGGAAATTTCGAAAGTACTCATTATGAAACTCTCATTATATTTGTTAATATTATGCAACATAAAAAATAATGCTATTCAAAGTGGACTTGTCTCGCTTTCAAAATCAACACATTTTAAATATTGTTGACCAAATAAATTACTAACAAGAAATTTATAAATATATTAAGATTTATTTATTGTGAAATCATTAAAACATAAAATTTTTGTTCATTTGTAATAAGGTTTAGCTTTAACTAATTTTTTCAAAAAGTAGACTTCCACCCGCTTTCCAAATCAATGGTGTTCATAGTTTTTACATCGGGCTGCGTTGTTATAAAAAAAATACTTTTTTTTCTTTTCTTAATACATTAGTAAAATGTGTTTTTTTTCTTTTAATTATGAATACATATTTCCACAGGAAGATTTGAACTTTTATAATTTATTTAAATAGTTTATGTATGTTAAATTATGTATAATTTATTATTAAAAACAAACGAACATATTTGACTAATAATAAGAAAATAGATAGTCTGAAACTCAGGGCGGGCGCAATTGTCCCACAGTGCACTCTCGAAATGAACCCTCTGATCCATAGATATAATACAAAGCCATTTATATACTTGGTGCGAAGTGTTAAAATCTCTGTAATTTCAGATACTATACACAGCCATTTATATACTTGGTGCGAAGTGTTAAAATCACTGTAATTTCAGATACTATACACAGGTACAGAAGTAAGTAAAAAGACTTAAAACATTTAAAATACATGTGCTTTCTAAAAATCAAGGTCTTGCACACTTTTGACCCATTGACTTCTAATATAAATGGACACCGGATTCCTTTCTTCTCTTCCGAGAGAGTTGAAGATAACATCTTTCACCTTTCATCGCCAAAAAATGGCGAAAGGGTGCCGCTTTCTGGCGATAATCCCTCTCTTGGAGAGATCCCTTTCTCTTCTTCCCTAGAAAAAAAACTCTCCAGTCTCAGCAACGGTGGAATGCGGTGGATTTCCAGTGACAGTTTGGCGGAAAAAAAACCTGTTTGGCATAATGATTCACTCCCACGGGGCGCGGGTCACGCCCCACAATAGAACCCTATTAGAGTACCCTTTTTTATCTCCCGGCAGATCTGAACTCCGGTGGGGAAAAAACTAGTTTGTTCCTTTCTAGTCGAATTTCTTACCAGTTGAAAGTAATAAAGATGGTAAAATATAGGGGGTCGTGTTTGACTCTCATATTTTCATCTTCCAGATCTTATTTGGACGAAGGTTCAGCATTGTTTGATGTTTCATGTACCATTTGACCAATAAAATGGTATTAAGGAAAAAAGAACTAGAAAATTCTGTGAAAAGTCTAACAGATTTTCTTTCTTTCGCTTTTTTTAGCACTTTCCAACCTAGTTGAAAAGTGCTTATGACTTCGGTTTGTCTGGCCGTATGGCCGTCTGCCGTCTGGCCGTCTGACGTATGGCCGTCTGCCGTCTGGCCGTCTGCCGTCTGTCCGTGCTCTAACTCCCGTAAATATGCTCGGATTGCTCTGCAATTTTTATATGTTATTGTCGCCATCTATAGCATGTTCCCTATTTCAGCGGAAGTGTGTAGCACTTATAGTTATTTTACAGGGACACTCAAAAGAATTCCGTTATATTGCGTTCTATGGGGAAAAATCATTTGCGGTTTATTTAAATAATGTTTCACTAATTTAAACGCATTGAAATTTATATATATCACTAAGGTGCATTAGAAGAAGCTTAATATGGAATAGGGTGTGCATAGCACTTATAGTTACTTTACAGGGATAGTCAAAAGAATTCCGTTACATTACGTCTATGGAGAAAAATCGTCTGCGGTTTATTTAAGTAATGTTTCACTATTTTAAACGCACTGAAATTTATATATATCACTAATGTGCATTACAAGAGGCTTACTACAGAATATTGTGTACATAGCAGTCATCGTTCATTTACAGGGACACACAAAAGAATTCTCTACTGCCTGTTAACAATAATTCCTGGAAGTGCATTTTAAGTTACTGAACGCGATTTTAAATTTAACTCACTTTTTGTTTATTACGTGGTGTGTATAAATTCTGTAGATCATATACAGGGAAGCACAAAAGTTCGCGAACACATTTCCGTTTATTGACAAACTCCAGATGGAGAATTTTAAACTGTGCTACGCGTTTCCTAACTGAACTAAAATTTAGCATTCTATGTAGTATATATACAAACCTATAGATCCTATACAGGGCTGAATAAAAGTATTCGGATATTTTTCCGAATATTGTATATGTTGGAAATTCCTGAAATTATAATTTTAAATATGTTATGCGTTTTCCAAATTGTTTACTTAGATGTTATCTTTTAGCTTATTAAACGGTATGATTTGTAAAATTATTTTGGAAGCGTTGGAAAGTGCTACATAATCTATGCTTGACGCATGATTTTTCGTTCTTGTTTATTTTTCTTTTTGTAAAATTTTTACAAGATTTGAAATTAGAATTGGAATTTATGACTATTTTTTATGGCAAGCATAGCAATAATCACCAAACGTATTTTACTAAGTCAATGGCTGAAACAAAATATTCCCGTGTTTTTAAAATATTACTCATAGACATTTCTTTGTTTTGTTTTTTAGTATATATTCATAGGTGAATGAATTTTTCTATACATATTTATTACATATATACATAAACACATATGTGAATATATTTCCAATAAATATTTAAATGTGGATATATGTAGTAATTAAGTGTGTGAAAATTCAACTACTTTTCGACGTATGCGCATCTGCATATATTTTCATCATATATTTCATATATTTTATATATTGTATCAGTTTTTAACACTTTCCAACATAGTTGAAAAGTGTTTAGGAATTCGGTTGGTCTCTCTGTCTTTCTGTGCTGTAACGCGCGTAAATATACTCGTATTGCCATGCAATTAATACATTTTAATTAGAGAACACGTTCGGCACTGAAAATGAAGTATGTAGTGTTTATTGTTCACTTACAGGGACACTCAAAAGAATTATGTTAAATTGCGGACTATGGGGGAAATCGTTTGCAGTGAATTTTGATTATGTTATACCATTCCAAACATGTTTAAATTGATATATGTCATTGATATGCACAATAAGAGGCGTACTAAAGAAGACAGTGTGCACAGATTTTATCGTTCATTTACAAAGACACACAAAAGAATTCGATTAGAACACGGTGTAAGAACAATAATCGTCGTAAGTGCGTTTTATGTTATGGTACATTTTTAAATTAAACTACTTTTTTGCCAATTACTTGGTGTGCATAAATTCTATAGATGATATACAGGCCAGCACAAAAGATCTCGAGTATATTTCCGTTTATTGACGGAAATTGCTGAACTGGAAATTACAAAATTAGTTTCATAATCGATGCTTGACAATTTTTTTTCTGGCTCTATTTGTATTTGAATTATTATATTCATATTGTTAAATGGAGTTTATTTTTATACAGGTAATATAATACTAATATAAAGCAAATGATGTTGTTTCTTTTAATATTGGACTATGAATTTTTATTCCATGCTGATCTAAAAAAAATATTTATCCCCGCGTTCAACAATGCGAAATTTTCTGACACGTTCATGAACTCATTTTTGCAGGTAGCATCAATTTGCAGGAACGGAACTTTTACTACGGAAGTGATTTGGAACCAAATAACGATTTTCAACTTTCAATAACTGTATTACATCATGAATTATAATCGATCGAAAATCGCATTAAAACACAAACTTTGACACTATTTCCTAAAAGGTGATTTGCCTTTATAGAAAAAAGAAAAATGGTATTGGATTTCTTGATATCCAAATAACAGTTTCTATAAATTTTGTAACTTAAATATGCTGAAATTGATTTTATACTACTGCGTTCTGCGTTGTTTGAATAATGTGAGAAATGTTACTTGTAATCAATGCCTAATACAAGATTTTTATTGATATTTTTTGAGTTCATTAATTCTCTAATATTTCCAGATATACGTTACGTGCACACTAGTACACTTAAATTTGGTGGAAAATGTAACATAATTGTGAATATTGCAGGAACTTTTGCCTTTCAATTACAATTCTCTGATTATTTCTTTTTTAATAATTCCATTTCCATAAACGCTTTTTCCAGTTTCATCAGATATAATGAAAACGGAAAAAGTATTGCAATTCAATTAATACTACATTGTAGTAAAATATTATACAAGATTTATCTTGCTTTGTTGCATAATTTAATACATTTGAAAGATTTGTTGAAATTATTAATATATGAAATATGGTAATCGAGCATAAGTTATAATGTAATTTCTAATAATTAGCAACATATGAATTAAGCCACAAATCTTAGATAAGAATCTGTTTCTATTAAAAAATTATTCTTTGTAATACCATATTATTAATATTATTTTATAAGAAATTACAGTTTCTATTGGAAATATATATATATATATGGCATGTAACAATACATACATAATAGATTTGGAGAAAACAGCAGAAAAAAATAAATATATAAAATGGTAAAAGGTGCCAGATAAATAAAATTAATATAACCCAATCACAATTTTAATAAAAAATGGAATTTAAATCACAATTGAAATTAAAATGGAATTCGAAAAAAGACACGTGGCCATGTATAATCTTCAGTTTGGTAGTACATTTCATATGATGTCAAATGAAAATGCAATATTTCATAAAAAATACTGGCGTATTTGCCAAGAATAGTATATTTCTGCCAAATATATTGCATTAAAAAAGAAAACTCTAAAAAACTGATGAAAAAGGGCTAAAAAAATTGCTCGCATACCATGCTACATTACACGAGATTCAATTACGCTGCCTAACAGAATTTGAAATAGGCACGTGAACAACAATATCGCTAGATGGATGAATATCCAGGGTTACAGTAATTTAAAATTGAGACATTTAAAGATTATAGAAAATCCTTAAAGTATATTAAACAATAATTACAAGTATATACCCTAATAATTTATTTATTAAAAAAATTTCTAAGTTTCTCTAGTATCCTAATAGACAAAAGCACTGGATTGATTATTTATATTCTTCAGAGAACATGTGTTAGCTCAGAGTAAACCATTTTATCCTGTTTACTTGTTTCGAACTTCTAAACATAAAATATTTTATCATCATATTTTCCTTTTTTTTAAGTAATTAAAGGTTGTAGACAAATAAGATAAAACAGCTATTTTACAAAGGTAAGATACTTATTTTTATTTAACTTTAAAGTTAATACGTTTAAAAGAAAGCTATAAATAATATTAACATGATTATTTATTGGACTTCAACATGGGACACAGTGGTCCACAATCCAATCTGCTCCTGTAATGCAGAATGTTGAAAATATTTATTAACTTCTTATTTTTTATAAAGAAATATTGTTTTAAAGTAGTTGCCGAAACGTTAGCTGAGGCTCACTGTGGAGACCCGAATTTTTGAGACCACTGTTTTTTTTTTTTTTTTTTTTTTTTTTTTTTTTTTTTTAATAGTATTTTAAAACACAAATTAGTTAAATAATAAGAATAAAATATGGAAAAACGTTTTAAAATCCCTTTAAGAACACACGAATTTCATTTTGAAAAAATACACCACTGTAATTGCCGAAACGTCAGTGAAAGCTCACTTTGAGACGCGAAAAGTTTTTTTTTTTTTTTTTTTTTTTAATCCAAATAAATAACATGTGGGTCGCTTAAATTTTATTATAATCTAAATCAAAGCAAAAATACATATTCCAACAGAATAAAATTTTAATATTGATTTAAATCAATGATTTAAAAAAATCAGAGTGATTTAAATCGTGATTTTAATCAACGATTTAAAAAAATCAGACTTATTTAAATCGTGATTTTAATCAACCTGATTTAAATCGACATACCCTGCTTAAAAAAAAAAAAAAAAAAAAAAAAAAAAAAAAAAAAAAAAATGTAACTGGAAGATTAACTATTTCCCGTGTGTGTAATCTAATCTTTTTTAGTCATTTCTATCGCTGGACTTCCACAGGCAACAAAATGGGTTCTAGAAATAAAGTGCAGTTTCGAAAAAAAAAAAAAAAAACACTACCTGCTCTATCCTAATTTTGAAATGTAAAGGTTTTTAATAAATGAAAAAAAAAAAATAGCCTTTTGCATGTGTATTACAGAACGTTTTCTTGTTTTATTTACATGAGTTGGGTGCTCTGCCCCCTATGAGTATGCTCGCAAAGACCCGTCCACACCTGGTAGACTCTAAAAACACGCTAATTTGCCCTGTTAATTTTCATAAATACCAATAAATGTAAGAAGATCCTATTTTCTTTTCTAGAGTATTTATATTCCGCGAAGAGAGTGGAATCTCGTTTCCGTATTTTGATTTGTAAAAGATCCCTCATATTCTTTCCAGATAGAAAATTTTCGGGTAAAAAGGAAGTCATGTTACCCCAATCATTTACGGAGTTCGAATTCAGGCTATCTTCCTTTTATAATCTACGTCTTTCTCCCTTCCTTGACCTTAGGGGGGAGTAAGCGAGCTGCTGGGGAAGTGACCGGCATAATATTCTCCAACAGCACATGTTGGTAGGAAGGACATGATTTCTTCAAGATAGGGTTGCTGATCGGGCGTCTATTTGTATGAGATGTCAATGTTTTGACCCAGTCCAACCTTGGTCGTTGGAAAAGAACAAAAGAAAACAACGCAAAAAGAAACCACCACTTCGTGATGTTTTAAAACCAAATTATTGCAGAGAGTTTTCGCGAGAAGTACTGCCATTCGATTGGGAATTGTGTCTTCTTTCTGAATATGAATACAATGTTTGAAGTAGAGGTCCTTTATGTATTAAAAATTATACAAATTTCCTATTTTCAAATAATAACATCCATCTTTGATATTTGTTTGAATTCCTTGGATAAAAGCATCCCAAAAATGTATATTGTTTAATGCACTTTTTCTTAAATAATTTAATGTAAAAAGTATCACAGTTTGAGAGCGCTTATATTCAGTCCCGGCTCAAGTTTGCTGTAAAATGTAGATGAAAATAATACTTTTTATGAAAGAAAAAAAGAAGCTTAAGCAAGAGAATTAAACAGACTGGGAATTAAGCATGGGAATAATTATACGTTTATTTCCAAGATTTTTTTTTCTAGTAATTATATATAAAATCTTTAACAGTTTAATTCTTTCTTAGTCTTTAAAACTTTAATGTATTATTTAACTTCAAATTATGTTTCTATTTAGAAAATTTAATATTGAGTCATAAAAATCTAGCAATATTAAGTTCTGTTGAAAATAGCTTTTAGATAAAAAACAGCGTGGGCGGATTTCAGGGTTGCGGATTTCAGAAAATGATCGCCATTCAAAAAGTTATCTAAAAGTCAGTGGAAATGTCTTACGACATTGTATTGCCTTTTAGAGAGTGAAATCGATTGCCATTATACCTGATTTTTAAAAAACCTTCATTGACAACTGTCATGCTAATGCCATTAAGGAATTTCGCAGTGTACTCTTGATTACATTAATCTAGCGAACTTAAAACTGACGCATAATATTATTATTTTAAATGCCCTCTATTGAAACATAGCGGTTATAGATAACCTTGGAATGGCTAAAATGAAATGTGCCTTTAATATAACAAAGTCATGCACCAGCCTTAAGTTAATTATTTTAAATGTTTAGAATATTTATTGTAAATTTTAAAAAAAAGGTATTAATATATGACAATTAAAGTTATTTATTATAGTTAAACGTTTCTCAGTTTAGAAAAAGTATATGAAATAAGAAAGGAAAAATAGGAATTAACGAGGGAATGTTCCTGATCATAGTACTACCGTAATTTCCGACCTATAATCCGCGGATCAAACAATCATGTTTCGATCCAAAAATTTTAATTTATAAAATGTAACTTACTAGATCGTTGTAAATATTTGACTTCAATTATTAAATGAAATTTCGGTGTCAAACATGATTGTTTGATCCGCAGATTGTAGGCCGGAAATTACGGTAAATGTGCTCTCTCATTAAAGTTTTGCTTTGAGTAACTAAAATTTCTTGGATGAAAATATATTTGTTTATACTAAAATTATATTTAAAGTTATTAATCAAAGAAATAACATCGTAAAAATATTAAAGTACTTCCGCTCAAAAGTTTATTATTAATAGTTAAAGTATATTCATAATATACTTTAATGACATTCCACGCACACTCTTCACATCACTCGCACTCTATGCGGACGACACTGTTCTCTATGGCACTGCACATCACCCATACAATCTTTACAAAAATCTACAACACCACCTCAACATCTTCATGGAATGGTGTGATCAATGGCGCATTAAGATAAACGAATCTAAAACTACTGCTGTTTACTTCTCTAGAACCTTCTCCACTCCTAATAGATTAACCATCAATAACACTACCATTCCCTGGTCTGACGATGCCAAGTACCTGGGAGTTACCATTGACAAACACATTACCTTTAAAAAGCATATTCTTAATATCCGCGGTAAAGTCGCCGGAATTTCCAAAACCCTCGCCCCCCTTCTTCGCAGTCACTCACTCTCCATACACAACAAACTCTTAATATATAATGCTTGCATTCTCTCTGTTATCACATATGCATGTCCAATCTGGGGCTTCACTTGCAAAACCAGTATGAACAGCCTCTCTAGTACCCATTACAAACAGCTCCGTTACATCAGGAACGGGTCTAGATACCTCAAAAACTCCACAATCCTCAAGGATCTAAAAACGACTTCACTCAAACATCGCATTAAACACCTTGCGAAAAAATTCTACAATGACATTAATCACATTCCAAATGAACTCATTTATGAGCTACCTGACTACGATGCTTGCAGTCCATCCAACCGGAAAAAACCAAGGTACTCCACTATTCTTGATGAATAGTCCTTCCGAGCTATAATTCTTACCTCAAAATTTTTCTCTTTAATTAAAATTTATATATATATATATATATATATATTATTACATAATTTTTTACTGATAATTTTATTTTGACTTTTCTCCTAAACTTCTCTTAACATCTTTACTTTACCTCGTCTGGCATATTTTTTTTTTTTTTTTTTTTTTTTTTGAACTATGAACTATTTTTACTTTTATACTTTAACTAGTAAATTTTCATTATTTTATAGATATACTTAACACTATCCTATTTTATGTAGTCAATTGGACTACGGCTAGACATTTCATATGGCTCTCTCAGGATTTGATATACACCTACTCAAAGCCAGGGTGTGCAGTTGCTTCGCAACTTGGAAGCCCATTGAACCTATCACAAGTTCAAGTTCAAGTTATTATTACTACGTACTTACTTAATAACGTTTGAAATCTTCACAAGCATGCACATTAGTGAAAATTCTATCCTATTCCATTATATTTATACGAATAATAGCTATTTGTTAATTTTTTATTTAGAGTGAAATTCATGTCTTAATATGAAAATTATAATTTTCTTCTCCTATGGCAGCGCTTCCCAACCCTTTTTCCTTCACGTACCCCTTGAATGTGTATTCCTTTCGGAGTACCTCCTTTTTCTGAAACACGCCCTAACCCCTTCCTTTCACTCTTATAACGGAAATATGCTTTTTTAAAATTAGTAATATACTCATTAGTAAATACTCATTAAAAGAAGGAAGTTTTCCTATTAATATAAGTTAGTGACATAACCCCGCTATTCGAAAACAAAAATAATGACCTGCTTTTCAACGCGTTTCAAAATAAAACAGTAAGAATAGAAGCTCTGACGTATTCTGCAATTATTAAAAACGGAACAATTAGATAAATGTGTTGGAAAAGTAATATTGTATAATGATCATTGGCAGTTTTCGCGAAGATAGGGATAAATATATAAGTACTCATGCAATAAAATTATCGGTGGGCGGAGCTAGTGACATTGAATTATCAATGAATTATTATATCTAGTGGGCCTTTCCCCTCAGTTTGAGTGTAACATATTGGAATTACACATGAGACAAACATTGTAATGCAGAAAGTATCAACTTTCATGCGTTTTCCGCCATTACCGATATTATTTTTACGTACCCCTGCAGACCCTCCACGTCCGGTGTACGTGTACCCTAAGCTGGGAATCGCTGTCCTATGGTATAGGGAATTTTAAATAAAACGAATTTTCCTTACAAAATTTGATTATGTTATGCAAAACGTTGAAACTTGTATCTGCGAAAGGCCAACATTCGTGTGAAAATTTTATGTTGTCTGAATGAATTTAAAGGTATCACAGTCATCTACAAACACATATTTTACAGCTATTAATCAGATCCACTATTGCCAAATTAGCTGATTTTCTAAAACCTATATCTATAACAATATTCAACTTATTTAATAACAGTAATCCAGTGATTAACGAAAGCCAGGATTACTACTCGGAAATAGTGGTATTAGAAAGTCCGCGAAATTGTTAATACTGATCAGAACATACTCACGTTTAAAATTGCACTTTTTAGCGCAACTATAAACGTTTTAACCTTTTAAACGCCAATGTTCCCGAACGGGAACATCAAATTTAAAATTCATTAAAAAAAAAAGTTTCGCTTCTATGGACTTACAAAAATTATTATTTATTAAGAAAAGTACATTTATTTTTTTAGACTAAAAACTATTTATGTTATATAATTATTTAAGCTTAAAAAAAAATCGTAAAAAAGTCATTTTTTGTCAATTTTTACTAGGATTGTTAAAAAAATTCACATAAAATTTTTAAAAGATGCAAAATTCATGAAATTTCAGAGTTATGATAAATAAGGTCCATTTTAAAGAATAAGCATGCTAAATAACAGTTTTCAATAAAAATGCGTTTGCTATAAGATATCAAATTCTATTGTTCCCGTTCGGGAACATTGGCGTAATTCACTATACAGAATTCGATCATTTGCACTGTTGATCTATTTTCCTAATTTGTAATATTGAGAGTCTCAGAATTATACTGAATCTCTTTTGCTGTGTTTAAAAGCAGGTCAGTGGCTTTTCGAATTCCACTTACACCCTTTTCACCCCTCCCCCCTTCTCTTGCTTTCTTCCCTCACTAGTGCGGGGGTGAGAGTTTTGTCCAAACAACTGTTTTGCTCAGGACTGAGGATGTTTATGACTTTTTCTAAGTATCCCGCGAAGGGTGCTATTTGTTAGCAATAATTTTTACTTTCTTATCGTATGTAAGAGTTTTGAGATAGATCACGTGGTTCAGCACCCGCCCAGTTCTTTTATTTATTTATTTTTTTCTTTTCTCTTTCTGAATTTTTTGCATCGTTCATTTTGTAAGTAATAGAGGGTGAAGCTAGAACGATATTTTTACTTTGCTTCTTTGATAGATATGGCTAATCGTGAAAGATTTTTAACAGTACAGGAAGCTATTGAATATTTTAACTCTTTATCAGATTCAGATACTTCGGTTGATTCTGTTATAGATATTTGCCAATTGCAACCTGATGAAAGTGGTGCTATAACAGATGAAGAAGATGTAAATGAAAATGAATTTCAAAAAATTATGCCTGCAGATGTAGGCGGACAATTAGAAGTTTTTACACATAGATCAGTTGATGTATCAGATGATGAAACGATTGTTTCTGTACCTTCTACATCAAAAACTGAATAAAGTTTGAAGAGAAAGAGACTATCAAAGAAAGAAGATATGAAGCCGAACTGCAATAAAAATGCATCTTTCAAAAAATCTTTAGAAACCATAAGTAATATGAAGCTTTGCGAATCGTTTCCCGAATTAGCAAATTTATCGCCAGCTGAAATTTTCAACAAATTTTTGCCGATGGAATATTTAGCCCATTTATCAGAAATGACAAAACTGTATGCAATGCAAAAAGGGGAAAATATTGATGTAGACGAAAAAGATATTGGGCAATTTTTTGGGTTACTCTTATTTAGTGGCTACCATACTGTTCCTGGTGAGGATTTATATTGGACCACTTATGAAGATTTGTCCGTTCCAATAGTTGCTTCAGTTATGTCTAGAGCCCGATTTAGGAAAATAAAGAAATATTTTCATATTATAGATTCAAATGATTTGAAAGCAGAAGATAAATTGGGCAAAATTTCTCCCTTTTATCAAGAACTTGAAAAAAATTTTCGGCAGTTTGGAATCTTTCACAGAAAATTAAGCATTGATGAATCTATGGTTCCATACTATGGTTATCATTCAGCAAAAATGTTCATAAAAGGTAAGCCTATAAGATTTGGTTTCAAAATTTGGATGCTTTGTTCGCATAATAGTTACCCAAATGCAATGAAAATTTACGGTAGAAAAAGTCCGGAAAGGAGTAATATTCCCCTTGGATCAAGAGTTGTATGGGAACTTTTATCGTGTATTGAAAATTCGAAAAAACACGAAATATACTTTGATAATTTTTTCACGTCTTATAAACGTTTGGCGGATTTATCAGACAAAGATTTTAAAGCAACTGGTACAATTCGGGATACTAGAACAGGACAATGTCCTTTGCAATCATTAAAAAAATGTCCAAATGCGAGAGGGGAAAGTACGATTTTCAGTGCGATGGAAAAGTTTATATGTGCCGATGGAACGATAGTTCAGTTGTTACAATAGCGTCAAATTACGATACTCATGAACCTATGGGTAAAGCAAAACGAATTTGCCGTAAAGAAAGAAAAAAGGTAGATGTTTCACAGCCACATCTTGTAAAGTGCTATAACGAAGGTATGGGTGGAGTTGATTTGTTAGACAGACTTCTTGGAAGTTACCGTCCTATGTTCCGCAGCAAAAAGTGGTACTGGAATTTATTTAGCAATGCCCTAAATATGGCAGTTGTTGCGGGATGGATTGTACATACTGAATTACACCACAACTCAACATCAGAACTGTCACACCTGAATTTTCGAAGAGAGGTGACTTTGAGTTTACTTCGAATGAAACCCAAGATTCATTGTATTCCAGGTCCACGTGCCCATCCAGTAGAGTCTGCACGGCAGTCATATACGCACTATTTGGTATCATCATCTCAAGGACGCTGTGTAGTTTGCCAGAAAAATACAAGGAAAATGTGCTTTGAATGCCAAAAGCGACTGCATGAACACTGTTTTCCCTCTTATCACGGACAGTGATGCAAACTATAAAATAATAATAATAATAATTTGGTAAGATAATTTGTATTTTATATAATTATTATTTATAGTTTTATGTAGTTATTATTTGTAATACATATAATTATTTTATCATTAACTTTCAAGTAGTTATTTGTGCTTTTCTATAGTTGGTTTAAACATTTTTACTAATTCTATTTATATCTATGCACATATATATTATTTAATTCTTTCTTTGTGTTTGATTGTTTTTATAAAGTATAATATTCAACACACGAATTTCACTTAAAAATTTTTTAATGTTATTAAATCTGTTAAATATTATTCATACTTATAAAATTCTAGCATAAGAACCATAAAATTTAATCTATTGAAAAATATAGTAAAAACTTAATGAATCACGCCAATGTTCCCAAACGGGAACATACCCGAAATCGTACATAAAAATTTTTTGGGGGGAAATTTCTTCTTGCATTGTTTAAATAGATGCATTTAAGTCTTATTTTCACAAAGAAATAATATTTTTTATACTTGGAACACAGAGCGGCGTTTAAAAGGTTAATTTAAATCTTACACCGCAAAATTTACAAAATATATTTTTTTATAATATTTCTAAACCTACCTAACATCTTTACTTTACCTCGTCTGGCATATCTTTGTTTTTTTTTTAACTATGAACTATTTTTACTTTTATACTTTAACTAGTAAATTTTCATTATTTTATTGATATACTTAACACTATCCTATTTTATGTAGTCAATTGGACTACGGCTAGACATTTCATATGGCTCTCTCAGGATTTGATATACACCTACTCAAAGCCAGGGTGTGCAGTTGCTTCGCAACTTGGAAGCCCATTGAACCTACCACAAGTTCAAGTTCAAGTATAATTATGACAAACGCATTTTTCTTTTTTTTTCCTTGTCTCTTTCGTTTTCAGAATTTATAGTGGTTAAAGATTATTTTCCCTGTGTTTTCTTAGTATCTATTTAAAGATCAACATTCAGTTGTGAACTGAAAAAGAAGCGAATGTTTTAGGAAAGCAATATAATATTAACAGAAGCGGAATAGTCATTGCAATGGGCATATTAGAAGTGGTAAAGTAACAGGTGCAAGCTCTTGTAGAGATAGAGCTGAAGCTGCACTTAGATAGAAAAAAAGCATTTCTGAAGCATTTACCTGTATTTAAATATCGTGTTTTTTTTTTTTTAATATTGTATCGCATACTGACCCCTTAAAATATTACCATCTCTTTGCGAATAGAGAGAGTCGAAATTACTTTATATAAAAACCTATGCTTTTTTAGCAGTGATTATTTCTCCAGTCAGTTAGTTTGAATTATCTTCAATAAATAAATTTCATATTTATGAATATGTGTGTACATTCACCTTCTACATATACGATATGCATAATGTATTATTAATACATATTTTCTTTTGTTCTTTGAAATGTTGTGTCACTCTGATTGAAATTTTATGGAACATAACTCTTTTTTTAGTGCAGATAGATAGACTCAACATTCGCGAGGTTTTCCTCGAGCGTAACCCTCGCGAATGTTAAGGGATTACTGTACAAACAAAAATTTCTGCTGTTACATTCAGTGTGCATAGAGATGAACCACTATTATTGAAGATAATTTTTCTCCTTATTTAATCTCAGAAAAATATTACAAGTTCTGTTGTTGAAAGCAGTAATTACGGATATAGCTCTTTAAATATTAAATAGAAATTTTCTAATCTTAAATAGTTGTGCCAGACTTCTTGTTAATTCCGAGCACTTTGAAGAGTACGTTTTGAATGGTATTAACCGCGAATACACATTTGCAATTTTTGAACCTACCATATTTTTCATAGCAGAATTTTTTCTTTCTCTTCATTATTATAACTGGCAATTTATTTAGCCTTTAATAGCCAAAACCGCATCAAATTTGCTTATGAAAAAATGATATAAAAAAGCAGTTTTGTTTCAACTCGGTCATTTTGTAAAATAAATATCCAAATTATTCCATGAGTAGCACGGTTTAAGAGATTTTTTTAACAATAATTACAATTAGGAAATGAATGGAGAATTGAAATTTTCCTCATTAACCGGAAATATGTCTCAAGCAGAGATGTGTTAACAACAGTTCACCAAATTTTTATGTAATTCTTATTGTACTTAAGAGTTGCGGAAGGAGGGAAGGATCTTTCTACATCGTTAAGGGATCCTGGGAACAAAATTTATTTTTTTTTATTTATAGCCTCTTTTAAATGATTTTTTCCCCTGAAATGTGTCTTTCTATAAAGATTATTTTCAAATAAAAAGTTTCGAAACCTTTGAAATTTTGATTAAAAAAATACTTTTTTTGAATTTTAAACTTATAATTTTTTATATAACTCATGAACCACATGTCCGATTTCATTACTATTTCCACTATTGTGTTCAGAAAAAGTTTTCTTGTTAATTTGTTTTCAGAATTTGTAAAAATATTGCTTACAAAATTTATTGAAAAAGAAAAAGAAAAATAAAGAAAAAAAGGAAGAGGAAGAAGAAGAAGATTTTTTAGAGTGATTTTAACTTTCAGGAGAAAATTTTCAAAATTTTCACAAGAAAATAAAAATCCTGAAGAGAATTTATGAAAAACATAACATAAAAACTCTGTACAAAATTCCATACTCATATCTTGTAAAAAAAATTAGATATAACCTTTGAAGCATGACAAATGAAAAAATCCATTCTGGGATAATTGGACTTAAACATTTAGCTAATTCGGGGAGAGGAAAGCCTGATAGTACAGCACAAAGACTTTTATACCTGCGGATGTAATCATCGTAGAAATATGCGGTTTTCTTTATTCAATTTATTTAACTTTGTAGTATTTATTAGCAAAAAATAAAAATAAAAATAAATAAAAATAAATAAATAAATAAATAAAAAGAATTTTTTTATAGAATTTTGACCCCCTCCCCCCCCGGAACCACTTAAATGGTTTACATTTCAAAATATTCGTGAGCAAAAATAAACTTACTTTATATTTTATGTATTTTCATTTTCTGTAAATTTAATATGGAATAATAGTCAGCTGAAAAATATCATGCATGTGCGCCAATAAACTTGACTCACCTTCGAAAGTAATGATTTGTGGAAAACGTTCAATTTCTTTCAATGTAATATAATTATAATAACAAAAAAATTATTATTACTGTTTATTGTCCATTTTACCAATTTTCATTCAGACATTATTTAAGAAACATGGTCAAAAATTTTCACTAAAAACGTCCCCAATTTAAAAAATGTAAAAACAGTTTCGAATAAAAAATCTTCACCACTCCACAAACGCGCTTTCGCCCCAGCTACGGCATCATCAGTTGTGATCTTCAACTCTCTGCCTCTCCGTTAGATATATGACTGCTGGTTGAAGAGCTCCCCCTATCGGCATTCAATACTCTCTCTCTCTCTTTCTCTCCCCCTCTTCTAACATTTTTTTCCAGCGGCATTCAAGCAATGAATGAATCGTGTCATTGCATGCGGCTTTGGAAGCATTGATTTCTATTTATTCTCTTATTAAAGCGTTATGTAAATTTTCGTAGTTCGCTATTTTCTGTATTTGTAGGGTTTCAAGTTTTATTGGAGTTTTAATGTTTAATCTTGCAAGAGCTGTTGACTGTTTATTTAGTTTTATATCTCTGATATGTTCTTTCAATCTTTCTTCTATTTTTCTCTTCGTCATTCCTATGTAAGTAACCTTTTCATTTCTGCTGTTTAGCAATTTATTTTGTATATTTCTGCTGTTTGTATTTCCTCATATTTTTCTATTTCATTTCTTATTGATTTCAAGAGGGATGGATTGGGGGTTAGTGGGACTATTTTTCCTATTTTTTCTAATTCTCGTTTTATTTTCAAAGATACACCTTTTATATATGGAATAGGAGGAGTGTATGTTAGATTCTTCTGTGCTGGTTGTATATGGTCAATTCTTTGTCTTACTCTTTCAATTAGTTTAAGTATAGTTTTTCTCGGATGTCCTGCCTTTAAACCTATGTTTTCAATGATTTTTAATTCTTCTTTTAGTGATTTTTCTGTTGCACAAACATGTAGGGCTCTATTTATATATGTATTCATGGCAGCTAATTTGTACAGTAGTGGAGTATCGGCTTTATAGGAGATTATATTTAAGTTTGCTGTGGGTTTTCTATATACTGTAGTATTTATTTTAGTTATATCATGAGTTATTTTTACATCTAAGTAGTTGATCGAATGCTTTATTTCTTTTTCTACTGTAAACTGGATATTCTAACATTTTTTTCCAGCGGCATTCAAGCAATGAATTACCGTGTCATTGCATGCGGCTTTGGATGCATTGATTTCTATTGATTCTCTTATTAAAGCGTTATGTAAATTTTCGTAGTTCGCTATTTTCTGTATTTGTAGGGTTTCAAGTTTTATTGGAGTTTTAATGTTTAATCTTGCAAGAGCTGTTGACTGTTTATTTAGTTTTATATCTCTGATATGTTCTTTCAATCTTTCTTCTATTTTTCTCTTCGTCATTCCTATGTAAGTAACCTTTTCATTTCTGCTGTTTAGACAATTTATTTTGTATATTCCTGCTGTTTGTATTTCCTCATATTTTTCTATTTCATTTCTTATTGATTTGAAGAGGGATGGATTGGGGGTTAGTGGGACTATTTTTCCTTTTTTTCTAATTCTCGTTTTATTTTCAAAGATACACCTTTTATATATGGAATAGGAGGAGTGTATGTTAGATTCTTCTGTGCTGGTTGTATATGGTCAATTCTTTGTCTTACTCTTTCAATTAGTTTAAGTATAGTTTTTCTCGGATGTCCTGCCTTTAAACCTATGTTTTCAATGATTTTTAATTTTTCTTTTAGTGATTTTTCTGTTGAACAAACATGTAGGGCTCTATTTATATATGTATTCATGGCAGCTAATTTGTACGGTAGTGGAGTATCGGCTTTATAGGAGATTATATTTAAGTTTGCTGTGGGTTTTCTATATACTGTAGTATTTATTTTAGTTATATCATGAGTTATTTTTACATCTAAGTAGTTGATCGAATGCTTTATTTCTTTTTCTACTGTAAACTGGATATTCTTGTAATACAAATTTACTTTGTCAAGGAGGTTATCTAGATTAATTCGTTTATTTGTGATAATAAATTTGTCGTCTACATATCTAAGACATAGCCTGATTTCAGTTTTGTGTTCGTTTATGATTATTGTTTCTAGATTTCTTAATTTCCATTCTGCGACTATATTAGAAATTGGGGATCCCATAGGTACCACTATAATTTGTTTATATATTTTGCTATTGAACTTAAAATAACTTTCGTTCAGGATCAGGTTTGTTGCGCTTTGTAATAGAGTACTTAAGTTAGATTCTGTATAATACTTTTTTATTTTATTATTGATTAGATCTGTCATTTATTTCAAGTTAATAGACAGATAGAGGTTTTGGACATCCAGGCTTAACATGTAGTTATCAGGCTGTGGTTCATATTCTTTTAACTTTTGTATGAAGCTTTTTGTTGAATTGATCGAAATTTCTGAGGGGGGGGGGGGGGGGATTATTTTTTCATATTGCTTTTTCATATATTTTTCAATCTCATATGTTGGGCTGATCGTTTTATTTACAATAGGTCTTAGTTTATATGGAGTCTTGTGATCTTTCAGTTTACCAAAAATCATAGGGATGTTCCGTGTGAAATTACGTTTAATCGGATTTTCTTCAGGTGGCCAGTTTACTGATTTTATTAGATCATTAGATGCTTTCATTAACTTATTCAATGGATCTTTCTTTTTTATTTCTGTATCCATTTCTTTAATTGTCTTTTCCATCATATTTATGTAATCAGTTTTATTCATTATAGCTGATTTTCCAGTTTTATCTGTATGTAAGAAGGTTAAATCTTGATTATTTCTCAATTTCTTTAATGTATGCAGGTTATCTTCCCCTCTTTACTTTCTAGTTTTTAATTGTTTACTGATTTCATCTTGTGTAATATTTCTTACCCTGATTGCCTCTTCTTCGGGTATTAATTTCAGAACTCTTTCTATCTTTGGAATGGTTTCTTTTAGGTTTCTTTTATTTCTTATAGTGTACTTAGGTCCTTTCTTTAGATAGTCATCTTCTTCTTTACTGGGTATGTATGATGATAGATTTATATATGGTATTTCAGTCCTTTCCTGTTCGAATTTTTCTTTGTTCATTTTTTTGGCTTTCCAAAATTCTAGTTTTTTGTTATAATAATGTTTTTAATATTATTATTATTATTATTTTTATTTATTTATTTACTTATTTATTATGTTTCAATATTTAATTCTTCTTTAGGAAAGTTACAATAGAACAAAAAATAAATTAAATTTTGTAGGGGAAAGTGGAAAAAAACATTCAGTAATAAGTTGTACGCATATAAATTATATCTTTTTATCTAGATAATGGAAATTTCGAAAGTACTCATTATGAAACTCTCATTATATTTGTTAATATTATGCAACATAAAAAATAATTCTATTCAAAGTGGACTGGCCTCGCTTCCAAAATCAACACATTTGAACTATTGTTGACTAAATAAATGACTAGTAAGAAATTTGTAAGGATATTGATATATATTTATTATGAAATCACTAAAACATAATTTTTTTTTCTTCATTTGTAATAAGGTTTAGCTTTAACTAATTTTTTCAAAAATAGAATTCCACCCACTTTCCAAATCAACGGCTTATACGGTGGTGTACATCATGAGAGACGGTAGTATCTCGAGTGACGCAGCAAAAAAACGAAAACCGGTAGTTTTTACATCGGGATGCGTTGTTATATAAAGAGCTTTTTTTTTTAATACATTAGTAAAATGTGTTTTTTTTTTTCTTTTAATTATTAATACATATTTCCACAAGAATATTTGAACTTTTATCATTTATTTAAATAGTTTATGTATGTTTAATTATGTATAATTTAATATTAAAAACAAACGAAAATATTTGTCGAATAATCAGAAAACTCAGAGCGGGCACACGTGTCCCACAGTGCACTCTCGAAATGAACCCTCTGGTCCATAGATATAATACAAAGCCATTTATATACTTGGTGTACAAGTGTTAAAATCACTGTAATTTCAGATACTACACAGGTACACAAGTAGGTAAACTGACATAAAACATTTAAAATATATGTGCTTTCTGAAAATCAAGGCCTTGCGCCCTTTTGACCCAGTCCAACCTTGGTCGGTGGAAAAGAACAAAAGAAAACAATGCAAAAAGAAAACACCACTTCGTGATGTTTTAAAACCAAATTATTGCCGAGAGTTTTCGCGAGAGGTACCGACATTCGGTTGGGAATTGTGCCTTCTTTCTGAATATGAATACAATTTTTGAAGTAGAGGTTCTTTATTTATTAAAAATTATACAAATTTTCTATTTTCAAATAATAACATCCACCTTTGATATTTTGCTTGAATTCCTTGGACAAAAGCATCCAAAAAAAGTACATTGTTTAATGCACTTTTTCTTAAATAATGTAATGTAAAAAGTATCACAGTTTGAGAGTGCTTATATTCAGTCCCGGATCAAGTTTGCTGTAAAATGTCGATGAAGCTAATATTTTTTATGAAAGAAAAAAGAGGCTTAAGCAAGAGAATTAAACAGACTGGGAATTAAGCATGGAAATAATTATACATTTATATAAATCCCTCCTTCTTACAAAAGCTCCTCCTATTTTCACCTATTCAAGTTTTTTTTTTTTTTTTTTTTTTTTTTTTTTTTTTTTTTTTTTTGCTAGTAATTATATTTAATATCTTAAACAGTTTAGTTTTTTCCTTATAAACTGCAATGAATTAGTTTTAAAGTTATGTTTTTATTCAGAAAATTCAGTCATAAAAATCTAGCAATTTTAAGTTTTTTGGAAAACACCTTTATACATCAAAAACAGCGTAGGCGAATTTTTGCGTTTTTCAAAGAATGTTTGATGTATGAAAAATTCTCGAAATGTCTGGCGAAAATGTCCTACGGCATGTCCTGGACACATTTTATTGTCTTGTAGAGAGTGATATCGATCGCAGATTTTTTAAAATCCTTTTGTCATACCTGTTATGCTAATAGTATTAATGAATTTCGGTATGAACTATTTATTACATTAATCCAGCGAAATTAAGGCTGGCTCATATTGTCCTGGAGACACTGTTTGTTTTTTAAAGAGTGATATCGATTACATTTAATGATGTTTATACACATATATATATATATATATAGAGAGAGAGAGAGAGTATTAATGAATTTCAGTGTGAACTATTGATTAATTTAATCTAGCGAAATCAAAGTTGGCACATATTGAGCCTTGCGTAAGTTATTTTAAATAGTCAGACTATTTAATTTAAATTAAAAAAAAGCTATTAATATACGCGAATAAAAAAAAATATTTACTAAAATTAAACGTTTATGAGTTTAGAAAAATATTTATGAAACGAGAAAAGAAAAGCAGCAATTATCACGGAAATGTTCTTGTTCGCAGTAATAAACGAACTTTCTCATTAAAGTTTTTTTTCAATAATTAAAATTTCCAAGATGAAAATATATTTTAACATACTAAAATGATATTTCAAATTATTAATTAAAAAAATGCGTCATAAAAATACTAATTTACTTCCGCACTAAAGTTTATTACTAAGACTTATCTTAATAACATCTGATATTTGAAAGCATGCACATAATTGAAACTTTTATCCAATTTCTTTATGTTAATAGGAATAATGGCTATTTTTCTTTTATTTATTCATAATGAAATACTTACCTTAATATGAAAATATTTTTTTTTCTCTTATCATATAGGGAATTTGAAATAAAATGAATTTTGCTTACACATTTTGATAATAATATGCTAAACGTTGAAAGTTTTACCTGCGTAAGACCTACGTTCGTGTGAAAAATATATATTTAGCTGAATGAATTTAAAGGTATGTATCACAGTCATCTACAAAGAAATATTTCATAGCTTTTAATCGGATTCACTAATGCCAAATTAGCATTTCACCACAACCATAAACTTTTAAATATAAAACTCACACCGCAAAATATTTTATATATAAATTAAATGTTATTTCACTGTCTAGTTACGAATGATGTATTGAGAAACACTTTCCATAAACGGCAGTTGCTGTCCATGCAAAGCCGTAGTGCAGAAGTAAAGTTTAATTCTTTCTTTGTGTGCTTCAGAAATGAGACAAGTCTCAAAGATCGCACTGTGAGTTTGTTTAATGACAGGATGGAATATTTCTGATTATCATTACTGTCACATTGCCGCAAAATACTAAATAAAAAATTTAACCACTTTTCAGGACATGAAAGCAGAACCAAAAGCCAATTGTGGAATGCGCCGCCCACTGCCGATCAATATAGTTATCATCACGGTTACTGAAACTCCAATGACGCTAGTTTGCGGCGTCTCCTTACAAGCGCCTTCGCTTTGTTTTAGCAATTATTCCGGTGTGGGAATTAGCTCTTTTTTAAAAAACAAAATTGAACTGTGATTTTATTTTCAACTTTGAAAGCTCGCAATTGTTTTTACCTATTGTCATAGAACAGGCCACTTGACGTCGAAACTAACGTCACGGCTTATTTGTTAGCTGCTATAAAGAATGGGACTTTGATTGTTCGATTTCAAGGATGAAAGAAATATGTTACCTGATACTATCAAGTATAATGCTATAAAAGAGAATTTAAATTATTTGAAGAATACGAATCTGGGGATAAAAAAAAAAATCGGATAAATAACCCTTTTTCAATACATTTGAAATAAAGTTTCAGGAGGAGACATTGAAAATTAAAATTTTGATTATATACACACAAGCGAAAAGAACAACGAGAATTCGTTTGGAAATACATTTTTCATAAAAGGCATCCAGTAATGTACAGTAGAACCCCGGTTCGAAAATCGGCTTAATCGAAAGACCTTAAAACTCTTTTTATTTTTTTTATATGAAAAGTTTTCATTTTTAAACAAGCATGTTGTTTATGAAATAAATAAACAGCGTCAACTTACTTATTTGGACCATTGCGTAATTACACTCATTTTATTGCATAGACACATACAACAGTTCATTTCTTTACAAATTATGTTGTTTATCTTTTTTGTTTTTTAACTTCGCATTACTTCAATGCTGCGTTATCACGCACCTTTTAAACAATAACACATCTGACGCTGCTGTATTTTCCTGCACTTCAATATTATTAAAATATTGGTACGTATTGATATCGTAATTAATTCGGTATTATTGATTTTATAGAAAATCGATAATCAAATAATCAATAATACTGATCTAACTCTTTTCAACGCGTTGAGCTCTTCATGTTTATAAAAACCCATTTGCACTCTAAAGCATTACTCGTCGTAAATAAAGTTTAGAGGAAATTAAAATACGTGTAAACAGGAAGGGGGTATCGTACAAAATACGGACTCTTGCTGCAGCTGCAAGCACGAACGCGTTACCTGACTGTGTTGAAGAGAGAAGGATGAGTAGTGCCATCTGGTAGAATAAAATTAGGAAGCCTCCCGGTTATCCGAAAATTCCTCTGGAACCACGGTCAACCGAAAATCCTTTGGTCTCATGCTTTTCGGATAACCGGGGTTTTATTGTAATAATGATGGATTAAAACCAAAGATAAACTACACATGTTCTGTGTGTCCAACTGTCATTAAAGTAAAGCACATTTTTTTTTCCAAACTTAATATTCTAAATAATTAAATTAGATATAGATAAACTAAAACTGTTACGACTAAACTTTTAAGACTTCTTTTTAAAACTAACAAAGTAACAAAAAAAAAATTAAATAAACGCCAATTGTCGGCAAATAGTTAACAGCTCATTGTCTTTAAGATCAGTGTTTGATAGAAATTAAATAAGTAATGCGAAAATAAACAACTTTTTTGCTTTAGTTTCGTAATTTTAGTCAAAAATAAAATTAATGACAGTTTGTTAATGCAAAATAATAAAATACTGGCGACTCCTATCATATACGCAATTTTAAATAAAATGAATATTGTTTACGCAGTTTGATTATGTTATGCTAAATGTTTAAAGTTTTATCTGCAAAAGAACAATGTTTGTGTGAAAAAAATATTTTAACTGAATGACACATATAAATTTAATTAATTTTTCAATTAATTTTCAGCAGTTTAATTACGCCCGAATACATTGAATACTAGTATATAATCCCCGTCAAAAATGACGGAATGTTGATCTGCGTTTCATTTTCATAAAACTTCACACAAACAAATAGCATGAAGATTTTATTATTGAAAGGTTTGTATTATAGAAAAGTACATTTTAAGAATGGCAAAAAAAATTCTACAAATACAAATGATGAGGGGTTTTTTTTTACTCAATATTCAATTTCTGAAATAGTTCAACGTATGGACAAAACATTCATAAATATTAAAAAAATAATCCATGTGCGAAAGTTTTTGAAAAAAATATATTAATGAGTTTCTAAAGAGCTTTTGTTTGGTTACATAAGAAAAATTAAATGCAAATTCTTAAATGGTTTAACAATTGCACAAAACATTAAAATTGTGTTCGTTTTAAATTGTCTAAGTTAGTAGTATAATATAGTTGAATTTTAATATTTCTTGAAGAACAAAGTTTTCCAGTAATGAAGGAACAAATATATAGCAGAAAGACATAAAAAGTGGCAGAAAATTGCATGTTTATGGAAATTAACTTCTGAATTCACAGAAGGAAAACATCCCATTTAAAATGACAGAAAAAAAAAAACAAAGTTTTCCAGTAATGAAGAAATAGTTAAAATAAATACAACGATGAAAGCAGATTATATAACTTGAACTTTTAAAAGTATACCTCAAATTAAAGCCTGATTTTGTCTCTTTTTAAAATATGCCTGAAAAATCTATAATAAATTTTGATCTTTAAAAATCATATTATTTTACTTCATAAGTAAATTCAAATTATTAAATGCATTAGTATGACTGAAAAATATATTTTCACATTCTCTTATTAAATTACAATTTTTTTTTTTTTTTACCTGCAAAGTTAGGTTTAAATGTTATTATGTTAAAAATCGAAATTTTATCTGCATTGATATAATTAACATATGTGATATGCGGTACTATATATTCCTTATATTTTAATTGCGTTTCATGAGAAATATTCATTTTACAATGTAAGCAAAATTTCAAAATTTAATTGGATATAAGCTAGACTATTAAAATTTGATTTAACCAAACTAAAATTTTAAGAAAGAAATGATATTAAGCTGTAGCTTTTAAAAGTTGATCTTGAAATATATCAATACGTCCAGAATATTTCTTATTTTAAAAATATGCTTACATACATTTTATGTTATTTTACAACTTTATTATTATGTTATATAATATTTTTTCCAACAGAAAGGTCTTTCGTTTATATTAATTGTCCATAGATGGTGCCAAAAAATATCCTATGATATCTGTCACCGCTATTTCTGAAAAAAGTGTTTACAGAAATGTTGATATACATGTTTTATATGAAAATATGCTCATAAGAAATAGTCTCTCATTTTCATAAAAAATATTCATTTTACAATGCATACCAAATTTTACAATTTAATTGGATATAAGCTAGGCTCTTAAAAATTGATGTAACCAAATTAAAATTTTAAGAAAGAAATAATATTAAGCAGAAGCTTTTAAAGGTTGATCTTAAAATAAATCAATATGTCCTGAATTTTTCTTATTTTAAAAATATGCTTATATACATTTTATATTACTTTACAACTTTATTAATATTTTATATAAAATGTTTTTTTTTTCAAACAGAAATTTCCTTCGTTTATATTTATTGCCAATAGATGGCGCCAGAACAGTATTTAGGAACGAAATGTAAAATACAGGTGGATCATCGCAAAGCCTCTCTATGAAAGCTATCACCGCTATTTCTGAAAAAAGTGCTTACAGGAAATAAAGGCTTACAGAAATAAATTAAAAAAATTCTTTAAAATATTTAAAGACTTTAATATGCTTTTACAAATACTTTAGTTATCAAGACTTTAATGAATTTTTAAAAATCTTTCAAGAGATGAAATAAAATCTGAAGTTTAATAAATTTATCGAGTGTTTTAAAAAAATTTCTAAAAAATTAAAAATTGTAAAAACCCATGGGAAAAATGTTTATCATTGTGAATGAGTTTGACAGCCATGGAATTTAACAAAGCTAATTATAAATAATACCCAATCCTTTTCCTCTCTTATAATTCTTACCTGGAATTTCAACTCTCTTAAAAATAAATTTAATGAATTTAAAATCTTTATCTTCGATCATCCCCATATTGACTTAATCTTTCTCCAAGAAACTTGTAACGCAACCTGTAACATTAACATATCTGGGTATAGGCTACACTCTACTCCATTCACAACTGACCCCAGATGGGACGGCACCGCCATTTACATTAAAAATCATTTGCCACATTACATAACGCAAAACTCTACTATTGCTGATATTGACTTTACGGGTATTCTCCTTCAACTACCACTTAACAATATTAATTTAGCCTCCATCTACATTCATCCTAATGGTAAATTCCCGGTTAATGGTCTATCTCATTTATTCTCACAACACCCACACTGTTTCTTTGCCGGTGACTTCAACGCCAGAAGCAGGCGTTGGAACTGTCACGGCAACTCACGTAAAGATACCTCACTACTCAACTTATTCAACACCACAACCTAAGATTTTATGCTCCAACAACACCAACACACATATTGACAGTGCCTAATACCCACAATTCTATTACTGACTTCGCCATTTCAAAATATCTTCCTTATGCTATTACCTAGCTCTGATCATCTTCCTGTTTCTTTCAAAAAAGATATTAATCCAATCTCCACCACCCCTCCGTGGCTATAGACTGGACCAAGTTCACTAACTAACTTAATAAGCTTGATATAGATATCCTTGCTATAAATAACAATAATGATAATGATACTGCTGTTGATCTTCTGAACTCTCATATTACTGATGCTCTAAATTCTCTACCTTTAAATACTTTAAAAATAATAATTCCTTCATCCCTCCTCCTTATATCTATAATCTTTGCAAACAACACAATCGCCTTCGGCGTCTTTTTCAAAATTCTAGAGACCCCATCCTTAAACACCTCATCAATAGACTTGATAATAGGATCAGAAACTACATCTTTAAAGAAAAACAAAAAAGTTGGAACAACTTCCTTAAAAACATTGCTAGCGAGGACAATTCTGTTTGGCTTCTCAAGCGTAAAATTAATAATAACAATACCCCCCATCCGCGCTCTTTCGGCCAACAATACCACTGCATACACTGACGAGGATAAAACTGAAATCCTCACCAGATCTTATTCTAATCAATTTTCTCCTAATCCCACCCTCGCTAGCAAGGACCATATCACCCATGTCAGTGAATCTGTTTGCAGGTTTCTAGCAAACACCCCTGATGATCTCCCTCCTGTCATCCAGCCTATTGTCATTCACGATATCATCAATGAACTTAAAAAACGTAAGGCTCCTGGGTACGATAAAATCTCCAATACTGCTCTTAAAAACATTCCTCCGAACTGTATCATCTATATTACTAATCTTACAAACGCTATCTTTAAATTTAATTACTTTCTCAAAGACTGGAAAATCTCTATTATTTCTTCTATCCCTAAACCTGATACTAACCTCTCTGAACCAACTAATTACAGACCTATCTTGTCAGTGTATCTACTTCTACCTTCTCTCAGTAAAGTCATTGAACGCGTCATCAGAACCCAGTTACAGGACCACATACAACAGAACAACATTCTTATGCCCGAGCAATTTGGCTTTCGCCCAAAACACTCAACAGTACACCAGCTGCTTCGAGTAGTAGAATTTCTCAGCGAAAAGGCATTCGACAAAGTCTGGCATGAGGGCCTCATATACAAATTAATTATGTTTAAATACCCGACCAGACTCATACACTTAATATACTCTTACCTTTGCGTTTACGTTTTTCACGTCCTCATAAACAACACTCTTTCTAACGCCTTCCCGATCTTGGCGGGCATCCTTCAAGGGAACATCACTGGCCACTTGTTGTTCAACATTTACTTTAATGATATTCCAAGCTCACTTAACACTTATCTTGCACTATATGCGGACGACACTTCAATTTACGCTTCTGCCCACCACCCATATACACTATACAGATACCTACAGACTCACATCGAATCCTTCCAGGACTCGTGCGACGTATGATGGCGCATCAATATTAACGAAAACAAAACCTCTGCAGTCTACTTCTCTAGAAAACTAACCTATCCAAATAAAAATACTATCAATAACACCACTATACCCTGGTCGAACGAAGCTAAGTACCTAGGGTCATCCTTGATCAAAGATTAACTTTTAATACTTATACTCAAGCCAATCAAATGGTAAGTCACCGAAGTTTCGATTGCGCTCAAAATTCTACTCAATAGCAAAACCCGTGCCATCTATAATAAACTTCTTTTGTATAATTCTTGCATTCTTCCGATTCCTCGTCCGGTCTGGGGCTTCATCTGCAAAACCTCAATGGACAACTTAAGTAAGCTTCACAAAAAAAATATCCATATAGTTAGGAATGCCTCCCGTTACCTGCGTAACAGTACTATTAGAAGAGACCATAATACCCCTGGTCTTAAGAAAAGGAATATCTACCTCTCTAAAACATTTTATGACAAGATCTACGATCTTCCTAATGAAATTATTAAGAAAAAACCAGACTATGACGCCTTCGATCGTCACCACCGTAAGATACCAAAATATTCCAGCATTATGGACCCTGAGGATTAGTGTTTACCATCCCCATCACGTTTTTTCCATTTTCTTTTTAATTTTCTTTTATTGAAAAATATATATACGAGGGGCAGTCGGAAAAGAAGTTTCCCCTGGCGACTGTGGACAGAGGTGTGTATGAAAGACAAAAAATGTAATGAGACATTAAAGATAAAACATAATTTTATTTTTCCACATAAGTACCAAGTACATTGAGACATTTGTCATACCGCTTTATTAGCTTCAAAAAGCCCTCCAGGAAAAAATCAGGGCTTTGCATACGGACGAAGAGTTGAACGGCTATGGGCGAAAGACGACACAGCAGGTGAACGCGAACGTGCAAGACACCGATACACCATTGGGAAGAGGTCGACCGCGATCAAGTAGATGGCGCTGTTGCAGTGCATGTGCAGATGGCGCTGTTGACTGCAACAGCGTCACCTGCTTGATCGCGGTCGACTTCTACCCTATGGTGTATCGGTGTCTTGCACGTTCCCGTTCACCTGCTGTGTCGTCTTTCGCCCATAGCCGTTCAAAGCTTCGTCCGTATGCAAAGCCCTGATTTTTTACTGGAGGGCTTTTTGAAGCTAATAAAGCGGTATGACAAATGTCTCAATGTACTTGGTACTTATGTGGAAAAATAAAGTTATGTTTTATCTTTAATGTCTCATTACATTTTTTGTCTTTCATACACACCTCTGTCCACAGTCGCCAGGGGAAACTTATTTTCCGACTGCCCCTCGTATATGGCTCTGTAGAGTGTCTTTTATTTTGGTTAAACACTCTGCTTTATTAAGTGCTAGGCAGTTACAATTGTTAGATACGAACATGTTCCAAATTTTCTTTTATTCTTTTTCTCCACAGTAGTTTCTACAACTACAGCTATACCAAGTTTTTTATTTTTAACTTAATTATCATGCTAGTTTCTAGCCATTAACTTTTCTAACTTTACTATTTCTATTCCAAATTTCTCTACCTTCTCCGTTTTTAAATTTTAATCATTATTCTATCCCTTCCTTGTAGTTTTGAAACTACAATTCATCTTTTTCCCATTGGCTCAATTTTAAAAGCAAGACATTTTATCTGTAGACTGGGCGTTAAGTTGATTGCAACTAGGAAGCCCCTCAACCGATGCTCTACTGTTCTTAATTTGGTTATACTCAACTACGAAGCCCCTCAAATCTACTTCACTGTTCAAGCACTGTCTTTTGATTATACTCTCGTAATGGTACTAGGGTTTTCCTTTCTCTTGTTACATAACGAGACTAGACATCACTTGAGCAGAGATCTCTCTCACTTTATAATGAGGGATTTCTGTGCATCACATCTGGGGTGAGAAAAAGAGATTGTTCGATATCTAAAGATATTATTCAGTAATGAAAAAATAAGTCATTTAATATCCAAAGTAGTTATTCAGGAATGTTAGAAAATATATATCGCTCAATATCAAATCAGGATATTTGTTACATAACGAGACTAGACATCACTTGAGCAGAGATCTCTCTCACTTTATAATGAGGGATTTCTGTGCATCACATCTGGGGTGAGAAAAAGAGATTGTTCGATATCTAAAGATATTATTCAGTAATGAAAAAATAAGTCATTTAATATCCAAAGTAGTTATTCAGGAATGTTAGAAAATATATATCGCTCAATATCAAATCAGGATATTTGTTACATAACGAGACTAGACATCACTTGAGCAGAGATCTCTCTCACTTTATAATGAGGGATTTCTGTGCATCACATCTGGGGTGAGAAAAAGAGATTGTTCGATATCTAAAGATATTATTCAGTAATGAAAAAATAAGTCATTTAATATCCAAAGTAGTTATTCAGGAATGTTAGAAAAATATGTATCGCTCAATATCAAATCAGGATATTTAGCAGTGACAGAAGAATATATCATTTAATGTCAAAAAATGCAATTCAGATATGTTGGGAAATATTGGTCAACATTTACAGATGTCGAAAACTAATATTCACAAATATTATTTTAGGGGGGAAGGGGGTCATTTAACGTTGGCCAATATCAATTTTTGATATTGGCCAATATTACATTCTAACCCCTTAACTGCCACGGATGGATATATACGTCCTTGAAAAATCCCACCATGTACTATATGAATGGCGAACTTGCATGATTGCGAGCCAATTTTCACCAGCAGAGCCGTGTTTTGAACACGTATAACAAGTGAACTTTCTTACTGTTATATCAGAAAACTAATCGTCGCATTATTTAATTGCAAAATTAGGTGATTAAATAAGGTATTGAAGATCACGTCAGATTTCGTCGGCAGTTAAGGGGTTAATATTGGCCAATATCTTTGTGCCACTTGGGGTATAATAGACCATAGTTTCCAGTGAGTCGTAAAACAGTAGAATGATGTACTAGAAAAATCATTTGTTCAAAAAAGTAAAGTAAACTGGTAGATTATCTTATTTAAACTGACATTATGTAACTAATGCAATTTTTTTGCATATTTTGTTTGTCCTAAGTAATTTATTCTTTTGTATTAACCAAATGTCACAAACTTGCTTTTTAACAAAATTACTAAATTAGAGAAAAATTTCTTTATTTCAACATTAAGTGGGTAATCTATTCAATTTGTAATATAACTTAACTCAATTTGTTCAACAAAAGATATTATTTTATAGAATTCAAATCATTACTTCGTTCAATGCGGACAAAAAATTACCTGTCTTGGAAGTCGGCATCAATGGGAGTTCATTGTACATCGGTTAGAAACTGCACCTTTATTGCACATAACCATTTCCAATATAGACACGAAACACGGAAAAATATTTTGTTAAATAACACATCATGCAAGAGGAATGTCCATAGACGGTGTTTCCTATGTAAAAAAAAATACGAAAATTAACTTCAATGAACTTTATACACTAATTAATTTTTTAGCAGAGCTGAAACTACTCTGTAAATTATTGAAATACAAAGGATGTGAATTATCCCTTTACTAAACAGCGTACAACCATTAGAGTGAAAAAATGTCCAGACTGGGATTCGATCCCGTATCCCTTTGTATAGCGCACCAATTGCTTTACCAATTAAGCTATCCAGACGACACCCGGTCTAGTATTCTCTCACTCTTATATGGCAAAGCTACAATCATGCAGCACAAGATGGAAAGTCAATCATGAGCACAACACCGTTGACATGCATGAGACAAATTAAACCCAGTATCGGTGAATATTTATACACTAATTAATTTTTCAGCGAAGCTGAAACTACGCTGTAAATTATTGAAATACAAAGGATGTGAATTATCCCTTTACTAAACAGCGTACAACCATTAGAGTGAAAAAATGTCCAGACTGGGATTCGATCCCGTATCCCTTTGTATAGCGCACCAATTGCTTTACCAATTAAGCTATCCAGACGACACCCGGTCTAGCATTCTCTCACTCTTATATGGCAAAGCTACAATCATGCAGCACAAGATGGAAAGTCAATCATGAGCACAACACCGTTGACATGCATGAGACAAATTAAACCCAGTATCGGTGAATATTTATACACTAATTAATTTTTCAGCAAAGCTGAAACTACGCTGTAAATTATTGAAATACAAAGGATGTGAATTATCCCTTTACTAAACAGCGTACAACCATTAGAGTGAAAAAATGTCCAGACTGGGATTCGATCCCGTATCCCTTTGTATAGCGCACCAATTGCTTTACCAATTAAGCTATCCAGACGACACCCGGTCTAGCATTCTCTCACTCTTATATGGCAAAGCTACAATCATGCAGCACAAGATGGAAAGTCAATCATGAGCACAACACCGTTGACATGCATGAGACAAATTAAACCCAGTATCGGTGAATATTTATACACTAATTAATTTTTCAGCGAAGCTGAAACTACGCTGTAAATTATTGAAATACAAAGGATGTGAATTATCCCTTTACTAAACAGCGTACAACCATTAGAGTGAAAAAATGTCCAGACTGGGATTCGATCCCGTATCCCTTTGTATAGCGCACCAATTGCTTTACCAATTAAGCTATCCAGACGACACCCGGTCTAGCATTCTCTCACTCTTATATGGCAAAGCTACAATCATGCAGCACAAGATGGAAAGTCAATCATGAGCACAACACCGTTGACATGCATGAGACAAATTAAACCCAGTATCGGTGAATATTTATACACTAATTAATTTTTCAGCGAAGCTGAAACTACGCTGTAAATTATTGAAATACAAAGGATGTGAATTATCCCTTTACTAAACAGCGTACAACCATTAGAGTGAAAAAATGTCCAGACTGGGATTCGATCCCGTATCCCTTTGTATAGCGCACCAATTGCTTTACCAATTAAGCTATCCAGACGACACCCGGTCTAGCATTCTCTCACTCTTATATGGCAAAGCTACAATCATGCAGCACAAGATGGAAAGTCAATCATGAGCACAACACCGTTGACATGCATGAGACAAATTAAACCCAGTATCGGTGAATATTTATACACTAATTAATTTTTCAGCGAAGCTGAAACTACGCTGTAAATTATTGAAATACAAAGGATGTGAATTATCCCTTTACTAAACAGCGTACAACCATTAGAGTGAAAAAATGTCCAGACTGGGATTCGATCCCGTATCCCTTTGTATAGCGCACCAATTGCTTTACCAATTAAGCTATCCAGACGACACCCGGTCTGGCATTCTCTCACTCTTATATGGCAAAGCTACAATCATGCAGCACAAGATGGAAAGTCAATCATGAGCACAACACCGTTGACATGCATGAGACAAATTAAACCCAGTATCGGTGAATATTTATACACTAATTAATTTTTCAGCGAAGCTGAAACTACGCTGTAAATTATTGAAATACAAAGGATGTGAATTATCACTTTACTAAACAGCGTACAACCATTAGAGTGAAAAAAAAATCCAGACCGGGGTTCGATACCGGAACCCTTGGTATAGCGCACCAAGTGCTTTACCAATCACATTTTTTCACTCTAATGGTTATACGCTGTTTAGTAAAGTGATAATTCACATCCTTTGTATTTCAATGAACTTGCTAAAAATAATTGTGAGCTGAATTTGATTGCGATGACGTTGGCATTTAAGATGGACAGTCGCCGACCAAATATCAAATAAACTGCCAACTGACTGAGTGACATTAGTGACTAACGAAAACACTATTTTTTAATTGTTTGAGGGTGATTTGTTGTCCTAACTCCCGTTAAGTAAAGTGATAGTAAAAAAATTAATAAAATATGCTTTCAATTTTTTTTCTTTTTAATTAATCGAGAATTAAATAGGAAAAGAAATAAATTCAACCCGGATCCAAAATCAAAGCTTATAACTGAATGCAAATAACTAAAATCAAATTTCGGTAAACAATGCTTATTATCGGGTTATCCGGAAAATTTGTGCTTTTTGCGAAAAGTAATTCGTACCGGAAAATTCTATCATTTAATTAATCCGATAGCTGATGTGACTTGGACCAGCAGGAAGGAGGGAACGCGAGAACGACATGAAATCGTCAGCCCGCTCCGATTTCTCTCCTAGTTGAAATTTGACTTGCGTTGTGTTATTGCGGCGATGCGAGCATGTGTTGCGTGCGTTATTTCGTTAGGTGCAAATAATTGTGCAAATTCAAATTAAAAAATTCTTTAGCATGTTTTAAGATTCAACCATTTTTGTCGATAAAGTTACGTGAAAGATGGAACAGTTACAAAATATCAAATGAAGCATCTGGAATTATCAGATGAAGCTTGCCAAGTATCTTTCCAATTTCCAAACTGTTCCAGTTATTTGAATGAAAATGTTTTCGCGAGGTATGCAATAATTGAAAGAAAAAAATAGCTGGACAAACTAAATGAAGATTTACTGGATATTTTTCTCGTAATGGAAAAAATAAATTATATTTCGGATATTGAAGAAGAATTGAAAAGAAAAAAATAATAGGATTGATATCTTCCTTAAGGATAATTATTTGGATATTCATTATTGTGATGAATGCGTTCACATATATATATATATATATATATATACATATATATATATCAGACAAATGTGTTAAAATTGTGAAATCGGTACAAATAGATATAAATTTACAAGTAGCTGTGTTTACAGATATGCAAATAATTCATAATTTTTAATTTTTAACTAATATTACCTTGAATTGTTGGAGAGAATTAGAAAATATTTTAACTCGGGTTAAAAATTATTAAATTTTTGAATCCCATGAAAATAAAATAGATAATTATTCTAAGACTTGGAAACCGTTTTATATGAAAATTCTAATAGTGACGTATTAGATCAACTGTGTATTACTTATATACTAATTCTAAATTACTTTGTTTGCCAGCTTAAAGGGATTTTAAAAGAATATCTGCAAATTTAAAAGTTTCTCCAGGTCTTGCAACAAATATAAATAAATCATTAAAAGAAAAATGTGTTAACTTGAAACAAAATTAAAAAAAAAAAAAAAAAAAAAAAAAAAAGCTAACTTTTTATAAAGTATTTCCTATAAAGCCCAGAAACTTGTGAGATTTGCAAACAATTCAGAAAATCGTGCCACTACTATACAGGCATTTATGTACACGTCAGTTTTATTTATTTATTTACTTATAATTTTTTATAAATAAAGAGATTACTGATATCTATATTACTGAGAGATATGGCTGCTCAGACAATTAAGTCACGACTGGATGCGGTTTGAGTGTTCAATCCTGTTTCAAGAGGAATGGAATCGTTTTCACCCTCGGCAAGATCTGCCCTCTGACGCTCTGAGTGTCAAGTTTCTGCATATTTCGACTGCTGAGTGTTCGGGCGAAGTTTGGAAAGGGGGCGTGTTATTCCCGCCCTCTTGCTATCCAGTATCTTCAGTTGTGTCTTTGTCGGGCGGAGCTTGGATAGGAGGCGTGTTATTCCCGCCTTCTCCACTGCTGGTGTTCGTCGCGTGGAAAAGAGGCGTGTTACTCCCGCCCAACTGATCTCTGCTAATCTTCCGTGACTGCTCTTTTGAATGCCATGGCCATGAAAGAGAACCAACAGCTTGACGACCTTATGAATGGGATCACAAACGGATATGTTCCTGCGGACTGGTTACGAGAATTCAACGCCTTCCCTACTCTAGATGAGCAAGTGAACGATGTTTTCCGAGAATTTTTATCCGGTGTAGATGAAGAAATACAGTCTCTCCAACAACGAAAGGACTACAACGACACCCACAAGGCTCAGGTAAAAGACCTCTGTCTTTTTGCTATATCTATTTTGGGGGAGCCATCTAGATTAGATTTAATTGATTTAGCCTGTAGAACTGGTTATATTAGATTTCTAGGGAATAACCAATGGGAAAAACTCCAAATTCTAAAGAATTTTAGCTCACATTCCAATCCCCCCCGTGCAGGAAAAAGAAAAAATTCTGAATCTGAAAATCCAGTTCCCCTCAAAAATAAATTCGGAAATCTAAATTCCGAAGCTAATCTTGATAACCATGATCTTATGGATCAGGAATCTGCTCAAGATGGTGCTGCAAGCACCGATGTTGAATGTTCAAAAAACGACAAGCACCCCTTCTTTATTGAATTCAAAGATATGGATTGGCGTAAAGTTGCCCAAGAGATAAAAGCCCTTGACTCTGATAATCCTCCTCAAGTCAGCCTCTCCGGGGAACTTCTAAAAGTTCTACCTAAATCTGTCAGCCAATCTAGAGATATCCAAAGATACCTAACTGACAAACATATGAATTTCAACACCCTTAACTCAAAAGAACTTCGACCAAAAAAAAATCTGTATTAGGGGAATCCCCCCCAACACAGACCCCCAACTTATTATCGAAGACCTTGGTAACCATGGATTTAAGGCCACCCGAGCCGCCATGCTTAAGAGTCGCAAAACTGGCAGAGGTATGCCAATTTACATGGTCAACGTCCTCCCTTGCACTAACTTTGAGAAGATCTATAAAATTGAGGAACTTTGTGATATAAGTGTTCGTATTGAATACTTCAGAAACAACAATAACCCAAAACAATGTTACCGCTGCCAACGGTTCGGACACGCCTCCGAGACGTGCAGCCTAACACCAAAATGTCTTAAATGCTCAGAAGAGCACCTCACTGATAACTGCCCCAAGACAGGTAAAATAATTCCAAAATGTTCCAATTGTAACGGTGCCCATCCGGCCTCATACAGAGGTTGCCCAAAAAATACAAACAACATTAAGAAAAAAAATACCCCAACACTCAACACCAAAACAAAACCGCAACACCAAAAACCAAATATAATTGCTGACATCGCAGACATTTTCAAACCTTACAATTACACCATTCATGATAAACCAAACGATATCAACAACAGTGAGACCACTACTAACGTGAATAACGATATCCAGGAAGCCCCAGTTGAGGACACTTCCAGTTACACCAAACAAAATAAAACACCACCTGTTATACAAAATAATTATACAAACACATTCAAAGACATGTTTGACACCTTCAAAGACATGAAGGAACTTCTCCAAATTACCAAACTCCTAAAACATTTAAAAAACATCGCCATCAAATCAAAAAATTGCAACAACCCATTCGACAAAATGTATATCATAATAGAAGAATTAGACGCCTTTTCTACGGAGCTCAACATTACCAATTATGAATAATTACAATAACAAAAATTTCTCTTCTCTTCTTATATTCTCCTGGAATTGCCAATCATTGCAACCCAGGATTAATTAACTCCGCTCCTTTATTTCCATTAATCCACAAATCGATATACTCTTAATCCAAGAAACACTTAACCCTTCCTGCAGTATCACCATCCCAGGTTACAAACTCCATCATACACCACGTGCCGACTCTCACTGGGGTGGCACAGCCATCTACATCAAAAATTATATCCCACATCACACAACTCAAAATATTCCACTCCCAGGCATTGACTACACCAGTATTGTCGTCAACTTGCCCCATGCTAAAATCAACTTCACATCTTTTTACGCACGACACGGGCGACGATACCCCATAAATGACCTGACACACATCATTACACAACACCAACACGCATTTATCGCTGGTGACTTCAATGCACATAGCAGGCAGTGGAACTGTCATTCCACCACTACCAGAGGTAGATCTCTTCACAACTTGGTTAGCCATTTCAATCTCAGTCTCCACGCACCTACTACACCAACACACATTCCTGTTGCTCGCAACCAGCACCCCTCTATTATTGACTTCGCCATCACCAAAAATCTTACCTTCCCTATCAACACTTCTGTTATTAATGACCTAAGCTCTGACCACCTTCCTGTCTTCTTCAAAATTGATCTTATCAACCCTATCTCTCCTCCTCCTTCAGTAGCTATTGACTGGAATAAATTCCAAAATTACATCAACAACACCGACCTTACCTACCCCACAATCAACAACACTACTGACATTGATAACGCAGTTAATAAACTCAACAACATCATTTACAAAGCTCAAAAAGATGCCACTTACACCAAATTCAAAAATAATAACTCTTACATCTTACCCACTTACATACATAATATCTGTAAACAACGCAACACACTCCGTCGACTCTACCAAAATACCAGAGATCCCACCCTTAAAACAGCTGTCAACAGGCTCAACAATAAAATTAAAACTCTTATTCAGAAAGATAAGCAAAAAAACTGGTCTAAATTTCTCGAAAGTCTTACTTGCGAGTATAACTCTCTTTGGCAAATCAAAAAGAAACTCAATAATAATTATACCCCTATTCCTCCCCTTACTGCCAATAATCAAACTGCGTATACTGACGAGAAGAAGGCAGAATGCCTCGCTAGCTCATATGAAAGGCAATTCTCTCCGAATCCCTTCCTCGCAAGTCAAGCACACTTTAACAATGTCAATGATACTGTTAATGACTTCCTCTCAACCCCTCCTATCCCTCTCCCCGAAATTCAACCCATCATGATCAACAATATTATTCAAAAACTTAATAATAAAAAATCTCCTGGGTACGATAAAATTTCCAACTATACTCTTAAACAACTTCCTATCAACTGTATTCTCTACATTACGAAGCTCACTAATTCTATCCTCAAACACTGTTATTTTCCTAAACCCTGGAAAACCTCTATCATTTCTCCTATTCCTAAACCATCCTGCAATCTTAATGACCCAACTAATTTCCGTCCCATCAGTCTTCTCTCCTGTCTAAGTAAAGTCATCGAACGCGTCATTAGATCACAGCTCAATGACTTCCTTCACAACAACAACATTCTTATGCCTGAACAATTTGGCTTCAGAGCCAAGCACTCCACCCAACACCAACTTCTTCGATTTGTGGAATTCTTAACTGAAAACTTCAACGAGAAGAAGCCTACTGCTGCCATATTTCTTGATGTCGCCAAGGCCTTTGACAAAGTCTGGCACGCGGGCCTCATTTACAAATTAATTCGGCTTAAGTTCCCGTCTGGACTTATCCATTTAATACACTCTTACCTTGGTGATCGTGACTTCTATGTCCGTGTAAACAACTCACTTTCTCTACTACACATAATACTCTGTGGTATTATTCAGGGTTCAGTCATTGGCCCTATTTTATTCATAATATACTTTAATGACATTCCACGCACACTCTTCACATCACTCGCACTCTATGCGGACGACACTGTTCTCTATGGCACTGCACATCACCCATACAATCTTTACAAAAATCTACAACACCACCTCAACATCTTCATGGAATGGTGTGATCAATGGCGCATTAAGATAAACGAATCTAAAACTACTGCTGTTTACTTCTCTAGAACCTTCTCCACTCCTAATAGATTAACCATCAATAACACTACCATTCCCTGGTCTGACGATGCCAAGTACCTGGGAGTTACCATTGACAAATGCATTACCTTTAAAAAGCATATTCTTAATATCCGCGGTAAAGTCGCCGGAATTTCCAAAACCCTCGCCCCCCCCTTCTTCGCAGTCACTCACTCTCCATACACAACAAACTCTTAATATATAATGCTTGCATTCTCTCTGTTATCACATATGCATGTCCAATCTGGGGCTTCACTTGCAAAACCAGTATGAACAGCCTCTCTAGTACCCATTACAAACAGCTCCGTTACATCAGGAACGGGTCTAGATACCTCAAAAACTCCACAATCCTCAAGGATCTGAAAACGACTTCACTCAAACATCGCATTAAACACCTTGCGAAAAAATTCTACAATGACATTAATCACATTCCAAATGAACTCATTTATGAGCTACCTGACTACGATGCTTGCAGTCCATCCAACCGGAAAAAACCAAGGTACTCCACTATTCTTGATGAATAGTCCTTCCGAGCTTTAATTCTTACCTCAAAATTTTTCTCTTTAATTAATAAAAATATATATATAAATATATATTATTATATAATTTTTTACTGTTAATTTTATATTGACTTTTCTCCTAAACTTCTCTTAACATCTTTACTTTACCTCGTCTGGCATATTTTTTTTTTTTTTTTTAACTATGAACTATTTTTACTTTTATACATTAACTAGTAAATTTTCATTATTTTATAGATATACTTAACACTATCCTATTTTATGTAGTCAATTGGACTACGGCTAGACATTTCATATGGCTCTCTCAGGATTTGATATACACCTACTCAAAGCCAGGGTGTGCAGTTGCTTCGCAACTTGGAAGCCCATTGAACCTATCACAAGTTCAAGTTCAAGTATATTACTGAGATCTATATTTAAGTATTTGATTATTTAAATATAAAGATTATTATTTGTGATATCTCTTAATGTGTATAAAACATGTATGTGATTTTACCTATTTTTCCTATTAATGAAAATATCCCGTATTTCATCTATTTCAAAACAAAGATTTACAATTTTTTTTAAAGCTCTTTTTTGCAATAAATATATCTAGAATATACAATATCTTCTCATTGATTTAGGGGATTCTTTAAAATTCATGTGAAATTTTGTTTTATTATTAATATCGATAAAAATCAATTGTATTCGTTATATAAAAATTCCATAATATATATTTGTGATACCCTTTGATGCATTTTAAACAGGTTTCTAAATTTATATATTTTTTTCTTATGAAAGAAGACTGTATTTCATCTATTGTGAATTAAAGATTACGAAAGGTTTTTATTAAAGTTATTTTCAGGAGTATGTCCAGACATTTTTCACAGAGTCCTGTTTTTTTTTTTTTTTTTTTTTTTTTTTTTAATTGTGTGCGTTTTTTTATACTTGTGAAAAGTTTAATAATAATTTTGTGAATCAGACTTATATTTAGTTTCCTCTTTAGCAAGCAATTGAATTATAACGAGGTCTTGTTTTAACGAAAAAATTATCTAAATGCATTAAATTTTGATATATTTATATGTAAACATATTTACATATACATATTTACACTATACATACAACTAGATAATAGGGTATTTGATGATTACAGCTGTTACAGGTCGAATTTTATTTTAATATGAAAACTTGTGAAGTGCCCATTTTTGTATGAAAAACTTGTGAAGGGTCCTTTTTTAAGGCAAAATCACTGTGAAGGGCCCTGTTTTAAGACAAAAAAAAAAGCGAAGGATCATGTTTTAAGAAAAAAATAACAATTGTAAAGGTTTTTTTTTTTTTTTTTTTTTTGACTCACCAAATTCTTGTTAAACAGATCCCTAGTTTTATACATGGAACTAAGAACAAACTCTATTTATAGTTCCATGGTTTTATACAATAAATATATCTAGAATACACAATATCTTCTCATTCATTTAGGGCAGCCATACTCAACCTTGTTTTCTCGCGGGCCGCAAATATACGTTTGCGATGTTAGCCGGGCCGCAATACACTTGTATATAAGAGTAAAAAAGAGCAATGAAAATAGTAAGATAACATAAATAGTAAAACAAAGCAATATAACAAAATAACTTATCAGTAGGGTTGAACGTTTGTTGCAGAAGAAATGTTACATAAAATTTTAACACGAATATTTCCAAACAATCTTCCTAGAATATCTCTTTCAAATATTGTAAAAATATGCTGCGAAGTTTTATTGTTGGGAAATAGTAGTTTAAAAAAAAAAATTTGACAATATTTTTGTGACAAACATTTAACTCTAAAAAGCAGTATTAGCTATGTAATATGTATATAAAACATAATATAATCTTGCAGAATTTCCAAGTTCTACAGAAAAAAAAATCAGCTGATTTTCTGTTATAAATCAGTGTTTTTCTCACGGAAAAAACTATTTTTTTTTTAAATTGTAGAAATATATAGTGCAAATTTAATTAATTTGAAATAATGTATGATTGATGTTGAAGGTTAAGAAATGTATACAACACTGTAGAACAAATAAGACTACATGGAAAAATAACTTTTGACTAAGAAAACGGTATTTAATATGTTTTAACATAATTTTAAATTAATTATAAATAACAGGGCAGATTTTCTCTTCCTATGAAAATATACAAAACAACAGTGAAAGTCTTAAACACCTTTTTATGCAGATCTCAATTTATTTGAATTAATGATTACTGTCTCGGGCTGCACAAAAAAGCTCACCGGGCCACATGCGGCAAGCGGGCCGCATGTGGCCCGCAACCGAGTGTGCCAGCAACCCGAGGCAACCTGCCTGAGGCAACCTGAGAATGGCTGATTTAAGGGATTTTCTAGAATACATGTGAAATTTTGTTTTATTAAAATAACTTAATAATAAGGATAAACAGCAGTTGTATTCGTTATACGAATTATTTATTCTCTGAATATTGTACTAATTGTACAAATTTAATTTAAATAATAATTAATTAAAAATTAAAATATTTACTTAATAAAAAATAGTTTTATACACATTAAAGGATATCACAAATAATAATCTCTTTATTTAAATAATCCAATAACTAAATAATCTCTTTATTTTAAAACTAATAAATAAATAAATAAATAAAACTGACGTGTACATAAATGCCTGTATAGTAGTTCCATGATTTTCTGAATTGTTTGCAAATCCCACGTGTTTGTGGGCTTTATAGGAAATACTTTATAAAAAGTTGACTATTTTTTAATTTTGTTTCAAATTAACATGTGTTTCTTTCAATGGTTTATTTCTAATTGTTGAAACACCCGGAGAAGCTTTTAAATGTGTAACTATTCTTAAGATGGCAAATAACGTAATTTAGAATTATATAAGTATAAGTAATACACAGTTGATCTAATATGTCACTATTAGAATTTTCATATATAAACAGTTTCCAAGTCTTAGAATAATTATGTATTTTATTTTCATGGGATTCGTGATGAAAATATTTTCTAATGCTCTCCAACAATTCAAGACAATATTAATTAATATTTAATTAGGTAATATTAGTTTCACATAATTATTCTTAAGAAAGGTTATCCTATTATTTTCTCTTTTCCATTCTTCTTCAATATCCGAAATAGAGCTTATTTTTTTCCTTCACGAGATAAATATCCAGTAAATCTTCATTTAGTTTGTCCAGGTATTCTTCTCTTTCAATTGTTGCATGCCTTGCAATAATATTTTCATTCAAATGACTGGGACAGTTTGGAAATTGGAAACATAGTTGGTAGCTTCATCTGATAATTCCAGATACTTCATTTGATATTCTGTAACTGTTCCATTTTTTATGTAACTTTATCAACAAAAATGTTGAATCTTTAAATATGCTAAAGAATTTTTTCAATTCAATTTGTACAATATTCAGAGAATAAATAATTCGTATAACGAATACAACTACTTATTATCCTTATTAGTAAGTTATTTTAATAAAACAAAATTCGTTACAGGAATTATTAATTCTTTGTGTGAGAAAGCAAACAAAACCTCAAGATATAAATTTATGTAATTGATTAAACACCGTAACCTATTATTCGTGATACCCTTTGATGAACATTAAATATAGTATATGTAAATAACAAAAAAAATTTAAATGAAAGAATATTATCATTAGATTTCATTTTAAGTTTATTGAAAAGGAAATATTTAATTCTGAATTTTTATAACAATATAATAAATTATAACACCTTGTAATAATATATTACTTTTAAATGGTAAAGGTGTAAAATTAACAACTTAATATAAATTAAAATAACTTTTATTAGTTGTTTTACATGTTTCGACTCTTTCTGAGTCATTTTCAAAAACAAAATGAGAATATTCTAAAGCTGCACGGGCTTTGAAGTTATTATTTTCATGTACTTTTTAAAATTACGCACGTTATCTATTATTTTTATTTGATTGTTTATTTTCATATCTTTGACCATGGAGTAACTCTAGCCACAGTTTCGGTAAATGGAAAGATGCCCTGGCAAGATAATATCAAGAAGAAACCATCCAAATAAATTTCAATGAAAGTAAAATAATATTTCCCTCCAGTCTATACTATCCATCCATAATAACAGAAACCATAGAGATAGTCACGAGCAAAAAAAAAAAAAAAACAATATGTAACGATGCGGCATCTTTCAATTTACCGAAACTGTGGCTAGAGTTACTCCATGGTCAAAGATATGAAAATAAACAATCAAATAAAAATAATAGATAACGTGCGTAATTTTAAAAAGTACATGAAAATAATAACTTCAAAGCCCGTGCAGCTTTAGAATATTCTCATTTTGTTTTTGAAAATGACTCGGAAAGAGTCGAAACATGTAAAACAACTAATAAAAGTTATTTTAATTTATATTAAGTTGTTAATTTTACGCCTTTAGCATTTAAAAGTAATATATCTGAATTTTTAATAACGATTTAAATTTTTGTTTCAGTTGTGTGATAAAAATATTACAATATACCATTTTGTCATACATTCAGTTAATTTTTAAACATTAATGTGATTTTTTATTATTTTTTTATTTATACAATAAAATTACACAAAAATATTTTAATATTTTCTTTTTGAAATTTGCATTTACTTATTGTGAACTAGTTTATGTAAGTTGATTTGCCATATGTGTTGGTGAAGTCAAGTAAATTTATATTCGTCTGTATCGTTTTTAAGTAAGAATTGCAACAAAAAAAAAAATTCTGAAAAACAAAATGACTTTTATTTATGAAATAAGTGACAATAATATATATATATATATATGTTTGTGTGAGTGTGTGTGTGTAATGTAAACATGTAAACTTCATAGTGTAGCATAGTAGATATAGAGTTCAACCTTCCCTCCATTCCCCTAGCGGCGAAAACGCTGTCCTGGCCTCTTATATAAAGATGGCCCTGCTTGGACCCCTAGGATTAACATTAGGTACAAAAATACACTTAATTTTATGTAATCGCTCTGCAATTTTGTGATCATGAAATTTAGGGAAAAATAATAAGTTTGAAAAATAAAAAAAATCCCATATCACACTCTTATACAAACACTTATAACGTAAACTTATTTTGAGCTATGTACTAAAATGTTAATACATTAAACTAACAGTTTAACGGTTGTTCGAATAAAATTTTGTTTTTGAAATAATGAGATTTAAGAGTAAAATTATCAAATTGGAAATTTTAAAAAATCCCATACTATTTCAATCTAATCTAAAATCAACTATACGATGTAATTATTCAATAAAATTAAAATAATAATTATGATTGCCGGTGGTAAAAATTACCGAAAATAGTATAGATACAAGTAAGTAGACAGCAAGTCGATAGTAAGGCGACATGAAAACTTTTATACCGAAAAAAAAAAAAAAAAAAAAAAAACATTTTTTATTGTTATAAATTCTTTTTGAGGTATAGGTCAATCTGAAGATGAGAGGTGCCAAGAATAATGTCTTACCTACTATTAACACGTTTGTCCAAACAATCAGAAATGTTTTAACATTTGAAATTTCATTAAATTTTTCGTTTACAATAATTTTGAAACAGATTTTCCTTATTAAATTAAAGACTTTTGTTTGTTTAGCTCTTTAAAAAAATTAGATCAATAACTGCATTTTGAATACATCAAAACATGCCATGTGGAGTGGAGTCAAAATATGTAACACAATGACAACACGATAAAATTATTCAGCTCATACCGCTAAAATTAAGTAATATCTTTATTTTAGTAAAAAATTGTTTTTACTTACCTAACTAACGTTTATTAGATATATTTAAAATATCGAGTGAGCACCTACATGGTATTAAGATCTCCTCGTCGTATTTCTAATAAAAAGAAATTCTTAGAATTAAATCTGTGTCCTGTTCTCTCTCTCAGAAATTATTCTTCTGTATATTTATGAATTTTGTATATTAGGAAATTCCGCAATTTCAAATAATTATCTAATCCTTAAAGCTAAACGTTATTAATTCTTAAATTATATTGCGTGTATTATTATTTAAATACTTATTGGGCTTAAAGAAACAAATTAAATTTGCTCAATGTTTTATTACACAGTCAGTTAATTTTTCATCGTCATGCATTCTGTGAACCGAAGTTGCTTTCTTTCTTCTCAGATGTTCTGTATCTAACAAGAAATTAAGCTTAACAATAGCTTATAAATATTTACAAATTTTAAATACATATATTGTCTGAAATACGATCACAGTCATTTTTCTCAGAGCTGAAAAAGACACACCTTTGTCATCGTTTTCTTTCAGTGACAAATATGGCAAAAATCGATAATATATATATATACATACATATCAGGTTCAGATAGAAATTGGCATTTAAAGACAAACATAGAACGTGTGTGGATTCTCCTTTTAAAAATAAGCAAGCTCTAATTCCTCGAAATTTTTCCTAACACGTTTCCTAGAAAGTTTTAATTAATAAAGGTGGTAAAAACTATTGGGAAAAAAAATAAAAATGAAGGGATTGAGCATGCCTAGATTGGGTAGCAAAATTTGCTACTGGTATGCGCCTATCTAATATATCAGAAAATTGCTCAATTGCTAACTACATACATATATAAAAATATATGCGTACAAATGCATAAAAAGAATGAAAAAAGGCGGAGCTACGCAATTCCGTATTTGAAGATTGAAGATAGTACGCCCATTTCTTTGCTTTTGGATATATTCTACAATCGCAATTTTTTAGAGTAGATTTTTATGAAGATGTTGCACAATTTCAATTAATCAATATTTATACTCGTATATATAAAATTTATTATTTGAAATACTTCTCAGTGGTTAAACGTAACACTTTTTACACTGCTATTTAACATGAACTGCAGACAAAACTCCGGAAAACTTTATATTTCTAAATTTCTGCATGGATGAACACATTACAAATGAAAGCATATAAAAAATGGTAATGGGCGGGGTTTAAACATAAAAAGAAGCAAAAGAATTCCGACGTATAATTTTGCAGATTGCATATAGAAACAGAAAAGAGTTTAGAATTACAGCCAGGAAATATTGCCCGATATTCTGACATTTAAAAAAGATAATGAAAGTCTAAAAGACGAACATTAATGAAATTTAGAAATAACACTATTGTCAATGAAAAACATAGCAAAGTACTTATTTTTCTTTATATATCAATGCATAAAAATGAATTGTTTATTATTTATGATATTCCGCATGACATATTAACTACTTTTACTTGAGTAGGGAACCATGGAGGATTTTCCAGCCTTGTGATTGGTTGGTTTCTCCTATATGATTGGTCTCTGCGCGTTTTTTTTTTTTTTTTTTTTTTTTTTTTTTGGGGGGGGGGGTGGAAATAGACGTTTTGACACAACTGCTCAGTAATAGATTTTTTTCTCTTTTCTCTGAAATGGCCGTCTTTAATAAAGGTAAACTACTGCTTTCATTTTTTAATGAAATTGAATCAATCTACAATCAGCCAATCCAAATTAATTGTAGCATGTAGCAATGTTAAAAATTTAGAAGAAACTGGGTGAAAAATTTTCGATTATTGATTATGACTAATAGAAATTGGAATACAAAACTATCAATTTGTGCACAAATATTTGCTTTTGCATAAATATAATAGTAATTAAAAGATAATTTAAATAGCAAAATTTATAATATATCTTTTTTTGCAAATGATTATTCATTTAATAATGCACCTTCTATCAGTATAATGGCGAAATTTTTTTTAAATTAAAAAATTAATTTTTTTATTTTAAATGTTAAATTTATTCATAGTTTGTTGAAAGAAAATTAATAAAATTTCGATTTGAAAATTTCCTTATCTGTAAAATGGCACAACAATTCTCGCTCTCTTGAAATCTGAAATTGTCATGCGCATTTCTCTCTATATTTTTTAATTGTGTAAAGCTTAAAAATGAATTTTTTTAATTTAATAAATAATGCGCTAATTATAAAATTAAAAAGTGTTATCTAATAAGAAAATAATTATTATTTATTATTATTATTTTTAAATAAATTCAATTTCACTTGATTATTTTGATTCCTTAGCAACTGAATAAATACCTGCATAAAAGTTTTTTCTTTCTCTTTTTTGATATCTTTTCGGTTTATATCATTTGTAATTTCTTCAGCCTAGTTAGTATTTTAAATTTTGCGCAATTACCATTTCTTTTTCAGAAAAATATTGTTTGCCATCACAGTGCTTTTATGAAACTGGCAAATAAAACAGTTTTTTCGAAAAATTAATGTTGTCTGACTACGATAATATAAGAGTGAACTATGACACAATAGCAACTATGAGCGAAAAACAGATTTTGTTGTAGAGATAAGTGAAAACACAACTAATTTATTATATTTTATAATAGTTTGTGATTTAACCAATTAACGGTTTTGCCCGAACGCCGCTTCGGCAAAATTAGTTTGCTAGCTTTATTATTACAATCTTTTATACCCCACTAATTTTTAACTAATATTTGCTTTATTAATTGGCAGACATTTTTTGGTCATAAAAGGCAAATATTTTCGTATGGAAAAATTTGTGTTTCGCTTGTATGTTTTTGAATTATTGTGTTAAAACACAACAAAATTATTCTACCCATACCAGTAAAACTCAAATCTACTTCACTGTTCAAACTACGTATACTTTATGCACTAAAAACACCAACGTTTAACACACAATGGTTGTGTTCAGGAAAGAAGATCGCGCGGCGCGCGCGCGATGGAGAGAAGGGTTATGGAGTAGGTCTTATCGGAAATTTAAATAATTTAATATATTGAAATAATTTAATTATTTCAATTATTTTAAGCTTCTGTGGCTCGGATTAGGTGAAACTAGCGACTACACATCTTTATCCTCCAAAAAAAATGGATCTTATAATAGGAATATCTATTTTTATTTCATCATAATAAACCTCCGAAACATTCATGAAAAGCATCACGTGATCAGATAGCCCGATCTGCGTTCATAACCTGCAAATTTTTAGCGCGCGCTGCGCGCGGGTGACTCACAAAAATTCTGTGGGCGATTTGATCACGTGATTGGGCTTTTTTGAGTCTTACTTGGTTTGGTAGGTTGATTGATACAGCTGTAGCAACATGATCGGATATCTGAAAAATTTAAAATTTTTAACATTCTAAACTGATTTTTTAAGCCTTTGATCCAACATAAAAATAATAGAATACGAAAGTATGATGTATATATATATATATATATATATATATATATATATATATATATATATATATATATATACATCATATAGTTACATAACTGCTGTCAACTTATATGTCTCTAAAACTACAGCACCTACTAAAACTGATATATTAGTTTAGTTGATAGCAGTTACATAAATATTATATATTGTACAAAACAATGCATATAATATTATAAAGTTTAATTTTCTATAACCAATGCACCTTCGGAGGACGTTCGGATCACCGAATTCCTGAAACACGGTATTGGTGGTTTCAATAAAATTAATGTAAACTCTAAAAAAAAAAAAAGGGTACTTTTTGGTTAACCGGGCACCAGTAAAACAAATATAAATATATACACAGTCACATATATATATATATATATACATACATATATACACAAACATATATGTAGATATATATTTATATTTTTTTTTCACTGGCGCCCGGCTAACCGAAAAGTACCAAAAATTGTTATGTACTTTACTGACGTTTGGGTTGTCCTACACAGATGAACCTGAAAAGTATGGATACAAAGTGAATGCTCGCCGTTTATTTCCAATTTTCTTCCCCTATTTTTATTAATTTAAAAATTATTTATCAGTTGCTTTATATTTTTTGGGATAAATAGAATGTTAATAAATCAAGGTCGTGATACCAACATATGTTGGTATCACGACCTTGATTTACGATAAATCTTTTAACATATGTTAAAAGATTTATTTCTTTATTTATAATAGTAAAATAAAATCTTTGTTAAAATTTGATAAAAAAGCTTTTAAACATTTTATTAAAATATATTTTTCGATAACAACCTTGTTGAAACAAAATTATTAATTTCTAAAAATTTATTTTTCTTGAAAGTCATTTTTCGATGTAAATTGCATTATTTATTATATTGCAATAAACATCATAAAACACGAGAAACAAATGCTAAAATACTTGTACATTCAGTAGAAAATTTATAAACATTCTAACTATATTTTATTTATATTCATTACGAAACTAGACGGTAAACCACATGTATTTTACCTCTTTACAAAAATAGGTACTGATATTTCTAGTTTAAATAATGTATATATTTTACATTTTATTTTTATAATATTTTTTACATTGTAAAATATGCTTTGCATTCTATTCGTACTAAAAATTCACTGTTGAAGTACTCATTATAAAAACATGGAGAAATTCGTGCAAATTGACTATATTTTCATTTCTTATTTTACATTTGCTAAAAAGAAAAAAATAATAATAATAATGTTTAAATATTAAAAGACACTGTAATGTAAAATTTTAATCGTAAAATAGCTGAATTTGTCGTATTTAATTAAATAAGTAATTGTTAATAATATCAAATTTTGCTTTTATAAAATATATTCCATTAATCATGAAAAATACAAAGCAACCGATTAAACATTTTTAAATGAAAAAAAAAAAAGCAGAAAAATCAAACAGAAATTTTGGGGGATCGAACCCGCAACCTCCAGAATCAAGAGCAGTGCTCTAACCATTCGGCCACCAAGTTCACTTCTTAATTTTACAAAATATCATTAAAATACGCTAATTAGTCAAATGAAGGACCGTGTTCATTATCATTGATTTGGATGTCCAAATCAATGATAACGAACGCAGGCCTTTCAATTTCATTCACAGTATAGACTCACTCGATATTTTAATCTCCATCGCCCGCGCGCCGCCTGATCTTCTGTTCTGAACAGCCCCAGAATCATAGTACAATGGACAGACGTAGTTTCGTGAGTAACTTGGACTCACATCCTCAGTGTTAATAAAATTAAATTAAACATTATTGTATCCCCCCAAAGACATGAAATTGAATCGAGAAACCCAAATGAAAACAATAACACACCGAGAAACTAATCACGCATGAGCCACCAATCAGATTAAGCCGGAAGTTATTCACTATGACATTAACTCAACCCAGAAAGGTGAGATGTAAGGTACGCTTGAAAAATCATTGACCAGGGAGTTACCAAATTTATGAATATAAACTGCCTCAAAGAAGTCTAAATCTAATGGAGTGTTACATTTCTTAATAATAGTGGCTGAATCAAAGTTAAAATTATGTCATAATACGTATACTTCAATTTATTCCAGGAATTTAAATACCGAGTGAGCACCTACATGGTATTAAGTTCTTGTTGAATTTTTAAAAAGATATAATCCGAATCATATCTGTATGGTTTGCGGTGTGCCCTTCCATCCTTCCATTTAGGGATTTAGGGAATTCTTTCTTATTTCTAGGGAATTTTCAAAAGACAGACAATACATTTCCAAACTCTAGGGAATTTTTTTTTTTTTTTTTGTTAGTCTTTTTTTTTTTTTCTTTTGAGAATGAACGTGAGAAAATGGTAAATGTGACGTATGTGGTGAATGAACACGGAAGAAGGAAGTAAAAGGGTGGGAGAAATTGCCTTCAGGCAACTCTTTGGTTAACAGAGGAGGAGGGGGAGGAGTTTCCGAAATAGTAATCTCTTACCTCCCTTTCGTTTCACGGAATCCAGTATGGCTAATAAATGATCACCACAGTTAATAATTGCTACAGCTAAGGGCATATTTTGTCATCCAGCCTCTTAGAATTAGAATAGAAAAATCATTTGCAGATTCCAGCATCTCAATTGGAATCATTGGAAACTTTATTAAGTGAAATTACCCCTCATATGGCCCTTCATTTGGAGAAAGTGGAAGAGGAGGGGCGGAGGTTAGATGTTGTTTTTCTTTCTTCCTGGAGTATTTTCAAGTAAAACCAAATAAATTATCCATCTGATTTCCTTTTGTTAGAAAACCTCGTATTACGTTCATAGGGAAAATTCATTATAATTATACCCGTAAATACCAGGTAAAAAAATATTTCTAATTAAAAATGGCAGATCAACTGAAACATATCTCATGTTCATGGTATTGACTATCAAATCATGACAAAAAATCTTTGCTGTCGTTCGCGCATGCGCAGTTAAAATTTATTTCATAAAAATACCTATATCTTCTCAAATATTCAATATATTAATACTTTAATCACAGTATACTATTTCTACGATTTTCTGTCAAGTTTTTGGAAAGCTGTGTTAAATTTGGCTAAAAACTCTGCTTGCTATTTAAAAAAGAAAAAAAAAAGGAATTTTTCTCAGAAACGTTAACATCTTCACGAATGCACGTGCTATGCGTACACAAATGCACACAAATGTTGAACAGGATCTACATAGTCATGTCTGTATTCAAAATAGATATTAGCCAGCATTAAACTAGCGCCATCGACAAATCCTCGTATGAGCTTGTCTCGTGTGTAAAATAGTCGTTTCATTGTATTAAAATGAGCGATATGGCGCAGTTGACAGAATTCCGATCTCTTAATCCCCTGTTCGCGGATTGCGTCCTCGGTGTTTTACTCGATTTTAAGAATTTATTATCAGTTACTCCGACTTTTTAAAATCGATTCTTTTTAATGAGACTAAATTTCAATATTTAATATCACCTATATAAGGGGTATACAGGGCGATTGCAATTAAAGTTGCACTTTCAAAAGACTGTAAAAAAGAACCACTGGTCAAAATGACCTGATATTTCATCTGAGTATATGTGAAGCAATGGGAATTTGTTTTGCGAAAGAAAAAAAAGTTCAAAAGTGGTCCGATAGATGGCGCTGTACTCGTCATAAGATGCTACTACATGGGCAAGAGTTTATATAAAGCTGATAATGAGGAGAACTTTTTTTTTTTTTTTTGCAGTTTCTCAACTTGTAATGAAGATAATTATCCTTTTGTCTTTAAATATCAAATCATTAAACTTATAATTGGAACAGTATTAGTTTAGTTAATTAGTTAAAATTTAAAATAAATATATAGTGCCTTTTAAAACGAAACCAAGTTTGTATGCTGTGTGTCAAATAAATGTTATAGTTAAGTAAAAGGTGCATTAGCATTTTGTATTTAATTATAGTTTGAGCCAATACTTTCTTACACCAGACTGAAAACCTACATTATTAAGGGCTAAAAATCAGCCGGATTTTCATGTTAGTGCTTGCTTAAATTTTATACTATTCGTTTGATATTATTTGGATAGCTTCGTCATTTTATTTGTAAATATGAATCGGACTGTTGTTTTATATGTTAATGAGTCTGTAATGGTAAAACACAAAATTATGTCAATATGATTATTGTTATTGCACAAATAATAAATATTTCGAATCAATACATTTTGTTTCAAAACAAACATTAAATACAGCAGTATTAAAATACAGATTTCTGCCGCAAATTGACAGCCAAATATTTTGTTGTAGCAAATTTAAATTAAATTGAATGTTGCCTGGTGAATAAAATAGTCACTTGTAAACACATTAAAAACCATTAAGTAAAGTTTTTCAGTATATTGTAACTGTACAAAAAGTAATGATATCTAACAAAAACATAACTGTGGGAAAAAGGAGCCAAATTCTGTAAAAAAAAAAAGTGATATGTAAGTGGGTGCCAGGTTCAAATAAGATTCACTCAAACTTACCTGCTGAAGTATTATAGCATTGTTTAAATTGTTTAAAAATAAAAATTACTGATAGCATATTAATAATAAATCTAGAACTTGGCAAGTTTTTGATAAATACTATGCCTATCATTTTCATGTCTTAATAAAATGATGATGATAATATTAATAACACTGTCATTATAATAATTTTTAATATTGTTATTATTATAAACAAATGACTCATGTTAAAGATTTGATAAACAAATAAACACACAGATACACTTCCGCTCGTCTTTGATTATCACTCTAGCGACCCCCACTCCCGGAATCCTCAATACAGACTAAAGCCTGACAAAGAGACAGATACACGTACGCTTGTCCTTTGTCATCACTCTAGAGACTCCACCTCTTTCAGGAGCCTCAATACACTCAAATTAAGGCCTCCAAATATGAAATAACAAGTTTTGATATAATAATGTCATTAATAAAGATAAATGACTCTTAGGTAAAAACTTGCCAAGTTGTAGATTTATAATTAATATGCTGTCAATAATTTTTATTATTAATCAATTTAAAAAATGCTATGATACTTCAGTAGATAAGTTTGAGTGAATTCTATTTAAACTTGGCACCCACTTACATATCACTTCTTTTTTTTTTTTTCAATCAAAACGTGGCTTCTTTTTTTCACAGTTATGTTTTTGTTAGATTATTACTACTGATTTAAGTTAGGATTCTTATTAAGCAGCATAATCGTGTACGTACTGTGTTGCGCATTAATCAAATAGATTTTCAATGGAATAATTGATAAAGGTATAAGAGGAACTCAAACTGGCCATAATCTTTTTAAACAAAAAGGTAGACATTCCAGTTTTCGGAATGTAGCTGACGGTACATATAGTGACATGGATTGTATTGACAGGCTCAGTGTCACAAAAAGCGGGTCAGGGAGACAAAAAAAAAAGGCGGAACAACGGCTTCTAAATCGGGAATTAAAAATACAGTAAATCCTATAAAAATGCAATCTAAATACAGGGTCATTCATAATTCCCTCCGGGGTTTCGAAACGTTATAGTAAAAAACGAAGACGAATATGAAAAAAAAGAAACATATGAAATTATTCCGAAACTATTCAAGTTTTACTTACATACATTACAGGTGTTCTATGTGTGAACCCTTGGTGGTCACACGGCATACATCCATGCGATAGTCCAGTTCCTGCCATACTCCGTTTCTTTAAATTTCCGGTACCACACATGAATTGTTTTGTCAGTTGGTCCCTGTTTTCGATATTTATTACGAAAGGCCCGTTGAACTGACACCACTGATTCAGATTTAAAGAAACGGAGTATGGCAGGAACTGGACTATCGCATGGATGTATGCCGTGTGACCAAAGGTTCACATATAGAACACCTGTAATGTATGTAAGTAAAACTTGAATAGTTTCGGAATAATTTCATATGTTTCTTTTTTTCATATTCGTCTTCGTTTTTTTACTATAACGTTTCGAAACCCCGGGGGGAATTACGAATGACCCTGTATAACGGAATCGTGTTTTAAATATACAAATTTCATTGTTCTTACGGTAAAAATACCATGCCAGATAAGACGGAAACCTGTTTAAAACAAAATTTTATACTTTCGTGTTATAACGGCCCCCACAATTACGATTATGCCAAGGTTGCAGTTACGATTTCGCCAATGTCATCGATTATATGCATCATATATACGCATATTTTACTCCAAACACTCATATAAGTGCCATATACGTCATTATATACATATTATTTAGTCTTATGTGTCATATATTACATCATATAAGTATTATTACGCCTGTCACATCATATATGCGTCATATAGGACTATAACTTGGCTATATACGTCACGAAATGTTACATACATCATATATGCTTTTTAATTTGGCGATAAATCTTAGTCACTTGGTGATTCATACTTGGGGGCTGCTATAACACGAAAGTACCCAAAAAATTTTCTCCGGTCCTTTTTTATTCCGTCTCAGCAGGTTTTACTACTAAATAAACTCAATAATATTACACAGTAAAACCTATGAGAGCGGAATCGCTGGAATTATGAAATGTTTACTTATGAAACAGAATTCCGTTATAAACAGGTCCATTTTCAGATTGTTTACTAAGCAATCTACAGTAAAACCTGTGAAAACAGAATCACTGTGAACCGTAAAAAAATTTGTTTTAAAGAATCTTTCGTACAAGCAGGTAGATTTGCAAGGTATATCTTTCAAAAGGACTATAAAAAAATTCCGATATAGACAGGTTTTGTCTTTACAGGTCTTACTGTATAAAGTTCTATTCGATGCAGACTAACGAAAAGTATGGTATGAAAAGATTTAAAGAATTTGAATCATGAAAAATCGGAATTTTTTACGCCTCGCACAGTGGTTACGCAGGACAGATTTTGGAACACCTTAAAATCGGGGCACCTGGCAATAATCACATTACAGTGCCTTTTTAGCATTTCTGTGCATTATGAGTATTTACAGTTATGATCTATTTTTTTTTCTTTTTGTTACTACCTGTGTATGGGTTAAAATCTCATAAGTATGATTTCTCAGTCTCCAGTATATCTCTCGGCATTTCTTTGCAATACAAATTCTCATTTAAGGTTTAAAAAAAAAATTCTGTGATTGTTCTATAATATTATGTTGCTTCTACTGTGAAAATCTGTTTTTATTTTTTAATCTTTATAAGGTAATTTAAATATATCAATAGTCACTAATGTCCTCTGCCATCAACCCATAACTTGATCATTAAACCCATCAGCAAACAAAAATTATTAAACATTTTTTTAAAAAAAACAATGCATTTATTATAACAAGAACGAAAAATCATGCGTCAAGCATAGATTATGTAGCACTTTCCAACGCTTCCAAAATAATTTTACAAATCATACCGTTTAATAAGCTAAAAGATAACTTCTAAGTAAACAATTTGGAAAACGCATAACATATTTAAAAATATAATTTCAGGAATTTCCAACATATACAATATTCTGAAAAATATCCGAATACTGTTATTCAGCCCTGTATGGGATCTATAGAATTGTATATATACTACATAGGATGCTAAATTTTAGTTCAGTTAGGAAACGCGTAGCACAGTTTAAAATTCTCCGTCTGGAGTTTGTCAATAAACAGAAATGTGTTCGCGAACTTTTGTGCTGCCCTGTATAGGATCAACAGAATTTATACACATCACGTAATAGACAAAAAGCAAGTTAACATTAAAATCGCGTTCAGTAACTTAAAACGCACTTCCAGGAATTATTGTTAACAGACAGTAGATAATTCTTTTGCGTGTCCCTGTAAATGAACGATGACTGCTATACACACAATATTCCGTAGTAAGTCTCTTGTAATGCACCTTAGTGATCTATATAAATTTCAATGCGTTTAAAATAGTGAAACATTATTTAAATAAACCGCAGACGATTTTTCTCCATAGACGTAATGTAACGGAATTATTTTTACTGTCCCTGTAAAGTAACTATAAGTGATATGCACACCCTGTTCCATATTAAGCTTCTTCTAATGCACCTTAGTGATATATATAAATTTCAATGCGTTTAAAATAGTGAAACATTATTTAAATAAACCGCAAATGATTTTTCCCCATAGACCGCAATGTAACGGAATTCTTTTGAGTGTCCCTGTAAAAAAACTATAAGTGCTACACACTTCCGTTGAAATAAGGAACATGCTATAGATAACGACAATAACATATAAAAATTGCAGAGCAATCCGAGCATATTTACGGGAGTTAGAGCACGGACAGACGGCAGACGGCCAGACGGCCAGACAAACCGAAGTCATAAGCACTTTTCAACTAGGTTGGAAAGTGCTAAAAATATGAATCTCGTTGAGCATAATGATGTAATTTTTATATGAGTGAAATGTGTAATATTTGTTTTTGTTTGGTTTAAATTTGTGTCCCTTAGTTTTTGGGTCACTAGTGTCACGGTGTATGAATTTTCTTATATTTCCACCAGATGGCAGTATGCAGTCATTTTCAGTATTGTCTCCAGAAGCACATGTTGTTCTTAAAAAGTCGCCATTACTTGCTGTCTGTTTATAAAAAAGATTTTCTGGATTGAAATGAATGCGGAAAAGGGTAAGCCTACCTTTATTAACGGTCACTACTGTCCCCATTGTTAATTTAAATATTGATATTTATAGAGTAACCAATATCTAGCCATTTAATCGCAGGTATCGTCTGTCATTGAAAATAAGTGCGTACAGCATTCCAAAAATGCTTTTTTTTTTTTTAAAGTAAAGTGGCAAAATTGCAAAAAATGTCACTACTCTCCCTATGACGTTTGTTCCTTACAATTTGTGTTTTGTATGGTAAAAATTGCCATTTCATTTTTATTTTTCAATAAAGTTTGTGTCCATCTACTAATTATTATCCTGCAATATATCAGTGGTTACTAAATATTCAGATTGAGCATAATATGAGGCTTTAAAAACCAGATATCAGCAGACAATCAGCAGCCAAAACTCATAGACTCAGAAAAATGACACTTTCAAATATGAATAAATCGATGTTTTCATTTTGTTATGAAACTTTTTGTTTCAAATATGACGACTCAATGCTTTCAATTCTGAAATACCAGAAATACTCAGAATATTGAAACATGGACATACTCAAAACTGAGCACATAGAGGTTAGTTCATACTCATTTTCGAAACATGGACATACTCAAAAATGATTAGAATCAGTTCATACCCATTTTTGAAACATGGACATACTCAAAAATGAGCACATAGAAGTCATTTCATACTCATTTTTGAAACATGGAATTACTCAAAAATGATTAGAATCAGTTCAAACTCATTTTTGAAACCTGTAAATACAGTAAAACCTCTAAATAACGGACAACTCGGGAGCACAGAAATTGTCCGCTATTGGGAAAACTTCAGAGATTCACAAAATCGCTGAGAAATGCTTAACATTTCATTAATTGGCTTTTAAATGCCCGAGAGCTTCTATTATATGATTAATCAGAAATAAAAATTACTTTTTTAAGCAGTAAAACTGAAATAAAATTGTACATACATTTTCCCACTGTTTATTACATTCTTAAGGAAAAAATCTGTTACAAAAGTTTGCTTTTGCTTGCGATTACGTGTAGTTAGTTCTTCTATGCTACGTTTTAATGCTATCAGTAGTTTTAATCCTTCTGAATAATAGTTTTTTGGAAAAAGAAAAGTTTTGCCGCTTCTTGGAAATTCTCGATATTGCAGGAAACATCCCCTGGTTTCAGTTCACTAATATATTATTCATATCACTATATACACTATATATATCACACATATATATTAATATCACTAATAGAGTCAGCTGCTGTCGAAGATTCTGAAGGAATATAATCGCCTACATCAACTGATTCTTTTTCAGTAAGTCATCATCAATGTTGATGGACATTTCGGCATTTCTTCACTCCTGATCCATTTCATTAATTCACTTATTGCGATAGTTCTTCATTTCTATTGGAAATAAGTGTTTCATTTTCTTTTAATATAAAGCCTGCTTTTTTGAAACATTGTCGTACGCATTCCGGTTATAGGTTTTTTACAGCTGAAGAAATCCGAATTTGAAAGTAACGGCAACATTAACTAATTTTAGGCTGTTCTCAACTGTATTCATAGAATAAAACTTCGAAAGAATATGGCTTTCTCTACCAGGCTTTACAATTGTGTATAACGCCTTGATCAAGGGGCTGGCATACGGAAGTTTTTTTTTTTTTTTTTTTGGGGGGGGGGGGGGGCAGTTTTAACATTGTCCAATTTAAAATGTTTTGGATTAGAAGTTGCACTGTCCAAAAACAAGAGAACTTTTCTTTGTTTTTTCATCCTATTATCAAAGGAAGTTAACCATTTAATTACTGAAAAACTGGTTATCCACACTTTTTTATTTTCTCTATAACACCAAATTTTTTAAATCGGATGTTCTTTGAGAAACACATGGGTTTGAAACCCATTTTTCGACTATAAAAGGAATTTAAAATTCCCCTAATATATTGCAGCATAATAAAACAGTGATTCGCTCTTTTGTCACTTTTTTCGCCGATACAGCCATCCTTTTTAAAGCAATCATCTTATTCGAAAAAAATCTGAAAAAGAGTTCGCTATCCTCGGCATTAAAAATGTTTCTCTCCTCATAACCTTCACAATTTGATTGCAGTTATTCATGCCAATCCTCCATTTTTTTCAGAGCTACAGATTTTGCTTTTTCACATATTGCTTTGAAAGACATGTTCTGCCGAGACAGGAACTTTTTCCAGCCATCTACCCAAACCCTTAAAATCATGTAATCCGAGTTCTTTGGTGACTTTTAAAGCCTTTTCCTGATTCAAAGGCCCACTGGTAGAATTTTTTTGAACAAAGTGAAGTAAACCAATTCAGAAATATAGAATTAATTTCAATGGAATCAGTATACCTCAATTTCACATTTTTGGTGTTCTCGTTAGAGTTAATAATCCACAAATTCTTTATTTCGGAAAATCTCTCCCACTTGTGTTTTACCTATTTTAAAACATTCGAAAAGTATCCGTAAACTCTATTTCTGTTTTTCAGATTCACTTACATTTACAATTTCAAATTTTTCTTTTAAAGTTAATCGCTTTCGTTTTGAGGTCATTCTCGAAACATTAATCACAAACAAGACACTAAATTCAGAATACGCAGAACTCAATATATTCAGAAAATGATAAAAATGGTTTTAACATATTTTGAAGCTTTGAATATTGTATGTCAATTAAATCGGAAGAATCAAACAGTAATCGATACAAAATACAATATTGGGGGATCCACAGGCCATTGAGGATTTTCCAGAGACCACCCCCTACATTTATCTGAGATCAAAAAATTTATGACACATTGCCTTGATAAATTTCAAGGCTTTTTACTTTTTTTCCATTTTCTTTCTCGTTAAAAAATCATTTTTCATCCTTGATCGCCAAAACTACTATCCGCTATTCAGAGGTTAAACATACAAAAATTTAGATTTTGGGAGTGGGGATTTGAAAAGTGTCCGTTAAATAGAGGTGTCCGCTATTCGGGAGTGTCCGTTATGGAGGTTTTACTGTACTCAAAAATGATCACATAGAAGTAATTTCATACTCATTTTTGAAACAGGTACATACTCAAATATGAGCACGTGATGTTTTATTCTTGAGTGTGTGCATGTTTTCAAAAATGAGTATATACATGTTTCAAACTTGAGTAAGTTTGATTCGGAGCCATTTTGACTATGCGACATACTCAGATTTGAGTATGTTTTTGTTCAGTTTTGAAAATGTCATTCTTAGAGTGTACTTATGAAATTTTGGCCCATATAAAGTACATGTAAAATATATCCAGCTTCAGTAAACTAGATTAATAAAATGAATTAAAAGATTAATAAAAATTAAAGGATTAATAAAAATAAATATAGAGATTGTTTAAATCTTGAATGCGCAAAAAAAGAAAAATAATAAAAATAGTCTGTTACAGTGTTTTTTCCATTTGCATTTCCAAGAGAACCATACTACAGCATTAAAAATGATTACAGACATAATTACAGTTAAGTAATCTGCTTTTCTAAAAAAAAAACCTCTGATATTTTCTATTTACATCAATGAAAGCTTGTTGATATTTTGTCAAACAATGTTAGTAAGCTTCAGTACACATTTCTTCCCCAAAACGTTACTATACGCTACGGTTGGTTGAGCATCATATAGTAGGTAGACGCTGCGCGTGTTTAAAGACAGGTAGCAAATACTGATACGCATGATATCTTGTTACTATGTCAAGGGCTAATGTCTAGACTATATTAAATAAATACAAAAATAGAAAGTCGAAAACGTTATATTTATCTCAAATATTATCCTAAAATCTATATAAATGCATATACAGCTTGATGTTAAAGTTTTAAAAAACATCGTGACAGCATGTATTGTATTCTTCTAACGATATTAAAAAAAAAAAAAAAAATTAATTCTAAAGTTAATAAACAATGCATCAATCTGCATATACCTGTATAAGGATTTTAAAAAACAAAAATAAAATTTAAATCAACGATATTCTTGTAAATGTCGAGCATAACAAAAATGAAAAGGTACAATTTTAACATATTTATTATTATTATTATTATTGTATTATTGTAAATTTAAAAGAATTTTTTTAATTCAAAAGAAAATAATAAAGTGAAATTACAAAATATAAAACATTTTACATTAATCAACGAATTTCGCTGAAGTTCACTAATTTTTTATGAATTAGTTATTTTTTTTCTTTCATCAGTTTTCTATTAGTGCTGCTACTTTAAATGTTTCCCATTCAATAAAAGAAAATAACTTTAATATGATGCATAAATCTTTTAAAAATTTAGAACTTTAATTAATTTTGAAAATTATGATTTCATTCTAAAGTTAATAAACAAGGCATGAATGTGAATATAACTGTATAAGTATTTCAAAAAATAAATAAATAAATAAAATAAATAAATAAATAAAATAAATAAATAAATAAAATTTAAATTAACGATATTCTTGTAAATGTCGGGCTTAACAAATAGGGAAAGAAAATATAAATATTTATTATTATTATTATTATTATTTTATAATTCTTGTAAATTTAAAATAATTTTTAAGTTCAAAAGAAAATAATAAAGTAGAATTACAAAATATCAAACATTTTCCATTAAGGGGAGGTTCTATTCCTTTGGCCTAAATTTCACGTGATTTTTACGGGTTCTTTTCGTTTACAATGAAAAGAGATATCATCTTCGTACATTTTGCATTATATTTATTGACATTTTACTTATATATTAAAATTTTTGTGTGTAAAAATAATGAATAATACGCTTTGTGCGACGGGGAGTACATGTAAGTCCGTGCCATGAACTTCCAATCGGGTGGCTGTTTTTCTCCGGTCACAAGCCTCTGAAACAAATTTTGTCACCAAATTATGAAAGAACGTTAAATTCTCTAAAGCTTATATTACCATTTAGTTTTAAAAACCGATTTTTTGAGAAAATGAACAAAAAAATTCTTTTTTCGTCTTTTTTTAATCTTTTGCGAGCTTGAAAAAATAATTAATCAAAGAAAATTATAATTTTTCGTGGTATACGTTCCAACAAAAATGATAAATTTTCTTTGAAAGAAAAAAAAGAAGAAGAAGAAGATATAAGTATGTGAATTAGGTCGAATAGTTTCCATAAAAATGGTCGCCCAGTTTGGGAAACATGGTTTCGAGAAAAACTTAGTTTAAAATTTTACAATAGCGTTTATTTCAACGAGCAAAAAATATTGTAAGGATTTGGAATATCACGAAACTGATTTAGGGGAACAATCCTTTCACTTAAGAGATGAAAAAAACAAAAAATGAAAAAAATTGACGCTGAGAAGTAGAGTCTCTCCTTAATCGATGAATTTCACTGAAGAATCAGATTTAATTGCTTTATTCTTTCTTTCAAAATATAATGTAGCGACTAGCGAACAGCGTTGTACAAAAAATCTGTTGTTTATAGCAAACGTTAACGATACTTTTAACGCTACTTCAGGAGGAAAAAATAAACTAGTCTTTAAATCACGTGATCGTAATTTACTTCTTTTGTGCAAAATGTGTTTTGCGCAACAATTTGCAAATATAGGCGATAAATTACTGTAAGAATAGTAAATGAAATGTATGCAATGTATGGTTGAACATAAATATATCATATAAAATAATAACGCCTTTTATATAGCTTGTTCCTGATGTATGTAGCTTCAGGGCCGGCGCAATCATCGGGCCTCTCTATACAATTCGAAATAACTTTGCATTGGTGTAAAATAATGATATTTTCCCTCTAAATTTGCTTATAAATGTTTTTCTTTTCGTTTTTTTTTTTTGTGTATGTGTGTGTGTGTGTGAAAAAAAGCTAGTATTAACTTTATTTCTTACAGCCAATGTTAGGGGGGGGCTAAATACATGTCTGTAAAATTTATTGTTTTCGCACCATTATTTTTTAAATGAAATATTTTAGTTATTTAATAGTAGAACAATCTACCACTAAATAAGGCAAAGATTTCTTTTGAAAAATTGTGGTCAGAAAAGAATAAATTTGGCAGCCATGCATTTAAATAAAGCCACTGACTGTCGGTGAATGTATAGATTTGAGAATCCTAAAAGTAACCGTAAATGCAAAAATAATTTTTTTTTTTATATAATTAAAAATAATTGCACATTACATGTGAAAGAAGTTGGATGGGATTTTTCGTACATTTTATAATCTAAATTATAAATTGTTCTATAATATATACAGTTTTAAAATAATTTATATTAGTCCAGTATTGTAGTCAGAGACGTTCCGTTCCGCTAGGTGATTTTCCAGGACCCCGTGACGTTGCTCCGGCTCTGTATAGCTCTGTTTTCGTACGCTTAAATTTAACCACATTTTTTAATATCTAATATACAAATATGTATTGAATTACGTATCCCTCTTAATTTCACTAAGAAAGTTGTAATTATGCGTATAAACTAACATTTTGGAGACTAACACAAAACATTTTCTTGTATGTTAGCTTTCTTAATTTTTGAATGTCCTCGCATTTGATTTTATCCAGGAAGACGCGATATAATGAAGGGCCAACAGTATTACTTAATCCGTACCCTCGATTTCGAGTGTAGATTGAATCCTTTGACTATATCTGAAAGTAGCAAAGTAGCGGCTTCCTCTCAAAACTAGTTTGTATTCGCTACTTTTGAAAGCAAATAGTTGTAGTTGTAGTTGCAGTCAGGGAAGCAACAAGGATGATGCGAGCGGTGCCCCCACACCAGGCGCCATCAGTTAGAATAGGCGCCAACAAGCAAAATCGACTCTAAAACTGAGCACTACCCATGCATCTACGATCAGTAGAAAAACTATCAAGGTGTTTCGCACCAGGTGCCAAATTGAATTGTTGCGGTGTTGGTTACAGTTAACTAAATTTTCGAAAAAGCAGTTGTTGTTATAGTTGGCTATGAAATAAAAGTAGTTTTTTCTTCTACTAATCATAGGTATAACAGACATAAATGATATTGGCCCTACTTTTAATTTATTGTACAAATAAATTATTTTTATAATGCAGAGAAATTTTATAAAGTAAAACCTTTTTCTCAAAATTACACGAACATTGATATATATCTAATTAGCCTGCAGATATAAATATCTATCCACACGAACTCTGTCTACTTCCATGTATCTACGTTTTACTTACACATAATTCAACTTATAAAGCAAACTTAAAACTGTATTTTTGCTAATCCAAAAATGTTCATTAACCATTTTCACAATTGTATCGTTGTTTACCAATTTTAATATTTTGTGATATAAATCTAGCTATTGTATTATTTTTATATTATTGTTATTTTAAAACACTGTTTACATCATCAAGTGAGTACACAGAATATGTGTTAAAGGGGCAACAATACTTGCAGAATCATATGAAAAATAGCTGGTATTAAAATACATTTTACTTGGGAATTACTGAAGCGATTTCAATAATTTTTTAAATAGTTTTCGCAGTAGCTAAACTGTAAATTTTTCTATTTCAGCAAGAAATAAAAACAAAAAATGTAATAGTTCTGCGTGCGGTGTCCATAATTTCTGTTAAACTAGCGTTACTAAAAAACAAGTGATTTTTCACTAAAACTAAACCATCTAAATATAGCTATTTATAATGCCAAACAAAAATTAATTAAATCGTTTCAATAGTTACAGAGAAAGAGGTATATGAATGTCATCTGTTTTTTGTAGGATTTGTCAACTGTTCTATTAGGATAATTTCAGATTATATCGTTGTAGAATTAGACAATCTACCGTATATATTTTTCTAGATTTTGCTGATTTTATATATTTCGATATAAAATTTTAAACATGCATATTGATATCATTACTCTATTATTGAATAGTCGTGTGTTTATATGTATATATGCATGTGAATTCGCATGAATGTGTGTATATGCGTGTACAAATGTAAGTTGTACATATTAAAGTATAAGATTGTCAGGACACGCTATGCCATGTAGCAGAAAATATAGACACACAGTTTATGAAATTTTTAATAATTTTCAGTTTATTGATTGGCAGCATAAATAATCAAACAAAAGATACATACTGCTCAAATCAACAGAGTTGGGCTATTTTCATAGCTGAAATCGATATTTATCTGCCTCCCTGCCCACCTCCATTTCCTTGTGCTCCAGCACCAGCATTAGCTTCAGCACTCATTCCAGCATTACCTCCAGCACTACCTTCGCCTCCTGCTCCCGCTCCCATACTAAAATCGCCACCAGCTCCAGCTTCACCTCCACTTCCAGCTCCTGCTTCATCACTGCCTCCTTGACCGCGCACAGTCATGATAAGTGCAAGAGCTAAGAAAAAAATCTGGAAAAAAAGTAATTTTAAAGTAAAAAATAAATATGACATCAAATGATAATTCCTTAACCCATTACAGAGATATATACGTATTGCACGTCAGTTGGTATAATTTAGCAAAAGCGGTTTAACACAACAGTGTTTTTTTTAATGTAGGTGAACCGTTCTGTGATGCCTTTAGTATTGTTCATATTCATTTTAATCACATTGATGCCAATAATATCGCTGACGCATAACTGCCGATCATATTTTTAAATTTTTGGCATGCCACTATAATAATAATAATCAATCAATCAATAAATAAAAACTACACACTAAAATATCATCATTATAAAAACGTTCGGTAGTACTGTATGCTTGCCAACTCTTCGTTTTTAACGCGAGACTTCTGTTCAAATAAGGATATTTGAAACAGAACTTTTCTTTAATGAATGAAATCAAGTGGATTTTAAATATCTACCGTATAAAAACAAGACACATTTAATTAAATAACTTTTCTAGATCAAAAAAGTTTTTTTTTAATCTAAAAACAGTTTTGTTTATCTAAAAAAACTGGGAAATTAAAAAATGGCTAGCAATCTTTCGGGGTTTTTTTTTCTTCATTTTTTAAGTTAAAAAACATACCTAGTGCCTTAAAATTAATGTTCTTATCGTTTATTAATAGCTAATTTCTAAATCACTAGTTTTAGAGGTATATAGTTCTAACTTAAAAAATGCCTAAAATTTTGTTTTGTATCGTATAAAAATTGATTTACGTTAAAATAACTTTTTAAATAGTTAAGAAATTAGAATTTTTGTACAATACCTGTGCCCTATAAGTTTTATTTAGAAATAGTTTATTCATGTTCTAACAAGTAAAATAGTAAAAGTTTATTCTTCTATCACCAAACTTACAGATTTATGATACTTAGAATTTAATGTATTTTCAGTGTTTTAGTCACCAAAAAACGATGAAAATGCATGAAATTCAAAGCATCATAACTAGATAAATTTTTGTAGAGCAAAAATTGAGTTTTAATCTGGTAAACTGATTTTAATGATGTGGATTCATCTAAGCGGAAAACCTCATCTATACTTACGTTCCAAAATTATTTCAAATATTCTATTTAAAGGCTAGACAATTATATTTAAAGGTTATTAATTAAAATGTCCATTGCCACCATATATAGCGATTAGTTATACGTTACAAAAATAACAGGTAGTTGGAACCTGTTGTTACCTATGCAACATTGGAACACTGCAACCTGTTAACCAAAAGTAACTCTATTTCTCATCCCTATAGAAAGCATCAGGTAAATACTAAATACATGTTATTTTATTACAATAGGCTATATCTGTATCAATCATGCCATACTACTTCAAATAGATAAACTGTACATCGTGTCACGAAAAATTCCAAATTCTGGTTTAAATTTTAACTACTTTTTATACTATTCAGATAGTATCAAGTAGTTTTTATTCCAAAGGTAGAATATATTATGTATAAAAAAAGGGTTAGACTACACTGTTAAATAATTTCTGTAGGATTGAACCAAAATTTGGTTTTGCAGTCGTTGCAATCATAAGATGATAAAATCTTGTTCCAGCATTTGGTGCTTCGGTTGACACACAGATTGGTGAAGATACAACTATAATCTGATACAATGTTGAAGCATAAACTGATAAAATGTTCAGCAATAAAATTGAAGAATGTTAAACCCAGAACTGATGGAATGTTCTGCAATAACATTGTAAAAGGACGAACCCAGAAATAGTTAAATATTGAACAATAAAGTGATAAAATGTTGTATCATAAAGTTGACACAGTTATCTTTTGCAAACAAGGGTTAATCAGACCGGGACCTTTATTTAAAGTGGAACATCATAATCTAAACCTGAATCGAGATTCAAAACCGAGACTAATTGACTTGTAGCTAGCGTTCTAACCACAAGACAAAAAAGCCATTGTGCTCTAATGCAGCCGATGGAAAGTGCATTTATTCTGATAGGCTATTTAACAGTTACAATATTTTAGCACTTTCCAATATAGTTGAAAAGTGTTTATGAATTCATTTTGCCTATTTGTCTGCTGTCTGTCTGTCTATCTGTGTCTAACTCGCGTAAATATGCTCGGATTGCCATGCAATTGATATATGTTATTGAGGCTTACTATGGCATGTTTGGTATTGAAAATGAAGGGATTAGCAATTATAGTTCGCTGTTCGCTTACAGGGACACTCAAAAGAATTCCGTTGTATATACGGTGTATGGGGGAAAATCGTTTGCAGGTCTACTTTAAAGATGTTATATTCTTTCAAACATATTGAAACTAATATACATCACTGATGTGCCCTACAAGATACTTACTGTAGAATGTGGTGTGCATACCATTGCTCGTTCATTTATATGGGCACAAAAAATAATTCGGTAAGAGTACTATGGTCAATAATTGCTAGAAGTGCGTTTCACTTGTTGTAAGGCTTTTTTTTATTTATCTTTTTGCATATTGCTACATATGTATAAATTCTATAGATTATATACAGGGCTACACAAAAGATCCCGAGTACATTTCCGTTTACTGACGGAAATTGCTGAAGGAAAATTGTAAACTGAGTCATGCGTTTTTTAACTGAACTAAATTTTTGCATAATATGTAGTATGTGTATACAAATCTATAGATCATAAATTGGGCTCCAAAAAGGAAAATTATATTGCCGCATATTTCGTTTTTAGCTCTGTTGTGCGTTTTCTAGCTGAATTAAATTTTAGCATAGTATAAGGTGGTATAAAAGTCTATATACAGGACTTCACAAAACAATTTGAGTAGTTTTCTGACTGATGATGGTAATTTCTGAAATTGGGTTTACAAATATGTTCTTCTGTTTCCAAATTGTTTACTTAGACATCAACTTTCACCTCATTAAACTGTGAAGTTTTTTTGTTACAGTATTCTGAATGTGTTGGAACGTATTTCTGACTCTATGCTTGATGTATTATTTTTCGTTTTTGTTTATGACACTTAAGATAATTTTCAAAGTTTTGTAGTTACAGTATTCTGAATGTGTTGGAACGTATTTCATACTATATACTTGATGCATGATTTTTCGTTTTTGTTTATGAAACTTAAGGCAATTTTCAAAGTTTTGTTGTTACAGTATTCAAAGGTGCTGGAACGTATTTCATAATCTATGCTTGACGCATGATTTTTCGTTTTTGCTTATGAAACTTCGGTTAATTTTTAAATTTTAAACTATGAATAAGATTTTTTGAAAGTTAAGAAGAACGATATGTTGGTTCTTCTAATTAAATAACACCGCAGAATGGTTTAACTTTGAACTAGAATTTTGATCAATGAACTTTTTGTTGAAATTAGTTAAAAATAAAACCTAATCGAAAACTTATTTAAGTATTTTAATGATTAACCAATGTTTATCATAACAACAACAAAAATACTTACAAAAGTTTTCATCTTCATATCACAGATTCACTCTTTGAAGATCAACTGATAATATGTTTCGTACCTCCATGTTAACTTATATAAAAATATGCGGACATTTCTCAAAACACTTTTTGCGATGTTTCATTATTTTTCTGGAAAATGTCAAAGCCATATCAATTACCGTAACACACGCTAATGGTCAACTCTGGTGACTTGTTGCCAGGTGAAAAATCGTTTTGCATTCTATAACTATTATTAATGGTGAGCAAATAATGTCAATTCAATATTATTGAAGATTCTGATGTTTTGTAAGCTAAATATATACAGTAATATATATATAAGCCAAATTAAAATTTCAAAACATAGCATCTATGCGATAAGCGCTACAGCCGCTAACAGCCACACAAATTATAATATGCAAGTATTTTTAGCAGAACCAGCATTCCACACCACATTTAAATATTAATTAACAAGTGAAAAACAGCAAAACATCAAAGAAAATCAATCTAATATATATATATATATATAGATAGATAGATAGATAGATAGATAGATATAGATATAGATATACTGTGTTGCATTACGTCATTTTATTTCTGTTATCCCTGAAAATTTGTTTATTAGGGCTAAAACATCTGTTCAATCAGAACTATGTAAAAAGTATAAACTTTCTAATAAAAAAGGATTGTAAAAACTAGTTTATTCATTAGCTTTCGTAGATCGTATACATATATAAAAATCGTACCGATCAAATTTATTAACCTACATTTTGCCGAAATCGATTAAAACTTCGTAAAACAAATAAGTAAATTCCTTAAGTATTTTATTGACAAAACTATGTAAATATAACAACATTAAATATTTAAAGCTCAATTCAATATTTATAACTTTATTCTGATAATGTGATCATTCTTTTATTTTTTTCGCATTCAAACAGAATAATTGTGATATATTAAGAGGTGCGTACACTCCTTGGATTTCTAAGAAGTATAATGCAGCTATTTCCGAACAAAAATCTTTCACAAAGTCTCTTTGTATTTTTAACTTTTTATTACAAACACAAATGATACGTATGGAAAATAGTATAATATTAAGAGTATTAAGAGGGTGTATCTGAAAAAGTGGGCAAAACTTTACGGGGTGATAGAACGCAACTATACGAGCAAATTTCGTCATAGAATGTATGGTTGGAACGCAAGCGGTGAGAAGTTAAAAGGTAGTTTTCCACTGTCGCAGTGAAAGAATTGACACAAGAATGAGAGGAGTTTCTTTAGAAAAAAAATGTATTAACAGCAATGTAATTAATGTACATGCTCAAAGAAATTGTTCAAAAGATCTTTCGCCGGCTGTAATGCACGCTTCACACCTGCAGGATAGGGAGAGGCGCACATTTGCGAAGACACCAGGCATTTTATGAATATCCCCAGCAACAACGGCAATCCTGGCGATTAGATCCATATCGGTTTCAATGGGGCACTCGTAGATTAAGCTTTTCATATAGCCCCACAGGAAAAAGTCCAAACACGAGGGATGCGGCGATCTTGGTGGCAAAGCTATGGGACCATCTCGACCAATCCATCGCCCTGGGAACGTACGATTGCCTTCGCCTTATTTAACGATTACTGATTTAACGATTACCTTCGCCTTATTTAATGATTACTGATTTAACGATTACCTTCGCCTCATTTAATGATTACTGATTTAACGATTACATTCGCCTTATTTAATTGAAGAATTCGGAATAATTTACTGCGATCAGATAAAGAGAATGTTACTTTTCGGAAATTGTGGCATTAACTCCCAGTAAATCTAAGGATGTACGCATTCTGTATTTAGCGGCGACCATACTGTGCACTAATAACCGATAATTTATTAAATTAATAGAATTTATGCAGAATGATTCGGAAAGCACAATATTTTAAATAAAGAAAAATTATTAAACTATTTTACATATACCGTTGTTACGCGTAGTATTAATTTATACATAACTACATATAAAAAAAAATACTATCTACATAAATAGTAGACCCAATTCAAATTTATTAATTTTCTCTTTGTCGAACTTGGTTCAAAATCAAACCTAATCTAAAGTTAGTTAAGAGAAAAGGAAATTACTATCCAATAAATTTCAATAACGAAAAAAATACTTACGAAAGTTTTCATCTTCGTATCACAAGTTCACTCTTTGGTGATTAATGATAATCTTCATCTATCCCTCCAGATAAATTTATATAAAAATATGAGGAAATTTCTCAAAATAGTTTTTGCTGTATTTTTCATTTTTCTGGTAAACGTCAAATCAAAATCAACTACAAATTTCCGCAACACACGCTGATAGTTAACTTTCGTGACTGGTTGCCAGGTGAAAAAGTGTTTTGAGTTACGTGAATAAGATTGATAGTGGGCGAATAATGTAAAATCATGCAATAATCTTAAAGCCCCTGTTGTTTTGCAAGTTACTTTGTGTCATTACGCCTTTTTTGTAGTTTGAATGATTTATCTCTGTTAAACATGCGAAAATATCCTCAATGTATGTTTTTTTTCGTCCTCGCCATATCCAAAGATTGAATAACACAGAGTCTTCACAAAGTCTCTTTGCATTTTCAATCTTTTATTACAAACACAAATGATACTCATGGAAAATAATACAATATTAAGAGTATATATTGAAGGGTTTTTATTTTTCATCAATTAATAAACCTCTATATGTGTACCATTGATTACACGAAGCATACGTCAAGATGATAATCCTCAACGTTTTCCTCTGATACCCTTTTTCGTCCACTCCTATCTTTATCCAATACAGAGCAGGTCTCCACGAATTTATTGCGCCCCCGTCCATCAATTGAGGGGGTCGGGGCAAGTAAGTGCCAAGCCACATTTTTGGTGCAATAAATCTAACACTATAATCTGAAATTATTGAAATGCGGCAAAGGAATCAGATTTTCTTTTTATCTAAAAAACTTAGTGAGTTTAAAATGTTGATAAATTTAGGAAATTTAACACAGTAAAGCTTAAAACATCATAAATTTGTAGCTTTTAAATCTTTAAAGCTGGAAAATTATTGAAATGTGGTCATCTTATGGCATCAGTTTTAGTCTTAAAAACTTAGTATTAAAATGTTGATAAATTTATGAAGTTTAGTCAAGTAAAGCTTAAAACGTTTTAAATTTGTAACATTTTTAAAGCTGTGAAACTGGAAAACTATTGAAATGCTGTCATCTTATAACATCAATTCTTTGCCTTAAAAACTTACTGAGTTTAAAATGTTAATAAATTTATGGATTTTAAAAAGTTAAAGCTTAAAACGTCATATACGTGTAAAGTTCTTAAAGCATTGAAGCTTGAAAACTATTTAAATGCGGTCGTATTCCGGCATTAGGTTTTTGTCTGAAAAAATTATTAAGTTTTGAAATGTTGATAAAGTTATGAAGTTTAAAAAGGTAAAGTTTAAAACATCATAAATTTGTAAAGTTTTAAAGGCCCCAGGTACCGGGACTAGTAGGAGCATACTTTAATCAAGCACTGATTTTAGGAGGTTTGGCATTTTAGATTCACATATGTGGACCTTAAACTAGTACTAACCTACTAAAATTGCAACCTACTTTTCAATAACCTAGATTAGCACAACAAGAATTTTAATGACATTAAATATATTATTATCTACAAAACTTCGAAAATTTTTACTCCAAAGTGTTAAATAATTATGAAATCAAAACTTGTTACATTCGTTACAATTTATCCAAACTTTTAATTTTTTTAATTGCAGCACCAAAATTTTACTCGTGAGCAGTCAGACTTTCTCTAAGCTATCATCTGGCCGATAATTTTTGTATTTAGAAATAATTAAAATTTTGATTTTCTAACGTACAAGCTCCTTTTTTGTATTGTAAAAATATTATTAAGTACACGAAAAAATCACCCGTTACATCTGTTTTTTTAATTGAAGATCAATTTTGGAGGAAAGTTTAACTGAAATTAAAAAAATAACAATAATGAGTTTGTTATTCCTTTGTTATTTTGGCTGAAATAAAATAGGAATCAAATGTTCAGTATGTGCTATAAAGATTTACATTGTGCATAATTCATTAGGTCTTCATGTGTTTAAGACCTACAATCTGTAAAAGCACGTTGTAATAAATACGAGCAGGGAAGACCGAGCTAAGCTCGGTCAAAATTAGCTTTGAACGATATTTTTTTCATTTGGCGCCAAAGTTATTTGGCACCATTTTGTTTTGGCATTGGTAATCTTAAAAGTAAATGTTCCCTATCATATGTACCCTGATTGGTTGAATTCTGTTTTCGAGAACGTTCTATGGACTCTGATTGGGTGAATCATGTATCTTGGTTCCTATTTGGAATTTCTAGAAAATTCCTTCAGATTCTGAAGACCAATTTTTTCGCCAAATGTCGCCAAAATGGGCGATATTTTTTCATTTGGCGCCAAGCGTTTTGGCATTGGTAATCTTAAAAGTCAATTATCCCGCCAAATCTCGCCAATTCACCAACACTTTTTAAGATAAAAAAAAAATCCCTGACGGCTCGGCCTACAGGCACAGGTAGATTTCGAAGACGCAGACCGTGGGGCGCCTGTTTGTCTGGAATTGCGGAAGAAATGAACTTTTTGCGATGATGCTGCAGTTGGAACCGCCTACTTCGAAACCAAACTTGTTTGCAGGCGGAGCCAGCAAGGATTTTTTTTTTTTTTTTTTTTTTGATATAAGAGTTGGTCCTATCAAAAACATGTCAATATAAAAGTTTTAGATAATATTAAGAGGATTTATAATAAATTTAAGCGGACTTGAAATCTTGGGAATTGACGAAATTATGAATTTTTTTCTTCTAAAACCCCCCTCCCCCCCCCCCTTAAAGCAATTTTTAATTATATCAAAAATCTGTCATACATAAATTTTCGGCCCTTCTCCTAGAAGTAATAATTACTTCAAACGGATTCGATACGTATCATAATTAAGAAATTATGGGTTTTTTTCTGTTTTCACAAAAAGTCCCCCCATCCCCCCCCCCCTTGGTTCGATTTTGCCCATTAACGAACTTGACCGAGATTTTATGCCCCTTGATTTTATGCATCAGTTTCGAAAAAATGCGGGAGTTGGAACCGCCTACTTCGAAAAATAACTTGTTTGCAGGCGGAGCCGGCAGGGATTTTTTTGTTTTTAATTTTTTTTTTTTTTTGCTATAACGGTTGGTCCTATAAAAAACTTGTCAATATAAAAGTTTTAGATAATATTAAGAGGATTTATAAAAAAATTAAGCGGATTTGAAATCTTGGGAACTGACGAAGTTATGAATTTTTTTCTTCTAAAACCCCCCTTCCTTCCCCCCCTTAAGGCAATTTTTAATTATATCAAAAATCTGTCATACATAAGTTTTTGGCCCTGTTCCTAGAAATAATAATAACTTTAAACGGATTCGATACGTATCATAATTAAGAAATTATGGTTTTTTTCTGTTTTCACAAAAAGCCCCTCTATTCCCCCCCCCCCCACCCTTGGTTCGATTTTGCCCATTAACGAACTTGACCGAGATTTTATGCCCCTTGATTTTATGTATCAGTTTCGAAAAGATGCGGGAGTTGGAACCGCCTACTTCGAAAAACCAGTTGTTTGCAGGCGGAGCCGGTAGGGATTTTTTTTGTTTTTAATTTTTTTTTTTGCTATAACGGTTGGTCCTATAAAAAACTTGTCAATATAAAAGTTTTAGATAATACTAAGAGGATTAATAATAAATTTACGCGGATTTGATATCTTGTGAATTGACGAAGCTATGATTTTTTTTCTTCTAACCCCCCCCCTTTTTCCCCCCCTTGGGGCCATTTTTAATTATATCAAAAATCTGTCATACATAAATGTTCGGCCCTCTTCCTAGAAGTAATGATAACTTTAAACGGATTCGATACGTATAATAATAAAGAAATTATGAGGGTTTTTCTGTTTTCACAAAAAGCCCCTCCATTCCCCCCCCCCCCGTGGTTCGATTTTGCCCATTAACGAACTTGACCGAGATTTTATGACCCTTGATTTTATGTATCAGTTTGGAAGAGATTTCTGCAGAATTTTTCCAGTTATCGTGGTCAGAAAAAAGTGACATAGATAGATAGATAGATAGATAGATAGATAGATAGATAGATAGATAGATAGATAGATAGATAGATAGATAGATAGATAAACTTTTGAACTGGGGGTGGTTCTGGGTTCTGGGAGTCATGATCGGCGTAAATCTGCAAAAAATTTTCAAAATTTCCAACTTAGGTGAGAATGTAATAGGTAGTTTTTCTTACGAAATCTACCTAATAGCCTGACCCATAATGACCCATGACCAAAATGACCCACTAATCGAATTTCCTCGAGCATGTGACCTAGCCCAATCATTTTCTTGTTCAATAAAAGTGTAGGATATTAAATTTAGTTCAAATCCTCTGAGCTTTTTTAAATTAAAAATAGCGTGACCCATCATGACCGATGATCAAAATGACCCACTAATCGAATTTCCTCGAGTATGTGACCTAGTCCAATCATTTTTAAGTGCCCAAAAACCGTAGGATACAAAATTTAGTTCAAATCGCCTGAGCCGTTTTTAAGATAAAAATAGCTTGACACATAATGACCCATGCCCAAAATGACCCACTAATCGATATTTCTCGAACAAGTGACCCAGCCCAATAGTCTTCTCGTGCCCGAAAATGGTAGGATCAAAATTTAGTCAAAATCGTTTGAATCGTTTTTTAGATACAATTAGTTTGACATTGACCCAAAATGACCCACTAATCGAATTTTCTCGAACATGTAACCTAGCCCAATGGTTTTCTCGTGCCCCAAAACGGTAGGATACAAATTTTCGTCTAAATCCTTAGAGCCGTTTTTAAGATAAAATTTGCATAACCACGCACACACGCACACACAAGATTTGCTCATATTAGAATATATGATGAAATAAACGACATTTTAATGATACTTTTTATGCTCATTTTATGTGCATTCTTAGCACTTTTACTCTCATTATTTTAGCGTATAATGGATAGACTGTAAAACATTGTGTTTATTTTTTAAACAATGATTTTTTTTTTTCATTTTTAACACTTGATTACTATTCTTGTACTTGTAATATGCAAGGTATATAGGCTTAATGTTTACGATACGTTTAGTATAAGTTTTGTTATTTTCATAATTTATCATAAGTATGTTCATCTTTGTTTTAGTTTTTGTGCATAAAAGGCAAAAGAGCATACATTTCTAGTTAATTACTACCCTTTACTCGATATATAGATGTATAAAGTGTATAAATATGGAAATTACGTCACGTATCTATCTCACAGATACAAAGGCAGCATTAATTGCCGAAACGTCAGTTGCGGCTCACTCTGAAGACGCGAAAAGTTTTTGGTTTCCGTCTGTTTGTCTGTCTGTTCCGCGATAACTTCCATAAAAATCGTGCTATTAGGTTGATTTTTGGTGGGTATGTTGGTGAGGTACCCGGATTTAGCTGTATAGTTTTTAGTTACATTTGGTTCATTCGTTCGAAAAATATGGAATATTTCTTTTTAGGTCATAATGTTTTCCTATGGGAATGCAGACGATTTTCAAATTTCATTTTTAACTGAAATGAAAATCTCATATTTCAATAACGGATTTAAACGTAAAATTACTAATGCTAAATTTTCGATATGGAAGTTTTAAATATATCCAAAATAGCTTTGAAAACTTGCTGATGCATTCATTAGAATTTAGAAATTGTTTAAATTATTTGAAAAAAATTTTGAATCTGTTCGGGAAATATAAAACATTTTATTTTCATATTTTTTGCAAATTTTAAAATGCATTTCTTTTTACTTTGCTCTTTAAATTATTAGGCAACCATATTTCAAAGAATACCAAAATAATAAAATTCAAGTGAGTCGCACTATTTTGCTGCAATGTTTTATTATCAAAATAAATTATTTGTGTATTCTATTGACATAAATAAAGAATTTATTTTAATACAATTTTTTTTTTCATCTAAAAAATTACAAGAATTACAAGTTCATAAGAATTTCAGAATATCATTGCATAAAAACTGTGCTTAATTTAAGGCTTCTAATTTCTGACCTCCGAAGTATTGTATATGCCTATAAATATGTATGTAATATGAAAAAAAAAAATGAATTGCGGATTGTAAGATGCTAAATAATATGAAAAGTAAGATTAAAAAACAATGACTTTTAGAGTTGACGTTGAGGCTCCTGATCTGCAGATTTATTAGTGTAAGATTCTTTTAGGATAGCAATCAAGTGGCAATAAAAAGGTGAACTGTGAAAATTAAAATTTCAAATTTCAGCGAAAAAAAAACTGTTTTGTTTTGTTTATATTTATATATATTGTATATATTTATTAGTTATTTTGTTTTGTTTATAAATTTTATAATTTAAAGATATTGCACTGTTTCCTTTTTTTTTTTTTTTTTTTTTTTTTTTTTTTTTTAACGCCTTTCTTTTATTAAAGAGAAATAGGTGTTTTTCGGCTTAAAAAATAAACATATTTTATGAATTACTGGTAGACTTGCCTGACGTTGTAAAGGTCACGGCTTGAAACTGCCGAGCCCGGTTAACGGTCCCAGACAAGTTAGAGAAAATCGATACGTAACATGCACGCGGATCGCTCTTTAAGCTTGAAAAAAAAAAAGAATGAAAGAAAGAAAAAGAAGAAGAAGGAAAAGAAGAACTAACCTCAAAATTTAAATCATGCAATCGTTAGATGAACATACTTTAAACCATATAATAAATTATAACACCTTGTAATAATATATTCCTTTTAAATACTAAAGGTGTAAATTAACAACATAATACAAATTAAACTAACTTTTATTAGTTGTTTTACGTGTTTCGACTCTTTCCGAGTCATTTTCAAAAACAAATGAGAATATTCCACAATTGCACGGGCTTTGATCAGAAAAGAAAGTTGATTCTCAAAAATACAAATTTTATACTCTTCAATATTATCCAAGCTTTTTTGAAAAATTAAAACACAGCCTTAAACGTTTCAATATCTGCCGAACCCCTTCAGAAATTAAAGAATATCATTTGCAGTAAAATTGACCCAATTAATTTTGAGATTTATTCAGGAGTATATGAAATACCTTTTATTAAAGAAGACGGATCCAAGAATTACTACATAGGCATGACCAGCAGGAAATTTAAGTACAGAAAAAAAGAGCATATAGCTGATATTAAATATAATAGAAAAACTACAGCCCTGGCAAGATTATATCAAGAAGAAACCATCCAAATAAATTTCAATGAAAGTAAAATAATATTTTCCTCCAGTCTATACTATCCATCCATAATAAGAGAAACCATTACCAACACGAAAAAATACAATATGTAACGATGTGGCATCTTTTAATTTACCGAAACTGTGGCTCGAGTTGCTCCATGGTCACAGATATGAAAATAAACAACCAAGTAAAAAAATAAAAGAAAACATGCGTAATTTTTAAAAAAGTACATGAAAATAATAACTTCAAAGCCCGTGCAATTATGGAATATTCTCATTTGTTTTTTAAATTGACTCGGAAAGAATCGAAACATGTAAAACAACCTAATAAAAGTTAGTTTAATTTGTATTATGTTGTTAATTTAAACCTTTAGCATTTAAAAGGAATATATACTTTAAATACTTGAAAGAAATCACTATAAGGTCGATTTTCCGTTAATACTCGACGCCGTATATAAATTACTTTTTTTCATTAAAGCGCGCAATTGTAAAATAACTTTATAGAAATGCATTTAAAAATGTCTTCGCAAAAGAAAATAATCAGTTAAGTGTGAGTTTTACTGACGTACAAATGATTCCGTACAATAAATTTATTAATTATTAACTGCAATATTACAAAAAATCGTTGCTAAAAGAATAATAAGAGTGTAAAAATCTATACAACGTACGGTTGAGTATAGCTATATATATTAGCAAAGTATAGATAAATATACCATGAACATTCAGACAGATATAAAGGCTAAATAGTAACAAATATCGCTAATCTGTATGACTTTTTTTAAACCTTATCCAAATCCTTGACTAAAAATGAATGAATAACGCACATTGCACGGGGATGTTGGTTATCAATAATTGTGTTCCCTGGTAGCAGACTCTTCAAGGAATAGACTTAATGCAAGATTAAAAAAAATATTCGAACAGTTTATTTCTAGTTTTGTTTCTAAAGTTTACATTGAAATCACCTGCGATAATTATATTTTGACATAATGTTTCTTGACCCATGCTTTTAAATACGACATTATTTATACATTCAATGACGATGTTTATTAAGCATCTTGGCGATCTATAAAGAGTTATCAGTCGCACACCAAATAATTTGAACTGGAGACATTCACAGTGTTCACCATCAGGACTATCCAAGATCAAAGTCAAACCGGGCGGGGAGGCCTACCTTTCGGCTTAAACTCAACTAGTCCCGCGCATCAGGACTATCCAAATAGAAACCTTCACGAGAGCCATTGATTACATTATTAATATAATTACGGTATACATTCGCTTCGGATCCCCAACCATCAGGAGTCGTGCTTGTTAAAGCCAAACCATCTACTCTGCATGTCTGTTTAAAAGCAGTAGACAATTTTAAGGTGATTTTCAATAATAATAATAATAATAATAATAATAATAATAATAATAATAATAATAAGATCAATAACTTATAATTTTCATCAATTTTTCATCTTTTTCGTTCGAAACATCAAGGCTCATCTGCATAGCTGCCAAGTCTCCCTATTTTTGAGTAGTGGTATTTCCAAATAGTAATCTTCCTCTTATTTCATCACAAATTTCAATCATTAAATAAAGCTAATATTTCTTTTCAAAAATACTGGCATTAAAACACCGGCTAACTAGGGAACTATGCGTCTGTGCCTGAAAGAGATTTGTTTATGAGAACACATCTAATACAACCAGATCCAACTTTTAGTAACTTAGTGCAAGAGTTAAAACTTAGACTTTAAGAGTTGGACTTAGTGCAAGAGTTAAAAAATATTCCGATAGTTTATTTCTAGTTTTGTTTCTAAAGTTTACATTGAAATCACCTGCGATAATTATATTTTGATATAATGTTTCTTGACCCTTGCTTTTAAATACGACATTATTTATACATTCAATGACAATGTTTATTAAGCATCTTGACGATCTATAAACGGTTATCAGTCGCATACCAAATAATTTGAACAGGAGACATTCACAGAGTCCACTATCTGGACTATCCAAAAAAAAAATCTTTACGAGAGCCATTGATTACGTTATTAATATAATTACGGTGTATATTACGCTTTGGATTCCCAACCAGGAGTCGCGCCTGTTATAGCCTGTGCGAGCTGTGCACATAGGCGTAGAGTTGTATGGGCTCGTGGGGCTAGAGCCCCAGCAATAATTTTAAAAATGGATTATTTTTTTTTCTTTTAATATATATATATATTTTTTAATTTAGTTTTCTTTTTTTGAAACTTTCTGGCATTTTATGAAAATTTTAAATATTCCATTTTTTTTCTTTTGTTATAGGGATAAATGACATCAGGAAAACTTTTTCACTTTATGTTCTATTTTTTAAAATTAGAATAAAAAGATCACCTCACACACACACACACACAAAAAAAAAAAAACTTTATTTAAAGTCAATTTTTGTTGTGGTTTTATCATAAACGATTCACGAATATCAGCGATTATCCTTTTATAAACTGGTCTGTACATTCCAATTTTTATATTGTCTTAATGTTTTATTTAATTTGTGATTATTTATTAGTATACGATCCTGTTTAATTTCTGTAAAAGGGAGTTTAAAAATCAACATTAAATTGGTAATCGATCTTTTTTACATTCACACACACACATATTTGTGTAAAAGAGAGTTGAGCCCCACCAATAATTTTCAAAACTATACGCCTATGGCTGTGCATATATAACGTTATCACTTTATAGGGGAGGGGGGTCAGGCATTTGATATCGTAAGATATATCCAAGGGGAGGGGGATTGTCTTTTGATGTTGTTATCATTCTTAATATAACCAAAATTTTCTTTTTTTTTTCTCTTTTTTTCACTCAAAATAGTCCGTTTTTAGGATTTCGTTCATCTCACGAAACCCTATTACTCCCGCTCCGTTGTCTGACCGTCACAGAGCCAATCTCAAAAACTATGTAACTTACAGAGTTGAAACTTAGTGTATAAATCTGAATACTAGATATAAAGAGCTCAAAATATTAAAATTTCAAAAATTCGTATTATTTTAATAAACAGAGATAAAAAACCAAAATTCTAACAGCCTTTTCCTATTAAATTTAAACATTTTTCGTTAGAGCAGATGCCAAAAATTAAAAATCCACCATGAAATTCTTTCTACAATAATTAATTTTCTATCAGACGATTTCCACGTGAAAAATGAAATAAAAAGTTTCACCTGTTGAAAAAAAGATTAATATGAAATAAAATTGATTGACGTTATAGTGGTAATAAAACGGAAAGATTTCTCAATAATACAAGGAGTATGAGTATGTGTATGTGCACAAAACAGATTAATATCACGTCATTAGAGAATTAAAAAGAAAATCTGACGTCATATCGGAAGTTTAACGGATTTTTCAAATGTTTCAGAATAACACAAAGCGAGCATATCAATATGAATAGTAAATATATGAGTTTGAGGAAGGTATTGAATCATGATAAAAACCCGATTATGGAAATATTCGCATATTTTAACATTTTGAAGGTGTAGAACATGTTTAATTTTGAAATTAATTTTTTTTAAATATCGCATTTAGTCCACATGACAGATATTATTACTTCGCCCGCTATCGGGCTGGTTTAGATCTCGAAAAAACGAGAAAAATAGACCGGTAAATTTTTACTTTATAAAAAACATGACTTTTTTTTTTTTTTTCTTTTTTTTTTTTGCTAAATCTTCGATCACATTTATGCACTTGTTTAGCTTGTATTTTCATGAAAATGTAAAGTTATTATTAAACCCGTTAAATAATTATAAATTTGGTTCATTCCAAAACATGGAATACCCCAACGTTTGACATTCCTATACATGTGCTGTTAGAGAAACCAGGTGCGAAGTATGTTTGAAGATACTCGTTGTGTTTAGTAGAAAGAAAAAAGAAAGAATGTTGTCCACCTGTTTTGTTTATAAGAAATTCTGTTTGTCCTTTTCCGTGCAGCGAGCAAGTGCAAGAATACAATATTACTGTTGAATGCATTATGCAACAAAAAGTTGTTATCGAATACTTTTAAATAGTAACAATTTCCTTTGAGTATTAGATGGTATAAAGTTATTTCATATATAATAAAGATAGTTTATTGACTTAATTTGAATCAGTAGTAAAGTAAACAATAAATGTAAAACAATATCTGTATATCAATGCAAATATATAAAATGAAAAACAAAGAAAAAAAATTGTAAAAAATAAAGAGTTTTTAGACATTGATAAACAATAGCATTGAGGGGGGGGGGGTGTACGTAGATAACGTATGATGTCGTAAGGGAGGGGAGGGGGGGTTCAAAATTACCAAAAAGTTGATATCGTTATATATGTACAGTCCCAAACCACTCTGCATATATGTTTAAAATCAGTAGACGCTTTTAAGGCGATTTTCCACAAAAAATTACGGTCAAAAATTTATTATTTATATCAATTTTTCATTATTTTCATTCGAAACATCAAGGTTCATCTGCATAGCTGCCAAGTCTCCCTATTTTTGAGTAGTGGTATCTCCAAATAGTAATCTTCCTCTTCTTTCATCACAAATTTCTATCATTAAATAAAGCTAATATTTCTATTCAAAAATACAGGTATTAAAATACCGGCAGACTTAGGAACTATGCGTCTGTGCCTGAGAGAGATTTGTTTATGAGAAAGCATCTAATACAACCAGATCCAACTTTTATTAACCCCTTGAAAGGGGGTGGGATAATATTATGCCACTTTATTTTAATCAAGATTTGTACTAGGAATTTTGAACAAAATTTTACTTTTATAAATTTGGTGAAAACAAGAACTAAAAAGTGCGTTTCCTTGGTTTCAAATACAGTTTGAAGAAAATTCTGGTGTGAATTCAACGTTACGGAAACACAATTACTTGCCCCTGAAAGAAATGACAAAACATTTCTTGTGTAACTCAAACAGATTTGATAGAAAGTAGCTAAATCTCAATTAAAAAAAAACAGAAAAAAAAAAGAAAAAATTATAATAATAATAAAATTAATAACTTTGTGGGAAAAACGCGAAAAAGTAATCTTTTTGTGCTTTTGAAAATCGGTTCATTCAAAACGCGACGCAGAGGGAATAAATATTCATAAAGAAATAATTCTAGTTTCATCGTAATGTCAACCTGAAGATGAATAATCCTTTTTGTTGAAAACCTTGTTACACGCTATCGCTAGGCATCATACAAAAATTTCATAGGGTAACTCCCGTGAGAATCATTTTTCAGTAAACAGGAAATAAGCGAACAATAACTGTTCGAGACAAATTTTGCGAATGTCCACAATCGTAATGTGTTCATTAGTTTTTATTTCGTGGTACATTGTTGTTTTATTTATAACTAGAGATCGACCGAAACAGGGTTTTAAGACCGAAACCGAATTTCGGTGATCTTCCCACTTTCGGCCGAAACCGAAACCGAAAGGGTAAAAAAAATTAAAAACTGATTAATACATACATAACGGCATATAATTATTAATTCATTATATTAATTATTAATTAATTAATTAATAATTACTTAATAATAACTAATTACGTTACTAATTAATTTATTAATTGTACTTGTATTGAATCACATTTCTTCCAAGCAAACGTACACATATACGTGTGTGTATAAGTTTGAAACAAAAATGAATATAATAAATTGAAATTCATTGAAACAAAAATGAATAATAAAATACAATTTTTATATTTTATTATTTTACTAGCTGACCCGCCCGGCGTTGCCCGAGCCCTTGTAATAAACTTAAATCTCTTAAAAACGGAACTCTGGCCACGGTCTACGATGGCTTCGGAACCGTATACCCGGCATGCTCGTACGCTCTAGAAAATCTTTTATTTCCCCCTACCAGGGGAGCATTCTGTTCTAAACAAACCTCTTTCCGAACGAACTTCTGAGACAGGTCCCCGCTACCTACGTTGCTGTATAGTAGGCGCACTACAAAATTGAGCTGGTTTCGAGAAGATTGGAACATTATTAGCCCAGTTATTGCAATAAAGCACAGTTAGAGAAAATAACCTTGAGTGAGGTGCCGAGGGAAAGGGATGTTCGAGTGTCCTTCAGAAAATGACTAATTAGGAGGCCCACTATGCATGCATAAAAATTCGTTCGTTTTGTTAAGCTAGGAACTTAATTACAAAGTTGGCTTAAACTCTTATTTGTAAATAGTGGTAACCGCTACTCATAAATTTAATTTACTGTTATAAAAGGTGACTATTAAGTTAAATATAATGTTTGGAATCATTTGCGTTGAAATCGGAAAGATAGTTGCTGATATATAGAAACGGGGCATAGTTAGAGAAAAACATTGAAGGAGTTCCCGGGGGGGGGGGGGGTGAGGGGATGTTCAAGTACCCTTCAGCAAATGACTAATTAAGAGGAGCACTATGCATCTTTCGAAATTCGTTCGTTTGCTTAAGCTAGGAACTTAATTACAAATTTGGCTTTACCCAAGTATTCAGAAATAGCGGTAACCGCTACTCATAAATTTAGTTTAATGTTATAAAGAGTGACTATTAAGTTAACTATAATGTTTGGAATCACTTGCGTTGAAATCGGAAAGATAGTTGCTGAGATATGGAAACGGAGCATAGTTAGAGAAAAAACCTTGAAGGAGTTCCCGTGGGGGGGGGGGGAGGGGATGTTCAAGTGCCCTTCAGCAAAAAACTAATTAAGAGGAGCACTATGCATCTTTCGAAATTCGTTCGTTTGCTTAAGCTAGGAACTTAATTACAAATTTGGCTTTACCCAAGTATTCAGAAATAGCGGTAACCGCTACTCATAAATTTAGTTTAATGTTATAAAGAGTGACTATTAAGTTAACTATAATGTTTGGAATCACTTGCGTTGAAATCGGAAAGATAGTTGCTGAGATATGGAAACGGAGCATAGTTAGAGAAAAAACCTTGAAGGAGTTCCCGTGCATCTTTCGAAATTCGTTCGTTTGCTTAAGCTAGGAACTTAATTACAAATTTGGCTTTACCCAAGTATTCAGAAATAGCGGTAACCGCTACTCATAAATTTAGTTTAATGTTATAAAGAGTGACTATTAAGTTAACTATAATGTTTGGAATCACTTGCGTTGAAATCGGAAAGATAGTTGCTGAGATATGGAAACGGAGCATAGTTAGAGAAAAAACCTTGAAGGAGTTCCCGGGGGGGGGGGGGGGAGGGGATGTTCAAGGGCCCTTCAGCAAATGACTAATTAGGAGGATCACTATGCATTTTTCAAAATTCGTTCGTTTCCTTAAGCTTTGAATTTAATTACAAATTTGGCTTAAACTGCTATTCGTAAATAGTGGTAACCGCTGCTCATAAATTTAGTTTAATGTTATAAAGGGTGACTATTAAATTAATTATAATGTTTGAAATCACTTGCGTTGAAATCGGAAAGATAGTTGCTGAGATATGGAAACGGAGCAGAGTTAGAGAAAAAACCTTGAAGGACGGGCCGGGAGGGGGGCGGGCCTTCAGCAAATAACTAATTAGGAGGATCACAATACATCTTTAATGATTGATTCATTTGGTTAAGCTAGGAACTTAATTTGAAATTTGGCTTACACTATTATTCGGAAATTCTGGTAACTGTTTTCTAGAAATACACTTTGAAGCTTAAATGTAATTAGACCCTTGCCCCTCTTCATTCCCGCAAATATAAAAAAGAATCTGTTAAATAAAGTTTTCTGTATTAGCAATCTCCATCATAATAATAAATGCCATGTAAAAAAAAAAAAAAAAAAAAAAAAAAAAAAATGACTAATTGTCATGAAGAAAAATGTGCCTGGAAAATATTTCAATCAGTGGGACGTATGTGTAATTTGTCATGTACAGGTGGCGCGACAATCGCATGGCTCCTCTACCCTGATAACTTCAATCAGGGCCACACTAGATACCGGGTTTGCTCATTCATTATCATGACGTCACAAATGGTGGCTGGCCGCTACCAGCGATTGGTCTAAGGCGAAACGACAAAATGAAAGACATACAGCGATTGGTACAAAACAAGGGGCTCGTCGCTTTGCACCAATCGCTGGTCACGGCCAGCCACCTTTTGTGAGGTCATGATAATGAATGAGCAAGCCCGGTATCTAGTGTAGCCTTGCTTTAATCCATATTGACACTATTTAGTTAGAAATCCTTATTTATGCATCGCTACTCTGGTTTATTTAATTACTTCTGTGAAGAATCGATGCAACCAACCAGTGAACCAACCAACCCAAGAGAATAAAAGCGTATTTTTAATGAGAGTTCTTTGTGCATTTTAATTAATATTTCAGAAAGTAATTAAAATATTAAAATTCTGACGCTCAGGTACACCAGGAGAGAGTTTGCACTGCCTAAATCTAAATTTACAGACTTCTAGGTGCGCTAAATTTTCCTAGCCATCGCAAACAGACACACACACACACACACAGAGCGAAACTTTCTTTTATTAGTATAGATAACAACCAATAATTATAGGCACTTATCAATAATTTATTAACAATTTAGTTTAAGTAAAGGGCACAAAAGCTAAAATAATTTGTTCAGTTCGACTAAAAAAAAAGGAAAATTAGCATTAAAACAACGTTTTGAGCCTACAAATTATTAATTACTTTATTTTCCATTTCAGTATTCTCAAAGTAAGGCATGTTTAACATTATTTTGTACTTTAGTTAATTTTAAATATATATATAAGGATAAAAATGTAACAGTTGTCAATTTTCTTTTAGGATGTGCACAATAAGATCAAAACAAATCTTTACTCATTCACCTCATTTTTTTACTCATTTTTTTAGCATTGAAAAATTGGTTGATTGATTGATAGCCCTAAGATTTTTTTTCTTATTTTCTTAAAAACTATTTTAGATATCGGAATGTAATGTGAAAAACTCCAGATTGTAGCCAGAAGAATTGTCTATCTGCCCCTGATAAGTTTAGTGTTTGTTATGTAAGCGTTTCTGAACCTATTCCGGTCAAACAGACAGACAGGCAAATATATTTTTTAATTTTACTTTTGACTATGTGTTACCTAAATACTCGATGGAACTTAGAAATAGGTGATTTTCCGAAGAATCACTTCCGAAATCACTTCCGAATCAATTCCGAAGGCAAGACACTCCAATTTTATATCTGAACACTGCGTTAGTTGCACTCATATCTCTGTGATACAAGTCGCCACATTCTTCTTGCAAGTTTAAACCAAGTTGATTCGAAACCTGTGGCTCCCTCTAACCCAAGGATATCATTTTTAGATGCGTTTGTAATTATCTAAATACGTAGCACCTATAGTCGTCTTCTGATACGTCCGTCCGTCCGTCCGCTTATAACAGTGCAAAAACTACCCAATCGAATGGTTTGCAATTTAATATATATGACCGCTGCAGAATTTTGTCGAGTCATTTCAAATTTTATGAAAATTGAATCGAAACTTAAAAAGATATTAATAAAGATATTTATTAAGTAATTTTAATTTTAAAAAAAATTGTACTTTCTTGTTATAGCAGCTTCCGAGAATTAATCGTCAAGTGACCGAGATGTATCGCCTAGTTATCTGACATTTTTGACGTTATAGTCATGTATGACGTATATGACATTTTATAACCTCTATGACCAAGTAATAATAACATTCTTCATTCTATTAAATCCGATCATACTTAATTAATTCAATGATATCCCACGACAGGTAATGATTCTAGGTTGCCATGGTGATTATGTCCTATTTAAGATGGAGTCATATTATTTCCGTAGTAATGAATTTAAAAAACGAATTTGTATAGTATTTTTTTTTTATTATTATAGCAATCGTATAATCTACCGACAGTTTTTTGGATAGATGTTTACAGAGAAATAGATATTAAATGGAAAAAGAGTCTAAATAAGGATTTCAAGTTCTGAACTAGTCAAAGCTAGGCTTAAGTTTCCCATTGTAATTTTCAGCAAATGTCAAGAAAATATAAAATATTGTCAACTTAAAATGCATTTATTTTATTACAGAAATTCATCATGTCACATAACAGACGATATAATTCATTTCACTGAAATAATAAAGATGATTTTTTTTACATTGTCTTGTATTGGATATTTGCGCATAGTATAACTTTAATGTAATAGAATTGTAATTAATTGTTTGTAAAAGTGTATTGAAACTTAATTGCATAAAATAAGCAAAACATTACGTAATTTAGCGTTTGCATAAATGTTAAAATAACTAGCATTCATTGAGCAATTCACTTTATTTCGCATAAAATTACCGCATAAGATAAACCGAAAAGGAAAGTTGATTATGTTCTTTTCTTATCATACTATATACATATTTTAAATTCAACAAGTTACAAGTGTGTTACTTTTCAGGACCGAAGTTGAACTTGTTCATGCCACTATACTCAAGACAATCAATAAAACCTATAGGCTCATGAAAAAAATTGATGAAATCAAACGCAAAACATTACCTCAAACATTATCTTAAAATTAAAAGCATTTTAATAATATTGTACAAAAATTAAATTACATCATTTTTCAGGTCAAATGTTCGCAAGTCATGAGATACGGAATAATAATGCTAATCATGGGAAAGAAAGAAAATAAAAAATAGGTAGTATTTCTTACGAAATCTACCTAAAAGCAAACCCCACGCTTTTTTTTTTATCACCGAATTCTCTCAGAGAGACCCTAGAGGTTCGACTGGAATTGCGTCTAATTTTCGAATATGAATGAAATTTTTTTAATAGGTGTCATCTACATTACACTGTTAAAAAATTGCAGTCATTCGACCGTTTTTATATAAAACGGTTACATAAACGTAATTTAACCTTATTCTGACCATAATATGGTCATGTAACCGTTATTTTTTAAAACGTTCGAATGACTTGACAGTTTGCTGCGAATTTTTAACAGTGTATTAAAACTATACCAACTTTGATTTCTCAAATGGTAGCACTCACTTTTGATATTTTGAGTTCCTTGGATCAAAGCAGCCCGGAAAAAGGTATACTTTAAATTTTCATAGTTATGAAAAATATGTATTAGGGATTTTTATATAAATTTCAAATAATGAAATTAAGATCTTACAAGGAAAAGTACGGGGAACATTCAATTAGTTACAATAAAAAATATTTAGAAACTCTAAATATAAAATAAACTTATTTTAACACATTGACGGACAGTAGGAACAAGTGAAGTTCGAAAATTGACAATATATGTTTTTGTAATTTTTAAAATATTAGAAGTATAGTTTTTCTGCTTAAATAAACTTAATTTCGATTAATTCAGCACCTTTAATTAGATTGCACTACTCCCTTCACAACCGCGTCGGGGTGACTAGTGGTCAGGGAAAAATACAGTAAAAAAAAGTGATAAACACCAGTATATTCTTATAGAAAAATTTATGTTGATTATTTGATCAACGAATCATATTTAATCTTTAAACTTTTTATCAGTAGAATATTACTACAGCTATACCATTTTACTTTCCTATTACTGACTCTATCCTTAATATCTTTTGCTTTTCTATATATTCCAAATTTATTTCTCCCATTTTTAAATTTTTTTTTTCTTTCTTTTTTATTTGATCTTTAAAGCAATCTTATCTATTCCCAACGGCTCACTATTACAATACATTCTACTCACAATAAATTCTACTTGTACGCCGGTAAATGCACATTTGTGCTGCTATAGCCGTAGTGTCTAAAAACGACAGTTTCGTTTTGGGCGGCTATAGCCGTCATGCCACACTGTAAACTTCGCTTTGGCGGCTATAGCCGCAAGTGTCCGTCAACGTGTTAAAAGACATTTTTTTTCAATTTTTTGGTGTTGCTTTCTGATTTTCTTTTTTGTGGGTGCCAACGAATGTAGGAGACGATTCCCGGAGACGGTTGAAAAGTAAAATTCCTCCATATCTCGAAAACTAATTATAGGAAGGAGCTTTAAAAGCACATAGCCATGTTTTCAACGACACTGATTCTTTTTATGGAAAAAAAAATAATAATAATGCACTTCATAATTCTTACAATTTTTAATATAAATTTATTAATAATTTTCATAATTAAAAATATGTTTTTGAATCGAAAAAATGCCTGGAACTTGTTTGGGTCTGTTCATTGTATCTCACTAAAAGAGAAACATTCCAGTTGGATGATTTGTTTGGAAATATATAAAGTAAATATTTTCACCCGCATTTAACACTAGCATCTTCAAATTTTAACCTCTTATAACTCTGTGAAGATTTAAAAAAAAGTATATAAATTAAACCTTTTCTGGGTTGTTTTGATCCAAGGAAACCAAATAAAGTGTCGAAAGAGGATGCTAACATCATATGAAAAAAGAAAGTTGGTACAACTTTTAATATGTAGACCCTATGCATACCCCTATTTCAAAAATTGCATTCATATTCGAAATATAGACACGATTTCCAGTTGCACGGTATTTGTCATATATATTTCTCTGCTACAATTTGTTAATGAAATATACGTGGGCTGGTAAATTTTTTTCTCCTAACAACTGTACTGGAACACTTAAAAGAAAAATAATTAATTTAGAATGAAAAAAAAAAGGCTTAAAGAAAAATCACAATTTTAAAACTCTGCAATAGAAAAAAGGGCATTTAAAAAATATATATTCTTAGTAATTTACTAAATGAAATATTTGTAAAGATTTCGTATAACAAAAGTACAATATCACTATTACTTTAAAATAAAACCCGCCAAACCGACATGGGCTAGTTAACGTTTTCTTTCCTGGAAAGAAATAAGTCCAGGCCCTTACTCAGCACAGATAAAATAAAATCTGTGCCCAGCCCGGCTAGAGTCAGAAGAAAAAAGTGAGTACAGGTCCGAACCGGTCCGACCAGAGTCTGCAGAAAAATATAAGCAGGAGTTTGGCCAGGGTATGGATTTCGGATGTGGGTATGGATCCATGAAGACCTTTAAGATAAGCTGCTGAGGCATCAAACTAAGCTTCAGGTACGGTGCTGATACTGCTGATTATAATCAATGCTATACCCAGTTCACTTGTGCTTCGTTTATTACAGTCAAACCCCGATTTAGTGCCATCTCGAAATAGCGCCAATTGCGTCTATGAACAAATCTGCCAAATAGGAATTTCAATGTAATGTATCCGTTAAAGCGCCAACTCGATATACCGCCAAAAAAAAATGTCTAGAAATTACTGTATTTTCTTTGCATATCTTTCTTTTTTAAATTTTTTGTTAGAATTTCAAAGGACGCTTCCTTTTCATGTGTCTAGATGTTTTCAAGCTCAATTCAAACTTTATTGAATAGCAAAGAATTTATATTGTTCTCAACACCTGCCAAAATGCACCTGCTACCCATTCTACTTGTCATTGGGAGAAGAAAAATAACGCGCACTGAGTGCCGAGCAAGTAAAACTTCTGATTCAGACTGGCGAGTCACGTGATCCGATCCGCTTCTGGAGCGGGGAGAAAACAAGGCATGACACGCCATTGGCTGAAAGGGTCTCTCCTCTCTCAGGTGAGAACAATGTAAAAAATAACTTCTCCCTGTACTTTATGTCGATTTCTTAGAAAGAAAACGGTGTGCAGTGCAAAATCTCTCATTCAAAATTTTGGTCGGACGTTGATTGAAACATCGAAGAACTCACCAGCTAAATCTGTAAAATATCATTCTGTCTCTTTATTTTAACTCATTATGGCGAAAAGAGCAGTTTTATCAATTTCAGAAAAGCGGGAAATTTGTGAATATAAAGGAAGAAATGTGAATGTATCGCAGCAACACATCTCCAATCATTTTTCTACACTCTGGAAAAAGCCTGTTAGCAGGCGCTGCATCGGAGACATTTTGATGAATACAGAAAAATGGATTAACACCAACGAACTGCAATCATCTGTAAAAAGACTGAAAACAGCGAAACATGAAGACTTAGAGGATGCCCTTTGCACATGGATACAACAAATGAGTGCTAAAAATGCCACTATCAACGGAGATGTCATCAGAGAGCAGGCAAAAGTTCTTGGCCAGCAAATGAATATTACAGATTTCGAATACAGTAGTGGCTGGTTGAACAGATTTAAAAAGCGACGAGGATTCTCTCAGTACATACGAAGTGGTAAAATTGCAGGTGTTGATGAAGATATTGTGTCAAATGGTCGCAAAAAACTGAGTGCGCTGATTTTAGAATATAAACAAGAAGACGTTTACAATATGGATGAAAGTGGCCTTTTTTACCGCTTGCAGCCAGATAAAACAATTTCGAGTGGGCCTGCTAAAGGATTAAAAAAAAAAAGATCGTGTGTCTCTTGTGTTCTGTACGAATAGTGATGGATCTGATAAAAGAACTATGTCAGTGATTGGAAAATCAGCTAAGCCACAATGTTTTAAAAATTTTAATCCTGCTCTTTATGTAGATTATGAGAATAATAACAAAGCGTGGATGACTTCAGCATTATTTAAAAAATGATTAGCGAATTTCAACATAGAAATGAAAAGAAGCAAACGCCATATTTTATTGATTTTGGATAATGCCCCTTGTCACAAAGCATATCCAATGAGTAATATCCGCATTGAATTTTTACCTCCTGACTGTACTGGATTTTTGCAACCCTTGAATGCTGGTATAATAAACTCATTCAAAGCTCATTATCGAAAGTATCACGTCCGCCATATCATTGAAAAAATCAGTAAAGATGATTTTTCTCCAATCCTTTTACATGATGCTATTCGCATGATAAAAAAAGCATGGGATGAAATTTCATCAGAAACTATTGTTAACTGCTGGAAACATACTGGATTGATTAAACCTGAAGGATCTACTAAAAAACAAAACAGTACAGCACTTCAGGAACTACAAGACGAAATACACAAATTAACAGAAATTGAGCATCCTCTATCGGCAATTGAGTACATTAATATAGACAAAAGTGTTTCAATATTTGAAGATTTGACAATCGAAGAAATTGTTGCCAATCAAAATGAAAATGAAAATTCATCTGACAGCGAAGCTGAAGAAGCTGAAACGCCGCATGTTACATCTGATGAAGTTAAAAATTGCATTGGGAAAATAAGAATTTTCTTAGAAAAACATGCAACTGATAAAAAAATGATGAACAATCTTTTAGTTGTAGAAAAAGATATTGAAAAAATCAATATTGAAAGGAAAACTCAAACTAGCATATTAAAATATTTTCCTGTAAAAGATAATTAAAGTAAAATAATTCAGTGTGATATTTAATGTATGTGTGTGTCTGTTATGTGCATAATTATCTACTTTATCTAAAATTGACTATATAAAGAGGTAAGTGCATGTTAATTTCATACATTAATTGGATAATTTTGAATCATGTAGCATTAATTATATTATGTATATTAATTATATTATATTAATTTATACTATTATAATATACTATATACCATTGGATAATTTAATAAAAAGGCATTACTGATATTTATTTTTATAATAATAATAATATTAGTATAATAGTATGAAAATTAATTTTTATTGTATTTTAATTCGATATACCGCCAAACTCGTTATAGCGCCAAAAATTTCTTGAACGGATAATGGCGGTATAACGAGGTTTGACTGTATTTTGAAGTTATAATATCAACTGTTAAAAAGCCAGTGCTGTTGATGATTTTAGATAAATGGTAACTATTATTCAGTGATTATTTCTAATGTATGTATGTGTGTGTGTGTGACGGAGGGGGGGGGGGGGGGGGGGGAGAGAAAGATTAACTATAGTTTGGAAGGAAAATGCCTCGCAAAAATTCTTGCACCCGGCCTCGCTTTCACTAAGGACGGCTCTGAACAAAACAAATATGTTTTGATTTAAAAAACAAGATGGCGGACAGCAGGTTAATCCCAAAGCTGTTCCTAAGCATTTTTGTATAAAAAACTTTTCATCTCCTTGTTCTCTCTCTGTTTCTCTTCCTTCCTGTTAGATTTGGGTTTGGGGTATCAAAACTCGATGCTTCTTTTCTAAAAGAATCATGTTACAAGTTTAATTTTACATATTAATCGATAGATGGCAGCACTACATATAGTTCAATAAGAAATGGAAATATTGATATCGATTTTCTAAAAATTGACATGCGTTTTTTTTTTTTTTTTTTTTTTTATAATTATTTTAAATTAAAGAAATGTACCAACAGATAACATTTTTTTGTGTACTTATTTGTTATAGTGGTCCCCACAATTACTATTACGCCACATAATGTGGCGGATTACCCATCAGGTTGAGTAGGCTGAAGCCTAGGGGCCCGGAAGAAAAGGGCCCTTGTGCTAAAATTTTCTTTTGGGTTTTGTCTTCATATTGGGCTGATATTTTATGCAAAAGAGAAATGATGTACAACATTCTTTGTTTCATTCATTTATTGAATCTTTCATGTTATTAACATATAGATGGTATTCCAAACGCTATTCCCCTTTTAATTTCTTCTATATTCATAAGAAGAAAGTACTGGATTCATGAAAATTTTCGGTTTCCAGTTTGTACCGAATTATAGCACTTTAAAATTAATGGAATTTCAATGTTTACCTGCACTAACATTGCTTCTTTCCGTTTTTAGTGTCAGGAAACACTGAAATTTAGTATAATAATTTAGTAGTTTTGGCCATAAAAGAATAGGATTTTTTTTATGTTCTTCATAAACGAAGGACATTTTTCTAAATAGAACTTATAGGGGCCGTGTACAAATTAAATTTCTTATTTTAATATGTATAAAGCCCCTTGTAAAACAAATGCCATGACTAAAATCTGTACTTGTTGTAATTGGAATTTCGTTTCTATCATAAGTGGTCTAAGAGATAAATGAGCAAACATATATTTTGAATCACCCTGTATATATTGCTTTCTAGGAGTGGAGGGGGCAAAAAAAGATCAAGCCTAGGGGCCCGGGTGGTAGTTGATCCGCCTCTGGCCACATTGCAGTCGATTTCGCCACGGTCGTAGCCCAAAGCTCGTGAAGCGCGAGCGCACCCACCCGCACGTATAATAGAGATAACAAAAAATAAATAACACTGCAATAAAAAAAACATAATATTTTATGTTAATAAGAATATATTACAATGTTTGATAACAAGTTATAATTAATTATAATGAATAAGAATTAAAATTAAAATAACAATAATAATATGTAATAGCAATTACTAAATTGAAACTGTTTAGGTATACGAAACACACTGCTCTTATGTAACTATTTCAATCATCTGTCGCATTTTCAACCATGTAGTTGTTTTTTACCCCATTTTAACTTTAAGGATGTTAATTCCTCTGCCCAAAAGTACATAAATCTCTCAGTATTCTCGAACCACTAAACCAATTTCCAACACTTAGGCCTTATATATATATATATATATATATATAAAATCCCTGACGGCTTGACCTACAGGCACAGGTAGATTTCGAAGACGCAGACCGTGGGGAGCCTGTTTGTTGGGAATTGCGGAAGAAATGACCTTTTTGCCGTGATGCGGCAGTTGGGACCGCCCACTTCGAAATCTACCTGTGTCTGTAGGCGGAGCTGACAAGGATTATATATATATATATATATATATATATATAATGGTTCGTCCTATAAAAAAAATTGCCAATATAAAAGTTGTAGATCATATTAAGAGGATTTATAATAAATTTAAGCGGATTCGATATCTTGTGAATTGACGAAGTTAACAATTTTTTTCTTCTTAAACCCCTATTTCGTCTCCCCCCATTTCGCCTTTGAGGCCATTTTTAATGCTATCAAAAATCAGTCATGCATAAATTTTTTGGCCCTTTTCCTAGAAGTAACTTTAAACGGATTCGATACGTATCATAATTAAGAAGTTATGGGTTTTTTTTTTCACAAAAAGCCCCCCTATTCCCCACCCCTCTGGTTTAATTTTGCCCATTAACGAACTTGACCGAGATTTTATGTCCCTTGATTTTATGTATCAGTATGGAAGAGATTTGTTCAGAATTATTGAAGTTATCGTGTCCATAAAAAAGTGATATAGATAGATAGATAAAGTTTTGAACTGGGGTAGTTTAGGGTTCTGTGAGTCATGATCGGCGTAGCTCTGCAAAAACTTTTCAGAAATTCCAACATAGGAGCGAATGTAATAAGTAGTATTTCTTACGAAATCTACCTAAAAACTTTTTACGTTGCATCTCAATACAGCTTCATCATTAGTAACATAAAATTTCATATAATGCCTATTTTCGCATAGTTCAAATCGCAAAAATACGTATTACAAATTTAAAAACCTTTAATAAGCAAAAAAATATATGATGTATAAATGATGCTTCTTTAAAATCAGGAATTGACACAATTGTTCAATATCATTACATCGATAAAGCATACATGAAATACATTTTAAAATTTATTTTAAATAAAAATTAACTGTTTAATGTTGTTTTATACAACTTTAGATTTAGTTAGAATTAAAAAAATAAATAGGTTAACACTATAATTAATGCACAGTATTATAATTTTTAATTGGGATTATTAAATTACAATTACAGTATATTAAAGTATATTTATAAAACAAAAGCGAGCAACCATCATAATAACTGAGCTAACACCAACGAAGTAATTGCATTACAAAGTATGTATTTAATTTATGTTATAATATTAAACCCCCTAATTCTCGAGAACTAAGGAGCGTTGTATAAAATCCGTTGAACCTGAGACTAAGGGGCTTCTACCCTACAACATATATAAAAATAATCAAAATCTGTGATTACCAAGCTTGCCCTCTCTTTGAAAGATCTGTTGTATTGCTGTTTTCCAAAAGAATCGCATGAACAAGCTTAATTTCACATATTAATCCACAGGTGGCAGCACCACATATAGTGCAATAGGAAATGGAATTATTGATATCGGTTTTCTGAAAATTGAAAAGCGTTTTATTTTTATCTATGATTAATTTAAATTAGTGAAATGTACATGAAGGAAACGTTTATTTTTTTATACTGACAGTCAGATAATTGCTTCAAACTTCATTTAAATTCATTTTATTTAAATATAAATTTTGTATAGATATTGCTCTATTAAAAGCCGTTGCTTTTTAAGTTTGTTTTAAACGACAATCATAGATGACAACAGTATAGATAATTCATTGTTTAAAATTCAATTTATTATTATTGTTATTATTATTCGCTTAAGTAACTCTTTGTACACAAAAAAATCATATTTTATTAATTCGAAATTGACATTCGTTAAAACGTGGATACAAATGATGAATATTTAAAGCCATTCTGATTTGCATTTGGGTGAAAATCTTCATTTTTAAATCCCTTTATTTATCTTTACGTAGAAAATTTATAATGGTATGATTACGGAATATTATACACATATTTGTTAAATAATAAGATACTAAAACATTAATATTTTTCTTTCTACAAATCCTCAACTTTGGAGCTTTGTCTCATCCGTAAGTTACTTGAAAATGCAATGGTTCTCAAATTTTAATGCTTCGCGTACCGGCGTACCCCTTTAAGTATTATCCGTACTGTAACTGGCGTACAACCCCCCCCCCCCCTCTCCATCTTTATTATTATTATTGCTGTTCTTGTTATAAAAGAAAGTCATGAATGGGGGGGGGGGGGGGGGAGATTGAAATAGAAAAAAACAACAAATGGATACAGGTAAACATAACTTTTATTTTAAATTTAATGTAAACTTTATAGATATCAAGTTTTTTAATGTGACATGTGCAATTGTTTACCTTTGTATATTTCTTGAATGTTTGATGTTTTATTTATTATTATCTACTTCAGCATCTGACAGCATTATTACATGGGAGTATTATTGCTCAGTATCACACAGTAGTATTTAGTACTGCCCAGTAGGATTGGTAAATTGTATTTTCAGAATTTGTATGTCAGCATTACATAGAATAATTATTGCTCAATATCACAAAGTATAATTTAGTAATGCTCAGTATAATTAGGTAAACAAACCTGTTTGGCGGAGCTAGTTGAGCTTAAGCCGAAAGGTATTCATCCCCGCCCGGTTTCACCTCGACCTTGTTTATTTAGCCATCATCTTACGGTGTAGTTCTGTTAAAGTATTCTGGAAATGCTGGAAAGTGTTTCATAATCTATGCTTGGCGCATGATTTTTCGTTCTTTTTTGCTTTTTTTTTTCTTTCTAAATGAAACTCAGGTATTTTTAAATGGCTTTGCAGATTTCTTTGCTAATGCCTTTTTTTAACACTTTACAACAAATTTGAAAAATGTTTATGAATTCGATTTGTCTGCCTTTTAGTGCTCTAACTAGCATAAATGTTCTCGGATTGTCATGCAGTTGATATATGTTATTAAGGTTTACTATGGCATGTTCGGTGTTGAAAATGAAGTGTGTAGCACTTACAGTTTCTTTACAGGGATACTCAAAAGAATTCCATTACCTTAAGGTCTATGGAAAAAAATCATTTGCAGTTTATTTTAATAATGTTACTGTTAGGGGAACCGTCGGTAGCGTAATAAATTTTCTCTTTTTTCGAATTGTTAAATTAGTCTTCTATATTTTAGTATACGTTTTCGTCTTTTAATAATGGTAAAGAAGGATAGTTCAGCTTACCTGAGATTTTCCTTATGCGCTGAATATTTCCACAGTAATCCAAAGTGTTTGCACTGATATTTATCTTATCGACTGATTGAAGTATTCGCTATATGGAAGTAATAAGAACTATTATTATTAGTAAGTAGAGATGCACGAAATAAGAAGTAGATCCATTTTGAGTATAATATTATAATTCTTGGCTAGATATTTACATTTAAATCGCGTTTTTGGAGACTGCTTTTAGATGCTCCAATTTTACATTATATTTGAGATATATATTTACAACACATATGTACAAGAGCGTTTTAACTGCTCGGATTCATTTTAGATTCTGAAGGGAATGTCTTTAAGTTCAGTTCACACGCGCGTGATAACAGCTGTAGTTTTTGAAGTAGGGAGGTCTGCAGAGTTTTTCACTTAATTGGTTTCGACAGTTTCTGGTTTTGTTCACTATGTTTTTCAGCTGCGGCACTTGAAGTACTTATCGGTAATTGGGGTCTGGTTTTTAACATGTTCTTATTTCGATCATTCGCTGCACGTGGAGATTATTCACTGCATAAAAAAGGTTTCTCCGTCAGTTACACTATTTAAAACATACTGAAATTGACGGCTATCACTGAGAACTACAAGGGGCTTACTATAGAATAGAGTGGACATAGTACTTATTAGTTTACAGGGACACTCAAAAGAATTCCGTTACCTTACGGTCTATGGAAGAAAATCATTTTCAGTTTATTTTAATGATGTTACATTATTTCAAACATATTGAAGTTGATGGATATCAATGATAACTACAAGGGGCTTACTATACAAAAGGGTGGGCATAGCACTTATTAGATCCTTTACAGGGACACTCAAAATAATTCCATTACATTACCGTTTCTGGAGAAAAATCGTTTACAGTTTATTTTAATAATGTTTTACTATTTCGAACATATTGAGATTGGTATACAAGTATATCACTGAGATGCAATACAAGAGTCTTACTATAGAATATTGTGTGTATAGCATTCATTATTCAGACATTGCTCACAGCATTCATTGTTCGGGGACACACAAAAGAATTCAGTTACATTTAACTATAGTTTTGCTTATTACTTGGTATGTAAAAATTCGAGAGGTCATATAATGGGCTGCACCAAAATAGTCGGATATTGTTGGTTATTCCTGAAATTTGGTTTTTAAATGTGTTATTCGTTTTCCGAACTGTTTACTTAGTCATAATCTTTCACCTTATTAAACGACAAAGATATCTAAACTTATTTTGGAAGTGTTGGAAAGTGTTACATAATCTATGCTTGTCGCATGATTTTCCTTTCTTGTTTAATTTGATTTAAAATTTTAAAATATGGCCGCAGATAGTAAAAAATGCAATATGCAACTCCGACAGGTGTTGATTTGAATGAATTGCACACTATTGCAAATTCGTAAATCTCATAAAAACGATAGATCATATACTGGGCTGCACAAAAATAGTCGGGTATTGTTGGTAATTCCTGAAATTTGGTTTTTAAATGTGTTATTCGTTTTCCGAATTGTTTACTTAGACATAATCTTTCACGTTATTAAACGGTAAAGATATCTAAACTTATTTTGGAAGTGTTGGAAAGTGTTACATAATCTATGCTTGTCGCATGATTTTCATTTCTTGTTTAATTTGATTTAAAATTTTTAAATATGGCCGCAGATTGTGAAAAATGCAATATGCAACTCCGATAGGTGTTGATTTGAATGAATTGCACACTATTGCAAATTCGTAAATCTCATAAAAACGATAGATCATATACTGGGCTGCACAAAAATAGTCGGATATTGTTGGTAATTCTTGAAATTTGATTTTTAAATGTGTTATTCGTTTTCCGAATTGTTTACTTAGACATAATCTTTCACGTTATTATACGGTAAAAATTTCTAACAGTATCTTGGAAGTGTTGGAAAGTGTTACATAATATATTCTTGGCGCATGATTTTTCTTTCTCATTTAATTTGATTTAAAACTTCAAAATATGGCCGCAGTGTTGTCAAAAATGCAATATGCAACTCCGACAGGTGTTCATTTCAATGAATTGCGCACTACTTCGATTTCATAAATCTCATTACCGAGTACGGTACTTCACAAGTAAATGTAGTACCAGAAACTGACATAATTCGTATACTTCTTTTTTTTTAATTATCTTTTTAATGTTAGGTGTTTTGTATCTAATCTAAATTAGCTTTCCCGAGAGATCTAAATCTAACAGTTGATTTCTTCCTCCGTATAACGTTAAGAGATTTCATGAATCCTCTTTATAATTCTTTTGGATATACGAGGGTGGATCCAAAAAAAAAAAAAAAAAAAAAAAAAGAATTACAAGCAGCAGCATTTGAAAAGTAATTATTGTGGGAGGAATATTTTCCCCCAGAGTGGAGACAGATGGAGATAGTTGTCTTACAGCGGTTGTGTGGGTGGGTAGTGTAAGTTCGGAGACACGTCAGAGCGATTGATATGACAAGACGTTTAGAAAAGTGGTCTTCCTTCGATGTGCGAGCCATGATTCATTTTTTATGGACAGTGAATGTGTGTCATGTTGAGTGATGGTTTCGTCCTCCTGCATAATAATTACAGGCCCCATACTGCTCGGCAAACTCAAGAATTGTTACAAAAGTGAAAGTGGGAAGTCTGGAGCTACCCCCATACAGTCCAGATTTGGCACTCAGTGACTATTTACTTCTTCCGAAATTGAAGGAACAATTATCTGGAACAAGGTTCTCTTCAGACAGTGATGTGAAAACAGCTACGGAGAACTGGCTCAATGGGCGGGACGTGATTTGTAACAAGCCGGGTTAAACAAGTTGATCCTGTGTTCAGATAAATGCCTATATAGATTTGGCGATTATGTGGAAAAGTGATCAGCAGGTATGCCTCTTAATTAATTCCTTTATGTATTTTCTGTCTGTAGTTATTAAATAAATTTTTATTTCCCTTGTAACCTTTTTTTTTATCCATTATTGAAGTTTCCCACCATTGTCTTCTAAAGGTTTAACGAGTCTTATTGATTCTTTTGTACATGTGCGTATATACTAGCCAAGACTGCCTTACAAATGTATATAATCTGTTCCATAACGCTTCGCCTATGAACAATCTTGTAGATAAATGAAAGTATAATTTTTCGACGATTTACAGTGCAACCTATCTGCAAAATGCCATTTATCTGCCACAATCACGTATAATTTACGTGAACAAAAGTTTTTATTTATTTTCAAATCAACTTGCTCGCAACTTCTGGTACCCTTCAATCATTTCAGAAACACAAGTACTTTGACCCTGAGAAGGATTAATCCTTTGAAGTTGGGTGATATATTACTTGTACCACTTAATTTTAATTACTAAACGCCACATTCGCACGAGAATTTTTTTTTTTTTTTTTTTTGGGGGGGGGGGGAGGGGGGAGGGTTGTTTCCAAAATGCACGGGAAGAAAAGCTTTTAATTGTTTTCAAATACATGTTTTCGTAAATTCTGGTGTCATTCACTCATTTCAAAATTTTAGCAAAACAATTACTTTGCCCGTGAATGTGTTAAACAGAACTGTCGTCTACTGATTTTTGAGTACTACTTTTTTCTTGTAAAATTATTTGTCTTATTTAATTGTAGAATTTCTAGATGAAATAAATCGAATATTTCTGCTAAAAACAGTGTACTAAAAAATCCAAGGACTTCGAACCTCTACTTAAGGAACTTACGTTAGTAATGCGAAGACACTCGCAAGCTGATGTTAAACCAATTGCAGTATTCCTTTAAAATTTTTAGTTCGAATTCCAGTCTTATGATTTTTTTTTTTTTTTTTCGATTTCCATATACATATATGAGCTATTCAACTTGTAAAATTCAACTTAATAAAATAGCATTTTTAAACTTCCAGTTATAAATTTTCTTGTTCTTGTTTTTATAATGAAACATGTTATTGTTTTGCATTAATGTTTTATACTGTACCTTTTCCTGTGAGAGCCTTACCATCCATTTAATATAGAAATAGAACAGGGATGGTAAGGAAAATTATTGGCAATTTTTAGGCAAGTCCTGTTAAGTCTAAGTGGTAGTCACAATATTCATTGATTTTTAGCAACAGTTATTTACATTGAACTAAATAACAAAAATAAAGAAATAAAGAAATAAACAAATAATTTATCTCTAAAAATTCAGGAATAAATCTTAGTGATGGTAGGACCACCAATAAAGCCACAATGTTTGAAATTAATATTTAACTGCTGATTAAAATTCTGCAGAAAATTTCCTGTCGATGAACTACAGACTTTTTTTTTTTCTCTAGTGCAGTTCTGTATAAGAAAAAAATTGAAAAAGATTCTGTGAGTGCATCTGGAGTGATTTTCTGCATTATTTTAGCAAGAGGGGCGGTAAGGAATCTAAAATCCTGAGACTGATTTAAAAATAATAATAATAACTGTAAACAAGTGGATAAGTGTTTTCATAATAATATCTGTCATGTGGACTAAATGAGATATTAAATAAAAAATCAATTTCAAAATTAAACATGTTGTATAGAGACCATCAAAATGTTAGACGTCAGATTAATTTTATTTTTAATTCTCTAATGACGTCATATTAAGCTGCTTTCTGTAATTACACATACTCATACTCCTTGTATTATTGAGAAATGTTTGAAAATTTCCGTTTTATTACCAATATAACGTCATATTAATCTTTTTTCAATTGGTGAAACTTTTTGTTTCATTTTCATTTTTCACGTGGAAATCTTTCAATAGAAAATTAATTATTGTAGAAAGAATTTTATTTGAGATTTTTAATTGTTCGTAAATACTATAAGGAGAAATGCTTAAATTTAATAGGAAAAGGCTGTTAGATTTTTGGTTTTTATCTCTATATATTAAAATAATACGATTTTTTCAAATTTTATGATTTAGAGCTTCACAATAGGTATTTAGCTATAAGTACACAAAATTTCATGACTGTAAGTTACATAGTTTCTTGGAACCGGCTGTGTGACGGACAAACAAGGAAGCGGGAATAACAGGGTTTCGTGAGATGAACAAAACCCTAAAAATGTGTGAAGCCTAATTTCTGTTTCATATTTGTATTTTTAAAAAAAACCAAAAAAAAAACAGTAGAACTACTTTTTTTGAAGCAGTTTTATCCAGACAGGACAGCTCCACACTTAAAAAGCAGCAACAGGAACAAGGGACGGTAAAAAAATTTAATACTACATTTTGAAACTCAAAATCGTTCAACACTTATTTATTTCGTTAATACTGTTATACAATCATGCAGTCGTATGTTTTATGATACATACAAGAAAAAGAAAACCAAGAATATGAACTAATTTTTTTTTTTTTTTTTTTTTTTTTTTTTTTTTTTTTTAATAAGGGACTTACAAGTCAAACTTATGTGAAAATCGCTCATATATCTGAGGATAGTATCTCTTTAGAAACCGAAATCAAAATTTTCCTCAGATATCTAATGCAAATATTTACAGGATGTCCGCTAAGTCTGGAAAAGGTCGAATAACTGGAGAAATATACATAAGATTGAAAAACGGAAAATATGTGTTCCATATTTTTGAAAAATCTATTTAGGGATATCAAAGTTAACCACCCCAACTCTGCCCCATGGGGAGAAAGAGGGCAATTTTGTAATCTTAAATGATAACCACGTTTTTTTTTATTGTAGTTTCTGATACTATGGGAAAAATACATAACTTTTATTTTAACATTTTCTCCGGAAAATTGTAGATGGCGCTGTAATCATGTAAAATGCAGTGAGAATCGTTTCTATTCAAAAGTCTGGAAACTTTATTGAAAGTTATTAAATTGAAAATATTGAATTTAAAAAATCTATTTTCATCAAGTACATATTTCAAAGCTTAGAGGGAATTTTTTATTATTATTTATTTAAGGTATCTTGTTATAAAAACGCATATGGTCAGCCTCTGATATCTACTTTCTAATGCTAAAATTCGCATTATTCCGAAGTTTATATTGGTCACTGAGTAATGATAATCATTTAATTTTTCCCATGTTGACATGGACTTTCGGAATCTTTATCGGTCACAGTGTGACGACACGTTAAGTTATTACCGTATATTTTGTGTGATTATGAATGATTATGATATGAACGAGGAGATTTATGCCAATGAGGCGCTCACTCGTTGCTTGATGTCAATTTAGTACGCTCTTCACAACCACAAATAATACTAAATTATTTATTTAAACAATAATTGTTTGATTATACTGGTATGAATAGAGTATAATATTAGTGATATGTTTAAATAAGTTATATAAATCGCTACCTAAACTTGCTGAATTGTATATTTATCGTACAATGGTTTCATAAGGTCTCAGAGTAATATCATTTTCCGATCACAAGATTTAAACAGGCAAGTTATTATAACTTAAAAGACGTAAGCCGCTGAGAAGGAATTTTGAAATGAAGTTGCACTGGAATTTGAATTTAAAATTTTTCTTTAAAATTTGGCAACCATGCTTATACAGTAGGAAAACCTTCTCTAAGCATCCTAAGCCATATCCCAACACAACGAAGTGCTGGAACAAGAAAAAATAGTAATTTGTTATTAAATTATATGATTAAATTATTAATAATATCATTTTAATTATATAATTAAACATGATTCAATTATATAATTTATTATTAAATATAAATATGTTTTCTGAATGTAAATAAGTTCTTGCGGAATTATTGATTTAAATCTGATGTTTTCTGCACTTATAATTACTTTTTATTCATGTACAAAGTTTAAATGCTGTTGATTTTTGTTTCACGAATTTTCTCTTATAGAAAATCAGACATATAGAGAGGTGGTTGGAACTTAAGGAAAAAACGTCGAAAAAAAAAAAAAAATATATATATATATATATATATATATATATAAACTTATTGCAAAAATTAACCATTGAAACAGAAATATATATATATATATATATATATATATATATTGCGGAACACTAATATGTTTTCATTAAAAACATAAATACATTTATGTACAAAAAGGATAAAACAACTTCCATATTGTTAATTCGAATGTACTTATTTAATATAATAAATTTATAAATGCTTATTTAATTGCAAGAAAATCTTACATGGCTGTTTAATGTTAACAAATATCTTTAAAGGTTCTTTAACTTTAACAAACTTAATAAAGTTAATTTACTTAATACAAAATAATTAAAGCTTCCTTAAGTATCGCACATTTTTAAAGTAATATTTATTCCTGTTTGTTTGAAATAAGTTCATGGAATTAAGCTTAATGAAATCAATACAAGACTAAGAGTCGTTTTTATCTGAATTTACACTGGTAACATTTGTTAGTTGCTGTGGCAGATCAAAATGTTTGTTATCTCAAATATGTTGTTGAAAAGTAATCATCCAAAATTTTATTTCCTTTTTACTAATCCAGTGTTTGTACGTTTTTACCGCAATTTTTTAACAGAAAATTCCAATTTGATATTAAAGTAACAGCAATTGTAGACGCCTCGTTTAATTGCAGGATTTGTAATATTTTTCTGCATTAAACAAGGCGAAAATTTCTATTAAAAAATTGTGGTAAAACCATACGAACCCTGTAATCAGAGGATATTCACTTTTTATGGAAAGGCAAAAATTTTAAATTACCTCTATTGCAAAATAATAATAATAATAATAATAATAATAATAATCTATTATATACAGTGAAATTTCCCTTTAAAGAAATACCTATTTAACGAAGTTTTCTATTTAACGAAATTTTCGGCAGAACTTTGGCTTTGAAAACCATTAGCATGTAAATTAATATCCATATTACGAAAAATATATTCTCTATAACGAAGTTTATTCCACTTTTGAGCGCGTACGGAATTCAAACTAAGAGGTTGCTGTTGCGATGGATATGCGAATTTATTTCAGCGGATTCTATGGGAATTAATACATTTAAATAATTTCCATTCCGCTTAGTGCTAAATAAAACAATTTTTCTCACACGAAGAAAAACACTTGTTATCATTTTTGTCCCACTCCGAGACTTCAGCGCTGACAGTTGAGGGAAGTCAAAATCCCCTTTTTACATTCACTGATATAAGACATGCAGTGACGCAATGGCGTCGGATGCATTGTAGCAAAAAATATCAATTAGAGTCAGACAGTTACCATTCTGACCTTCTACTGCTGATAGACAATTCACAAGAATGTGCTTCAAAATGCAAATCAAAGAACATCAAAGTTATTTTTATTCCTGCCAATACAATTGCTAAACTTCAGACATTAGTCTAAGGAATAATAAGAAATTCCTGAAGTACATTTTCGAAAAAAGACAGAAAAAAGACAACGGAGTTAAAACATCAGTTTGATAGCCTGTGTATCAGAGCTGATGAAAGCTTGGGAATGTGACGTGATTTCATCGACCATACACAAATATTTTGTAAAATATGGCTTCATAATTGAAACTGAATCAAATGCTTTTGAATCCAATACCTGTTTGAAATATCTGAAGGAAAAATTTCATGAATTTAAGTTAATTTCTATTTAACGAATTTTCTTCATAACGAAGTTTTTAAGTGTAACGATGACACTTCGTTAAATGGAAGTTTCACTGTAATTGTAAATACATGCTATAATTTATGTTTTCAAAACTCAGCATCTAAAATTTCATAAGTATAAGAATTTCTAAGAATACTAATCTTTTTTTTTTTTTTTTTTTTTTTTTTTTGTAATAATTGTAAAACATAAAAAATGCGATTAATACTCGTATTATTCTGCGAACCATAGTGGTCCAAGAACAACCGGTTGGCGGCCGCTGCTCTACTTAACCAGATTCCACGGAGGAAAATGAATATATTTCCATTCATGATTGCTTCAATCACGTAACGGATACGAGATACCCTGATGACCACTATTAATCGGTAACTGACATTATCCCATCCGTCTCATACCATGAGTTGTATCTTGTGTTTCACTTTTGGATAGAAATGTGTCATATAAGGAATGATGATTAAGGAAAAATTAAAATTTCCATATGAGACATGATTTAAGGCTGTCCTCAAATCCAAAGAGGCTACTTTCAGACACATTTTTTAATACATTTCTGTTTGGAAACGCGTGAAATTGACAAGTGTTCTTACTCAGAAACTATGCAATAGAAATACGTTTTCTATTTTTTGGTAACTACAAGAGATCTTCCAGAAAATACTGCCGAAGTTGGCGTTTTGAACTGAATTTCCGGACATGACAGCGAGAAAAGGGAGTAAAACAGCTTATCACGTGATACAAATCACTTATAACTCGATAAGTAACTTATTTATCAAAAAATGGAAATCCCATTTCGATTACAATATCGTTTCAACAGTCAAGGCTGTTAATTTTACGCCTCTGCGTTTAAAAATGAGTCAGAAATTGTGTCAGAAAGTTTTGCGTTGTTGAGCAGATCATTTGAGAACCACCTTAACAATCTAACAAACACAAAATAATTTGCAATAGTATTTATAAAAGTTACGATATTATTATTATTATTATTATTACTATTATTATTATTTAACAACATAAGTGAAGCATTTTTTTTTCTTCTGTTGGGGGTGGGGGAGGGGCGCGCTGTGGGATGTTCGCATGGAAGAGCCTGATTCGGTGTCCTTTATAGTAATTCTGCTCTGATTTACGACATAAAAGTTTTTGATCTGATACTGAATTCTAACAATATGGCAAGTGCAAACAACAACAACAAAAAAGTGTCTTTAACTTTAAAAAAGGCAAATAAAGGCATAATTAAATAATAAGAAAAGAATAATAAAAAAGGCAGTTCAGAGCCGTCCTTAGCGAAAGCGAGGCCCGGTGCAAGAACTTTTGCGAGGCCCTGTCCTTCCAAATTAATTAATCCCCCCCCCCCCCACACACACACCTAACCATAAAGTAAACATATTAAGAAAAAAACTCACATGACATACGTTTTTGGGCAGAGCCCGATCTTCAAAATTTTGAGCTCTGGGCGCAGAAAGTATTTTGAGTCTCATACGTAGATTATCATGTTTTTATACATGTATACAAGCAGATGTGTAAATATTACAATTTGCATAAATATAAGTGAAAAACTAAGAATCGTCGGGTGCACAAGTTATTAGCATAGAAATTTCTTAATAAAAAATAATTTGGCAGATTTAAATTCGATCGAAAATGAAATTTTATTCTACAGATAAGATGGTGATAAATTTAAAATACTAATTTAAAATTTTAAAACATATGTAATTACAAAAAAAATAAGAAATAGTTTGGGCACACTGTGAAAACATAACCTTGAATATGCTAATAAAAAAAAGTAAAGAAAATAGAAAAAAAAACCTTATAATTCCATTGATAATTTTAATTTCCATTTTGTCTAATGAATAGGGAATTTTTTAATTTATTATTAGATTATATGTTTTACAATAAACCTTTTAGAAAACTTTCAGCCCTTGAAACCTGAGGCACCGCGTGCCCTGAAGTTAATGTTTGTATGAAGACAAGAAAAAGGATAATAATAATAATAACAATAACAAAACTTGATTAAACAATAAAATATGCAACATTACGATAAAAGAACTCTTACAGAAAAATGTTTTTACATTACAAAAAATCATCGAAGTATTGGTTGCCGTATATCCAAAATCATGAAAACACCAGCTTCTTTATACTGTTGATATTAAAACTTCAAAATAGATAACAAATGAATCGCAAGTGTATAGAATTGGTTATAATCAGCAGTATCAGCACCGTACGTGTTGTGTAGTTTGATGCCTCAGTAGCTTAACTTAGAGGTCTGCACGATCATAAAGTTCATGTCCAGCCCGGCCCGAGTCTGCAGAAAAATGTAAGCCTGGATTTCACTTCATCAGAAAGAAGTTGGGCCTGAACATTATTCTTCCCAGGAAAGAAAATTGTCCGGATGATAGTTTTTTTTTTTTTTCCTTAGTAACAGTGATATTGTACATTTTTTTACGAAATCTTTAGAAATTTTATTTGGTTTAACAAATTGCAGAGAAATATTCTTAAAAATATACCTTTTCTTTCTTTTTATTTATTTTTTTATTTTTTACGCAGCTTTTAAATTAAGAATTTCTTTAACCATCTTTTCCTTTCATTCTACACTACATTATTATTTTTAATGGTCGTGATTGGGAAAAAAGCGCACCATCCCATATATTTTATCACGAAATTATCGCAGAGAGACGGGACAGGTAACAGTTGTACTGGGTCCACTTTTCGAATATGAATGCAATTTTTGAAATAGGGGTCGTTTAACATATTAAAAATTGTGCCATATTTCCATACGGTAACACGCACTTTTGACACTTTATTTAATTTCTTTTGATCAAAGCAGCTCGGAAAAAGGTATAGTTTATGTAATTTTAATAAAATTAAAAATTTCCTTTCCTTAATGTCTTCATACACTTGGAAGAGATAAGCTTCAATTTATATCTCCTCAAAAAAAAACATCCTTTTCAATTTTTTTGTTTTAGTGAGATACAATGAATAGACACAAATATATGCCAAAATTCAAAAACATATTCGATTTCAAAAGCATAAACGATTCAAAAACATATATTTAATTATGAAAATTATTAATAAATTTATATTCAAAAATTTATGATTTGTAACCTACACATTATTTTTTTAATAAAAAGAATAAGTGTTGTTGAAAACATGGCTATGTGCTTTTGCAGCTCATTCTTAATAGTTTTCAAAATATGGAGAAATTTTACTTTTTGGTGGTTTGAAGGGACCGTCTCCTATTAAAGCTGGCATCCACAGAATAGAAAATATTAAACTGAATCGTATAACAATATAAAAAAAAATTTCTGTTAAAGTAAGTTTATTTTATATTTAAAATTTCTAAATATATATATTTTTTGGTAATTACTTGAATGCTTTCTGTGCTTTTCCTTGTAAGACCTTAATTTTATTTTTTAAAATTTATGGAAAACCCCTAATATATTTACTTTTTATCCAAGGAACTCAAATAAACTATAAAAAAGGCTGTTATAATTTGAAAAATAAAAGTTGGTACAATTTTTATATGTAGACGACCCTTATTTAAAATTTTTTACCCACATTCGAAAGTAGATATAATTCTAATCATAGTAGATACAGTACCACTCGCATCTCTCTGCGAGAAATTGGTGGTAAAATAGAATTGGATGGTGTGTTTATATGTATTTTTTTTCCCATCACGTAATTGTCTCAGTGATCATTAATAATGTTATTCCGTATTCTATAGATCGCGGACATACCTGAAAAATCTTTAACTTTAATTTTGTTATACAAATATGTATGCAATATTCTTTTGAATAACTTTTAAGATATGTTAATTAAGAAATATCGGCATATTTTATGTTTTTCATTTCATGTAATGACCGATTTCATCGTTTTTTTACCCAAACTGGTACGAGCTTTTAGCATTTATGCCGAGTTAGAAAGGTTTTCACGCGAGCCGGGCTAGGCTACGCCTGGAAATTTCCTGCCATGCAGACCTACCAACTTTCCTTGGTTGTCTTGAGTCTGTGCAGTAGCCTGAACAAGTTCAATTTCATTCTTGAAAAATGCTCCACTTGTTGCATTTTAAGTACGCACATCGTATGTTGAGAAAAGAGCAGAATCAACTTTTCTTTTCGGTGTTAAATTTAGAAATTAAAACGCACAATTTACGCTTCATAACAGATAAAAGTCGTATGCGAAATAAAGGGAATTGTTTACGAATGTTTATTATTTAAATAGGTAAGCAAACAAATGCTGAATGTTTCATTTTTTTAATAAATATTTTTTTCCCTTGGCGCGAGGCCTTTCTAGGCGCGAGGCCCTGTGCGGCCGCACCTGTCGCACACCCCTAAGGACGGCTCTGAGGCAGTTATATCTGCAGATATGTCGTTTTAAAAAGTTCAAAAAAAGTTTTAGGAATTTTAAAAGGCCAATATTTTAAAATTATTTAAATAGCCTAAAAGCATATACACTGGTGTCCAAAAGTTAAGCAACAAACCCAAAATGCTAATTTCTGAACAAGTAAATACTCAACAGAACGCAGTAATAACGGCAAGTGTAGAAAACGGCGTAGAAAACGGCAAGTGTAGCATAGCGGCTCTATTGTAACAACACAGTCAGTCGATGTCACGTCTGCTTGACGTCACAAATAGTCACTAGTGTCACAGTCGCTAAAATAAACTGAAATGAGACATCTTTCATTCGTCTCACTTTTACTCTCATTTGGTCACTTCACTGAGAAGTCACAATGATTGCTGCTTTGTGATGAGTCACCATTTAGAATTTTTAAAAAAAATCAATTTACTATTTGGTAAAAATATTGTTCAAAAAAACTTTTACGTAAAATCATTTCGACACATATTTTACGTTTAGTAACTTTATTTATTTTATTTTCATCAATCTTTCGATTTTACGCAATGACGACCGTATATATCTCTGAAATGAAATATGTGCTTTAAAATAGCAGATGCTCCTCCCTCTTCTGATGGTTTTTCGTAAATAGGTTTCCTAGATATGTTTCTCAGGCCTATCCATCAGTAATTATTTTTAAATATACGGATTTAATGTAAAATAACTTACAAGCAAAAAAATAAGGACAACATGATATAAATGCATTTTCTGCAAGGTAGAAGCAAAGCCTTTAATCAAGAATTTTTTTGAATAGAAACGAAAATTGTCGTTTTCGGTCGTGAACGTGTTAATGACGATTTAAATTTTAATATTTTGTCACTATATTTTTCAAATTTCCGCAGGCAACTTGTATTTCTAATTTCTCTTTGAGTTTTTACTTTTTAAATACTTTTGATTAGCATTTATTTTCGTTACCTTAATTTTAACACAAAACGTAAATTTATCTATACAGAGAAGCTGCGTTAATAAATTTTTAATGGAACGTTTCTAAATATCAATTCTAATGTATAACTAAATGTGACATTTTCACCTTGCTAATGTATGGTGAAATTTCGAAGATAATATGAGTCTAATATTGCAGTTAAATTTTATTCGTAATATGTAAGATAAACGTAAAAGTGTCGTTCCAATTTTATTAGTAAAATTATTTTAAAAATTTCGATTTCTACTCTAAGTTTATTATATCATTTTATCAAACAATTAAAATATACTCATAAATAAGTTTCTCAACCGAATGTGATGCAATGATCGTTACATTTTAGTAAATTTTCTTTAAAATAGTCATAGCAAATCATTCATGGGAAAACGCACGATTTACGTTAGGGGAGGGAGCAATGGTATAATATTTAAGCGTATGGCGGGCAGGGGAGGGACATTGTCCCTTCCTGGATTTTGAAATGTAATTAACTAAATGTATTTTTCAAAAGTGATTTCAGAATAATTAAACGCTAATCAACAGAGAAACTAATAATTTTTCAACAGGGTGGAGCTTTTCTACCTGACCCTCCCCCCTCCCCCTCCGTCTCATGGAAGAAATATTTTAAAATTTTGTTTTACTGTTTACGTCCATGTGCTTCACATTGTGCCCCACCCACCATCCTTTCTTTCAAAACCTTAGGGCATTCGTTTTCATTCCTTTCGGGCCGGGGCTGACTCTCCTGGAAGGTTGAAATCACTAGTATTGATGGTATGACAGATAAATTATTACATTTGAACAGGCAGCTATCATGTAGAAATATTATGGCTGAGAGAGAACTGTGCACGATAAAAAAGGGGGGGATTTTTTTCCTTAATTGTGCTTTACTTTTCTCAGAAAATTTTACTAAAATGAACAGATGTTTTGCTCGTAGCAGCTGTGATACTGGAAAAAGCGTGTAAATCTTAATTTAGATCAAGTAAAGAACTATTCTTAAGGTGTAAATTGCTGATTTTTGCCTTGCTCGTATTGAACGAGTTGGACTGTATTTCTCACGTTGATGATCTGGTGAAAGTAAAATACGTATATGTAAATTTCTCTAAAAGATATTATACATGGTTCGTACGCGTCAGGGAAAGAATACCAGGTTTTTCGTAAAATAATATTTTCCTTATTTCATTCAGACAGTGAGGTGAAAACATTTGCCAAGAACTGGCTAAATGGGCAGGGACGTGATTTCGACCAAGCCGGGTTAAACAAGATGAGCCTGCGTTCAACTAAATGTCTAAATAGATTTACCGATTATCTGGAAAAGTGATTGGCAGCTATGCCTCTTAATAACCTTATGTATTTTCTGTCTGTTGTTAATAAATATTTTTATATTTCCTTTGTAACCCTTTTTTTTATCCATTCTTGCAGTTTCCCACCATTGTCTTCTAAAGGTTTAACGAGTCTTATTGATTCTGTTGTACATGTGTGTATATACTAGCTAAGACTTCTTTCAAATATATATATATAATCTGTTCCATAACGCTTCGCCTATGAGCAATCTTATAGACAATGAAAGTTTAATTTTTCGATGATTTACAGTGCGACCTATCTGCAAAATGCCACCCCTCTGCCATAATGACCTATAATTTACGTGAACAAAAGTTTTTACTTATTTTCAAATCAACTTGTTCGCAACTTCTGGTACCCTTCAATCATTTCAGAAACAGAAGTACTTTGATTCTAAAAAGGATTAATACTTTGAAGGGTGGTGGTATATTACTTGTACCACTTAATTTTAAGTACTAAATGCCACATTTGCACGATATATATATATATATTTATTTATTTATTTATTTTTTTTTTTTTGGGGGGGGGGGGTAGAGGAGGGGATTCCTTCCATAACGTACGTGAAGAAAAGCTTTTATTTGTTTTCAAATACATGTTTTCGTAAATTCTGGTGTCATTCACTCAATTCAAGAAAATTACTTTGCCCGTGAAAGTGTTTAACAGAGTTGTCGTCTACGGATTTTTGAGTGCTACTTTTTTCTTTTTAAAATTCTTTGTCTTACTTAATCGTAGAATTTCTAGATAAAATAAATCGAGTATTTCTGCTAAAAACAGTGTACTTAAAAAAATCCAGTTACTTGAAACCTCTACTTAGGAAATCTAAGTCAGTAATGCGAAGACACTCGCAAGCTAATCTTAAACAGGGCTCATAGTATATAGGAAAACTTTTATTGTTCCTACCACTATTTTGAAATAATTATCTTCATGATTTGCTAAATCTTTATTGCATGTGCTGAGGATTATTGATTACGGATACTGGTTGGAACAATAAAAGTTTTCCTATATACTATGAGCCCTGCTTAAACCAATTGCAGTATTCCTTTAACCCTTACCGGCGCGGAGTAAGTCTGTTTGTAAAATGATGAAATAATGGACTGACACCAGAAATAACAAACGAATTCAATAGAAAATATAAACTTGCTTATTTTCCGGTACATTAAATATTCTTGGTGCCGTTTGTCAGTGTTTGAATTAAAATTAGGTGTCCTTTTTTGTGACCACCGCCCGTTAAAGGGTTAAAACTTTGAATTCCTGTATTATGACACACAAAAAAAAAAAAAAAAAAAAAATGGTTTTCATATACATATATGAGCCATTAAACTTGTGAAATTCAACTTAATAAAATCGCATTTTTAAACTTTCAGTTTTGTTCTTGTTGTTATAATGAAACATGTTCTTGTTCTGCATTAATGTTTAATACTGTACTATCCCTGTGAGACACTTACCATCCATTTAATAGTGAAATAGAACAGCGATGGTAAGGAAAATTAGCAGCAATTTTTTGCAAGTCATGTTAACCCTAAGTGGTAGCCACAATGTTAATTGATTTTTAGCAAGTTATTTACATTGAACTAAATAACAGCAACAAAAAAAAATATATATATCTCTAAAAATTCAGGAATAAATCTTTACCAATAAAGCCACAATGCTTGAAATTCATATTTAACTGCTGATTTAAATTATACAAAAAACTTCCTGTCGAAGAACTACAGCCATTTTTTTTTTCTCTAGCGCAGTTCTGTATAAGAAAAAGTTGAAAAGGCCTCTTTGGCTATATCTGGAGTGATTTTCTACGTTATTTTAGCAAGAGGGACGGTAAGGAATCTAAAATCCTGAGTTTTTAGGCGAGTTATGTTAGCCTAAGTGGTATCCACAATGTTGATAAATTTTTAGCAAGATTTATTTACATTGAACTAAATAAGAAAAAAAAAAAAAATTATCTCTAAAAATTCAGGAATAAATCTTGGGGATGGTAAGACTACCAATAAAGCCACAATGTTTGAAATTTATATTAAACTACTGATTTAAAACCTGCAGAAAATTTCCTGTCGATGAACTACAGATATTTTTTTTCTTTAGCGCAGTTCTGTATAAGAAAAAAGTTGAAGAGGACTCGGTGGCTACATCTAGAGTGATTTTCTGCATTATTATGCTGCAAGAGGAACGGTAAGGAATATTGAATCCCTTGCCAGATTAAAAAAAATAATAGTAACTGTAAAAACATGTGTGAAGCCTAATTTCTGTTGCATATTTATATAAAACAGTTTTGTTAAATATATATATACTAGCTGACAGCCCGGCGTTGCCCGAGCCCTTGTAATAAACTTAAATCTCTTAAAAAACGGAACTCTGGCCACGGTCTACGATGGCTTCGAAACCGTATACCCGGCATGCTCGTACGCTCTAGAAAATCTTTTATTTTCCCCTACCACCGCCAGGGGAGCATTCTGTTCTAACAAACCTCTTTCCGAACGAACTTCTGAGACAGGTCCCCGCTGCCTACGTTACTGTATAGTAGGCGCACTACAAAATTGAGCTGTTTCGAGAAGATTGGAACATTATTAGCCCAGTTATTGCAATAAGGCACAGTTAGAGAAAATAACCTTGAGTGAGGTGCCGAAGGGAGAAGATGTTCGAGTGTCCTTCAGAAAATGACTAATTAGGAGGCCCACTATGCATGCATAAATATTCGTTCGTTTTGTTAAGCTAGGAACTTAATTACAAAGTTGGCTTAAACTCTTATTTGTAAATAGTGGTAACCGCTACTCATAAATTTAATTTAATGATATAAAGGGTAACTATTAAGTTAACTATAATGTTTGGAATCACTTGCGTTGAAATCGGAAAGATAGTTGCTGATATATAGAAACGGGGCATAGTTAGAGTAAAACCTTGAAGGAGGGGCGGGGGGGAGGGTTGTTCAAGTACCTTTCAGCAAATGACTAATTAAGAGGAGCACTATGCATCTTTCGAAATTCGTTCGTTTGCTTAAGCTAGGAACTTAATTACAAATTTGGCTTACCCAATTATTCGGAAATAGTGGTAACCGCTACTCATAAATTTAGTTTAATGTTATAAAGAGTGACTATTAAGTTAATTATAATGTTTGGAATCACTTGCGTTGAAATCGGAAAGATAGTTGCTGAGATAGTGGAACGGAGCATAGTTAGAGAAAAATCCTTGCAAGAGGGGCCGTAGGGGGGGGGAGGTGTTCAAGTGTCCTTCAGCAAATGACTAATTAGGAGGAGCACTATGCATCTTTCAAAATTCGTTCATTTGCTTAAGCTTTGAACTTAATTACAAATTTGGCTTAAACTATTATTCGTAAATAGTGGTAACCTCTACTCATAATTTTAGTTTAATGTTATAAAGAGTGACTGTTGCCGCTAGAAGCGCCGTCTATGTAAAATGTTTAAAAAAAAAAAAAAACTTGTGATTGTGAGTTGGGTTCGAGATGCCGATCAGAGAAGTTGTGTAAATCTCGGCTCTCGAACATTTTTATTTAGTGTTGTGATAAATTAAATGAGTTACAGTCCGCTAGTGAGTTTATTTTATTGTGATTATGTGTTTTTCTTTTGTAGTGATAAATATTAACATGAGTTATCGGCGAATCCATAGTATTGGTCTCCTCTCGCCGGAGAAAGAATAAATGGAATTTTTCGATGTTTAGGTTTTTTGGGAATTGTCTGCTGAAGATAAAATGGTGCTTGGAATTCTATCAAGTAATTAAAATTAGTAAGACTAAAATTAAATCATCGTATTGTTTATACTGAAGTACAAAATATTGTGATTTAAAATTCCGATGAAGTTTTTCCTGATTCCAGAAGAAAAATAATTTCGATTAACCTGGAGAATTTCGTAATACGAAAGAAAAAACTGTGAATGTTTTTACGCAGAAAAGAACTGATATTCTTTATTATTTAACTAATTTGAGAATAGAGAAAATGGATTACATCTTTCCAATGTGGAATTATTCGATTTGGAGATTTATTAATAGATAAAGGTACGTCAGTTTTATTTATTTTATTGTGAATTGTATTTATAATACAATGTTTAAAGGTGCAAAAAAAGAAGATTATCAGCGAATTGCTGCTGAATTAGACATAGATATATCAGATTCGAAATTAGCTATTTATGATTTAATAAATTTAATAAAGGAAAGTTCGAAGTATAAAGCAGATAATAAACTGGTTGAAGACATAGCAAACAGTTTTATTGAGGAAAGAAAAAATGAGGAATCAAAATTACTAGATCTTGAGAAGTTAAAAATTGAACATGCAAAGTTAGAAATTGAGTTGGCTAAGGTCCGTGCAGAAACTAAAAATGATAATTTAAGTGATCTCGAAAAAAAAAGATAGTATAGAATCCTTAGACTCTCTGATTAAAAGTGTACGAACTTTAACGATTAAAATTCCATCTAAACCAGAAGGTTGGGGTTATTTTTTTTCATCGTTAGAAAGAGCCTTTATTTCTAAAAATATCCCAGAAAAATATAAATCGGAAATGCTACTAAATCTGTTAGGGGAAAGTGCAACAAACGTAATTACATACATTAAAGATGGGGAATTAGAAGATTATTTAAAAGTAAAGGCTATAGTACTTAGAGAATTTGAGCCAACCCCCCAGACTTGTTTAGAACATTTTAGGAAAGCACAACGTCATCATAATGAAACATATGTACAATTTGCATCCCGATTAACAACGAGTCGGGATTATTATTTAAAATTGAGAAATGTGACAGATTTCGAATCTTTAAAACAGTTAATAGTTTCTGATAAGATTTGTCAAAAGCTTGATAAAGATGTCATGTATTTTATAAATGTTAGACAATCAGAATCGTGGTTTTCTCCCATTGAATTATCTCGGGATATTGATTTATATTATACGTCTAAGGGAAAACCCGTTGTTGACAATTCTAGAGAGAGTAATAAAAATACTTATTATCGAAATGTTTCTAAAGTTTTTCTAACTGACGTAAAAAATTCTAAATGTATTTTGTCATGTAGTGAAAATCATCCTTTGCATAAATGTCCTGTTTATAAAAACATGTCAGTGGGTAATAGAGTTGAGCTTGTAAAATCCAAAAATCTTTGTTTTAACTGTCTTATGAATCATAAAGTGATTGATTGTAAATTTAAATTCTCTTGTATTATTTGCAAAAAAAGGCACCATGTGACTTTGCATTTCCCGCGTGAACAAAAAATAAATAAAGTTGAAAATCCAGAGATAATTTCACAGACAATGAGTTCTAAAAACGAAGTCGGAAATAAATCTAATTTGGATGCTTCGGCTCCAGTATTCCAGCCTTTCCAAACTAATAACCAAAGCAATTTATTTTCAACGATATGTAATTTGTCTAACGAGTTAAAAGCTGTGTTACTTAGCACATTTGTTTGTTTAATAAAAGATGAATATGGTAATTTTCATGAAGCACATGGTTTATTAGTTGTCGGTGCAAACTTTAATTTTATGAGTAAAAGGTTAGTAGATAAACTAAATTTGAAAAGAGAAAAGACTAATATTTCTATTTCAGGAATAAATAATTTGTCCCTTAATGTTAGATCTAGAGTTAACACAACTATTTCGAATAGAGATAAAGATTTTTATTTAAAATTAGATTTTTTAGTCGTTCCGAAAATTACGGAATTTACGCCTTCTAGACCGCTTGAGATTTGTATTTCATCGTTAAATAACATCAAATTAGCTGATGAAAAGTTTAATGTGCCAGGCTCTACTGATTTGCTTTTGGGTGCAGAAAATTTCTATGAATTTTTAAGGCCAGGTCAAATTTACCCCCAACCATTAAATACTAGAATAGTGTTACAAAACAGTGTTTTCGGTTATATTGTTAGCGGAAGCCTTCCGGCTAAGGTTGAAAGTAATATACATTGTGGGTTGATAACATATAATTTGGAGTTAGAAAAAGTAATTCGAGATTTTTGGGAAATAGAAAACATTGAGAGAGAGTCTGAAGTTTCTAGAAATAAGGAATCAGAAATTTGTGAAGAACATTTTCTGAAAAATTATTCCAGAACTGCAACAGGGCAATACATAGTAAAAATGCCATTAAGGAAGACCCATCTTGTCTTGGAGAATCAAAGAAAAAGGCTATGAAAGTTTTAAATTCATTATGAAATCGATTAGTTAGAGAACCTAAATTTAATGATCTTTATAAAGTCTTTATGCAAGAATATTTAAGTATGGGTCATATGGAAGAGGTGATAGAATCTAAAGAACCAGATATCATTTATTACATACCTCATCATTGCGTGTTCCGTGCTGAATCAGGTAGCACACCATTAAGAGTTGTTTTTAACGCTAGCTCCTTAACTTCTACCGGAAAATCTTTAAATAGTTTGCAGTATAACCGAGAAACAATCCAAGATGAGTTATTAGTATAATGTTGCGATTTCAAAAGCACAAATTTGTTTTTGTAGCAGATATTTAAAAAATGTACCGTATGATATTGATACATCCGAGTCAAAGAGATTTACTGAGAATCTTGTTTAAACCTGATGTACATGAACCAGTTAAGGTGTATGAATTATGTACGGTGACTTATGGCACAACGAATGCCCCTTTTTTAGCAACAAGAACCCTTACCCAGCTAGCTAGAGATGAAGGAAAGGAATTTCCTTTAGCTGCAAATGTATTATTTCAAGACGTATATATGGATGATATTTTGACAGGTGCTGATGATCTAGACACAGCTAAAGAGATCCAACAACAACTGATATCTTTGTTAAAGAAGGGAAGCATGGATCTTCACAAATGGTCAGTAAATAATTCTTCTCTTTTGTGTAATAATGCAATATCTGAATATTCATTTTCCAATGAGACAAAATCTTTAGGAATATATTCTGGAAGCCGCAACCAGATTGTTTTGGATTTAATTTAATTATAGAGCAAAGTGAAAGGTATACCAAACGCTCAGTATTATCGCACATTGCTAGAATATTTGACCCGTTGGGTTGGATATGTCCAATAATTACGAAGGCCAAGGTTTTCCTTCAAAAATTATGGTTGCTGAAAATAGATTGGTGTGATTATCTTCCAGTGAAAGAAAATATCGAATGGACTAATTTTCTTACTTCCTTAAAAACTGTAAATATGATCAATATCCCAAGATTTGTATTTGTAGAACAATCTAACTGTGTGGAATTACATGGTTTTTCAGATGCTTCTGAACTTGCTTATGGTGCGGTCGTTTATGTAAAATCTATTAATTCTTATGGTGATTCTGCTATGAAATTACTCACTAGTAAATCTAGAGTGGCTCCTCTAAAGCATATTACTGTCTCTCGCCTAGAACTTTCTGCCGCAGTCCTATTATCTAAGTGGATGCAAAAAGTGTTAAGTGCTCTAAAGCAAGAAGTTTCTAAAACTTGTTTTTGAGCAGATAGTACTATTGTACTTGCATGGTTAAAAAAAGAGTCGAATGATCTAAAGACATTTGTCGCAAATAGAGTATCGATTATACAAGGTTTAACTTCGATTGATCAGTGGAATTATGTACCTTCCAAGCAAAATCCTACAGATCTCATTTCTAGAGGCCTAGATCCCATCAAGATCCAGCAATGTGATTTATGGTGGTTCGGTCCATCATTCCTACAACAGCCTGAGATGGTGGAGTCTCCTGATATTATTTCTGTTGAAACCAGTGAGCTGTTTATCTGTGAATTGAAAGCACCATCAGTAACTCAAGTATGTACCTTAGTTAACACTGTTGAGCCTTTAGACATCATTAATAACAGTTCTTCATTCATAAAACTGCAAAGAATAGTAGCATGGTGCACGGCCTAACTCGATCGTTCTCCTTCCTCTTATACGGCCGTAACAAAAAGTCATTTTCCCTTTGTTCAAAAGGAATAACATTTTCTCCCCGGAGAAAGTAGGGGGCGCTATTACTTACCATGGCTAATGGAGAATTTCCTTATTCTCGCCTTTCACTCTTGTATTTTCTTAGATATAACGTAAATGAAATTGCGTGTTCTTATTTTTCTTTTGTTGAAAATGGTTCATTGCTGTGTTCCACATTGTGCTTCAAATTCAGAGAAAAAAAAATACCTGGAATTTCTTTTCATGAATAGGCGCTTTTATTACCGATACACCAGCAATCAGTAGAAGTACAGAGCAAAATTTTCGAAATATGTGCCTTATAAAATTGCTGCGGCTCTCAATTTATTTGTAGATTTAAACTGAATTTTAATGATCGAAATTATAAACCACTTAATTAATTTCTTTTTAACTGCTAGCACCACCAAGAGTTAAGCTGAAGTTTGCAAGTATTGCCATTGTTAGCGGATAAGTAATCTTGTAAGAGTAATTCAAGGAAATTTTGAATGAGAATCCTGCTTATCAAGCATAGAAACAGATCAATGTGATGCAACCATACTTCAGTTAATTGCCAATCAGGATAGAGGTGGGTTGTCTTATCCTAAACTACAATTCATCAGTCTAATTTCCACAATTTTAGACTGAATTTTACTAGAATTTTAGGATTATACCAATCCTAAATTCAAACGGAATCGTCGAAACTATTTTATTAAATTTTATATATTAAATTAAAAATTATTATGAATTTGTTAAATAATCCGTATTTTGAGAAAAAAAAAGCGATATGAGGTGATTGCCGGATATTGGCGAAATAGGTTGTCTTATTCTGTTGATATTATGAAACATGAAAGTATATTTTTATTTTTATCATATACATACTTTTATACCATGACTTTCCAGAATTAGAATATAATATTAAATTTGATATGTAATTCTATCATATTTCTATATGCTTATATATTTCTGATCAGCACCTATAATGGTTAAATTTATTAAAAATTGTTTTGAATGTACACATATATACCTATATTTTAAATAATTAGGAATTGCGTAAAAATAATCCATGTTTTGAGAAAAAAAAAATTCGGTATGAGTTCATTGCCGGATATTGGCGAAGTTGCTTGATTTTCTTAATATTGTGAAACTAGTAAATCTTTTTAAAAATTTTTACAGTGTATTTTACGCTCAGAATTATCAATGTTTCAAGTAATCCAGAATTGAAATGTATATAAATATAAAAAATTATTTATAATGTTTGTTTTACATTTTATAGTAGGGTGTTATTTAAACTATTTTTAATTGCTTAAAGCATTGCATTTATTTATTTTATCTTTAAATCTTTTAGTTTTTCCTGTTTGTAGCAAAGCAAACGCCGAAACAAAAGATAGATATGTTATATATAATGCTTATATATTTCAGATCAGTACCTATAATGATTAAATTTATTGAAAATTGTTTTTAATATACATATATATACATATTTTAAATAATTAAGAATAGTGTAAAAATAATCCATGTTTTGAGAAAAAAAAACGATATGAGTTCATTGCCGGATATTGGCGAACTTGCTTAATTTTCTTACTACTATTATGAAACTAGTAATTATTTTTTAAATTTTTTACTGTGTATTTTACGCTCAGAATTATCAATGTTTCAAGTAATCAAGAATTTAAATGATATAAATATATAAAATTTACTTATAATGTTTGTTTTGCACTTTATAGTAGCGAGTTATTTAAACTATTTTTAATTGCTAAAAGCATTGTATTTATTTATTTTATCTCTAAATCTTATAGTTTTTCTTGTTTGTAGTAAAGAAAACGCCGAAACAAAAGATACATATGTTATACATACCTTTTATAATGAATATATTGCAAAGATTTTTGTATTTTTATGTATAGAAGTAACCTTTAGTAAGCATTATTTATGGTAAGTATAGCGCGCCACCTACCGGCGAAAGTAGCCCTTTAACGATTCCGAAACTAAGGGTTGATTGTGAAGGCCGTATGAGGAGAGAGAGAAAGATCGAGTTTGGCCGTGCATGGTGTAATAGATTCATCCATAACTGTAGAAATCCCTTGTATCCCAAAGGTGGAACTTTAACCAGCAGTGAACTCTCTCAGTCTTATTCTGTATTGTAAAAAACATCCAGAGGACTTCATTCGTGAAGGAAATGCAGTATTTAGAAAAGGGTACTGCAATCCCTAACAGTAGTAAACTGATAAACTTGTGCCCGTTTTTAGATGATAATGGTGTAATCCGAGTTGGTGATAGACTGAGAAACAGCAACTTAACTGAGCATCAAAAATATCCAATGATTATGCCTTCAAACCATTATTTTACTTTTTATGTTATTAAATATTTTCATAATTTGTATTTCCATGCAGGTGCTGAGACAACTCTTTCTCTCATCCAAAACAAATTTTTGATCTTATCTGCTAGAAATATAGTTCGTAAAATCCTTTTCAATTGTATGACTTGCAAAAGGGTAAATTCTAAGAATTCAGAGCAACAAATGGCTGATTTGCCAGCTTCAAGAGTAACAATGGCCAGAGCATTTATGTGTACTGGATTGAACCACTGTGGTCCCTTTGAAGTAAAAAACTTCGCAGGTAGAAATAAACAGGTAAAAAAGTATTTATTTGTGTAATTGTTTGTTTTACTACAAAAGCGAAGACAATATCATAAGAGTTGTCACCTTGAAGGATAAAAATGTTACATATAAAAGGCCAGTCACAAAAAATGTTGTTTTGCCATAGGTGAATGATGGTTTATTAACTATTTAAATTCATACATTTGTTTTATTAAACTATATATTTTCCTGCAGTGTATTACATTCTTGTGTTTATATTTGTAAATTTAGTATTTTATTTAGTGTAGTATTTTTGAGAGGAAATTGTGTTTTTTTTAGATTGTATTTTTCATTTAGAGATTGTGTTTGAATTATATTGCATTTATATTATTGAATGTTAGCAACATTCAAGGCCCGGCGGTGTGTTGCCGCTAGAAGCGCCGTCTATGTAAAATGTTTAAAAAAAAAAAAAAAACTTGTGATTGTGAGTTGGGTTTGAGATGCCGATCAGAGAAGTTGTGTAAATCTCGGCTCTCGACCATTTTTATTTAGTGTTGTGATAAATTAAATGAGTTACAGTCCGCTAGTGAGTTTATTTTATTGTGATTATGTGTTTTTCTTTTGTAGTGATAAATATTAACATGAGTTATCGGCGTATCCAGTGACAATTAAGTTAATTATAATGTTTGGAATTTTTGTGTTGAAATGGAAAGATAGTTGCTGAGATATGGAAACGGAGTAGAGTTAGAGAAAAAACCTCGGAGGACGGGCCGCGGGGGAGGGGTTGTTCAAGTGTCCTTCGGCAAATGACTAATTAGAAGGACCACTATGCATCTTTCAAAATTCGTTCGTTTGCTTAAGCTAGGAACGTAATTACAAATTTGGCTTAAACTATTATTCGGAAATAGTGGTAACCGCTACTCATAAATTTAGTTTAATGTTATAAAGAGTGACTATTAAGTTAATTATAATGTTTGGAACCACTTGCGTTGAAATCGGAAAAATAGTTGCTGAGATATGGAAACGGAGCAGAGTTAGAAAAAAAACCCTTGAAGGACGGGCCGGGAGAGAGGGGGGGGGGTTGTTCAAGTGGCCTTCAGCAAATTATTAATTAGGAGAATCACAATACATCTTTAAAGATTGATTCATTTGGTTAAGCTAGGAACTTAATTTGAAATTTGGCTTACACTATTATTCGGAAATTCTGGTAACTGCTTTCTAGAAATACACCTTGAAGCTTAAATGTAATTAGACCCTTGTCCCTCTTCATTCCCGCAAATATAAAAAAGAATCTGTTAAAAAAAGTTTTCTGTATTAACAATCTCCATCATAATAATAAATGCTATGTAAAAAAAAAAAAAACTTAAACTCGACTAATTGTCATGAAGAAAAATGTCCCTGGAAAATATTTCAATCAGTGGGACGTATGTGTAATTTGTCATGTACAGGTGGCGCGACATTCGCATGGCTCCTCTATGCTGATAATTTCAATCCATATTCACACTATTTAGTTAGAAATCTATTATTTATGCATCGCTACTCTGGTTTATTTAATTACTTCTGTGAAGAATCGATGCAACCAACCAGTGAACCAACCAACTCAAGAGAATAAAAGCGTATTTTTGATGAGAGTTCTTTGTGCATTTTAATTAATATTTCAAAAAGTAATTAAAATATTAAAATTCTGAAGTAATGTTGCACCAGGAGAGGGTTTGGACTACCTAAATCTAAATTTCCAGCCTTCTAGATGGGCTAAATTTTCCTAGCCATCAACAACAGACACACAGACACACAGACACACGCACACAGAGCGAAACTTTCTTTTATTAGTATAGATATATATATATACACTATATTTCCAATGATAACCGGTCACTTGCGATTTTAGACGTTTTGTTAAATATCTGGAAAGATACATGAGGAATTATCCAGAAACTTCAGGAGTATAAACAACATGATAAACGTCATATATTTCATCGAAGATTTTTTCCCGAAACCCCATAAGGGGCCGTCAACAAATTGAAGAAAAACGAATATATTTAGGATAACCCTGTAAAAACTAATATTGCAAAAGCATTCAAACTGTAGATTATGATTAAGTGAATTATTGTAATAATTTGGGTTCATTTGTATAAAGATAGCATGTATACTCGAAGAGAAATTCAGGTTTTTATAAAAACAGTCCCAAATTTTACCAAGTTTTTTGCTTATAATTTGCAGAGTTTTTAATATAAAAACAAGTTATTTTTAGAAAATATGACAAACAAAATTATACACAATACCCTGTAATCAGAATTAAAAAATAATAAAAATTGTATGAAAAATGAGCAGGTTTACTAAATATTGTTTCACTGCGCATGCGCGAATTCAATGAAAATATACTGTGCATAATATATTAGCTAAATGTATAGACCAACTTTTATGAAAGTCTCAAAAACATAGCTTGAAAATTCTGATAGTAATCGTCGATAGAATAAGCTCGAATTTCGCTGTTCCCAAAAGGAAGCAAAACGATGAGGGGTTGTATCCATATGTACTAGCGTATCAAAGTTGACATAATAAGAATGAAGTGTCTCTCATTCTATATTTGATACAACCCCTCATCTGTTTGCTTCCTTTTGGAAACTTTCCTTATCGAAATTTTCCTCAGATATCTAATGCAAATATATACAGGCGGTCCGTTAAGTCGGGAAAGGGTCGAATAACTCGAGAAATATACATAAGATTGAAAAACAGAAAATATGTGTTCCATATTTTTGTAAAATCTATTTAGGGATATCAAAGTTGGCCATGGAACTCTGCCCCCTGGGAAGAAAGGAGACAACTTTGAAATCTTTAATGATAACCCCGTTTCTTTATTGTAGATTCTTATACTATGGAAAAAATACATAACTTTTGTATTTAATTTTTTCTTCTGAAAATTATAGATAGCGCTGTAATCGAGATAAAATGGAGTGAGAATCGTTTCCATTGAAAAGTCTGGAAAATTTTATTGAAATTATTAAATTTAAAAAATTTGAAATTAAAAAATCACTCCTTCAAGTATTTTTAAGATGATAAGAATATTTTCATCAAGTACATATTTCAAAGCTTAGAGGGATTTTTTTATTATTTTTATATAAGGTATCGGTTATAAAAACGCATATGGTCAAACTCTGATATCTACTTTCTAATGCTAAAAGTCGCATTATTCCGAAGGTTATATTGGTCACTGAGTAATAATAATCATTTAAATTTTCCCATGTTGACACGGACTTTCGAAATCTTTGTCGGTCATAGTGAGACGGCACGTTTAGTTATTACTATATATTTTGTATGATTATGATTATGATATGAACGAGGAGGCTTATGCCAGTGAGGCGCTCACTCGTTACTTGATGAAAACTCAATGTTTTTTATCGGAATAAGTACAAATTATACTTAATTATTTCTTAAATTAGCAATTGTTTAATTATACTGGTATGAGTAGAGTATAATATTAGTAATATGTTTAAATAAGTTTAGTAAATCGCTACATAAACTTGCTGAAGTGAATATTTATCGTACAGTGGTTTCATAATGTATCAGTAATATCATTTTTCAATCACAAGATCTAAACAGGCAAGTTATTATACTTAAAAGACGTAAGCCGCTTGGAAGGAGTTTTGAAATGAAGTTCCCCTGGAATTTGAATTAAAAAAATTTCTTTAAAATTTGGCAACCATGTAGTAGGAAAACCTTCTCTAAGCATCCTAAGCCATATCAAAACACAACGAAGTGCTGGAACAAGAAAAAATAGTAATTTGTTATTATATTATATGATTAAATTAATAATAATATCATTTTAATTATATAAATAAATATGATTCAATTATATAATTTATTATTAAATAGAAATATGTTTTCTGAATGTAAATAAGTACTTGTGGAATTATTGCTTTAAATCTGATGTTTTCTGTTCTTAATATTACTTTTTATTCATGTACAAAGTTTAAATGCTGTTGATTTTTGGTTCACGAATTTTGTCTTATAGAAAATCAGACATATAGAGGGGTGGGTGGAACTTGAGGAAAAAAAGGCTGAAAATAAAATTACTAATTCTATGACTGATGCATCTAATTCCGTAAGTCTGAATGTCTAAAAAAAGATCAAAATAAATTTACAAGCAGAATTTATGAATAACAATATTTATCTGGATAAAAAATATCCTTGTTGTTAATATTGCAGTAATATATATATATATATATATATATATATATATATATACATAAGTATTGCGGAGCACTAATGTGTTTTCATTAAAAACATAAATACATGTATATACAAAAAGGATAAATTAACTTTCATGTTGCTAATTCGAATGCATTTATTTAATGTAACAAAATTATAAATTCTTATTTAATTATAAGAAAATCATAAATGGTTATTTATTCTTAACAAAAATCTTTAAAGTTGCTTTAACTTTTACAAACCTTAATAGAGTTAATTTACTTAATACAAAATAATTGAAGCTTCTTTAAGTATCGCACATTTTTAAAGTAATATTTATTCCTGTTTGTTTGAAATAAGTTCATAGAAGGTTTAATGAATTTAATGTAAGACGAAGAGCCGTTTTTATCTCAAGCGTCAATCCTTTACTGGTACCAATTTTTAGTTGCTGTGGCAGATGAAAATGTTTTTTTCTCACATATGTTGTTGAAAGTAACTATCCAAAATTTTATTTCCTTTTTACTAATTCAGGGTTTGTACTTTTTTACCACAATTTTTCAATAGAAATTTCCGATTTGATATTAAAATAGCAGCAATTTAAGACGCCACGTTTAATCGCAGGATTTGTAATATTTTTCTGCTCTAAATAAGGCGAAAAATTCTATTAACAAATTGTGGTAAAACATACGAACCCTGTAATCAGCGGATATTCACTTTTCATGGAAAGGCAAACATTTTAAATTACCTCTAGTAGAGAATAATAATAATAATTATTATTATTATAATCTAATTATATAATTGTAATTAGGTGTATTTGGTGCGCGCATGGACGACCCTGATTCCATGTCCTTTTTAGTAATTCATCTCTGACTTACGACATAAAAGTTTTTGATCTGATACTGCAATTCTAACAATATAGCAAATGCAAACTACAACAAAGGAAAAATATCTTTAACTTTAAAAAAGGCAGAATAGTGTTATATCTACTGATATGCCGTTTTATAAAGTTCAAAAAAGCGTTTTAGGAATTTTAAAAGGCCAATATTTTAAAACTATTTAAATAGCCTGAAATAATATACACTGGTGTCCAAAAGTTAAGCAACAAACCCAAAATGCTGATTTCTGAACAAGTAAATACTCAACGGAAAATTATATAAACGGCAAATGTAGCAAATCGGCACTACCGTAACAACACAGTCAGTCGATGTGAAGTCTGCTTGACGTCACAAATAGTCACTAGTGTCACAGTCACTACAATGAACTGAAATGTGACATCTTTCATTCGTCTCACTTTTACTCTCATTTGGTCACTTCACTGAGAAGTCACAATGATTGCTGCTTTGTGATGAGTCACCATTTAAAATTTAAAATAAATCAATTTATCATTTAGTAAAAAATATTGTTCAGAAAATTTTTACGTACAATCATTTAGTCACATATTTTACGTTTTAATAACTTACATTTAATTGTCTTTTTATTTTCATCAATCTTTCGATTTTACGCACTGACGACCGTATGTATCTCTGAAATGAAATATGTGCTTTAAAATAGCAGATGCTCCTCCCTCTTCTGATAGTTTTTCGTAAATTGGTTTCCTAGATATGTTTCTCAGGCCTATGCATCAGTAATTAATTTTAAATATACGGATTTGATGTAAAATATCTTGCAAGCAAACAAATAAGGACAGCATGATATAAATGCATTTACGAAAATTGTCGTTTCCGGTCGTGAATGTGTTAATGAAGATTTAAATTTTAATGTTTTGTCAATATAATATATTTTTCAAATTTCCACAGGCAACTTGTATTTCTAAATTCTCTTTCAGTTTTTACTTTTTAAATACTTTTGATTAGCATGCATTTTCGTTACCTTAATTTTAACACAAAACGTAATTAAAGACAGATTTATCTATATACAGACATGCTGCGTTAATAAATTTTTAATGGAACGTTTCTAAATATCAATTCTAATGTATAACTAAATGTAATATTTTCAACTCTCTAATCTGTAGTGAAATTTCGAAGATAATATGAGTCTAATATTGCAGTTAAATTTTATTCGTGATATGTAAGATAAACGTAAAAGTGCCGTTCCAATTTATTATTAAAATTATTTTAAATATTTGGATTTCTACTCTAAGTTTATTATATCATTTTATCAAGCAATTAAAATATACTCATTAATAAGTTTTTCAACCGAATGTGATGCAGTGATCGTTACATTTTAATAAATGTTCTTTAACCCTTTATATCCTGAATTAATTTTCCAGCTACTTTTTAAGATACTCAGAATCCTAGATTATTCCCACCAGTTAATTTTATTTTGTAAAGTTTTCCTTATCTAAACATAGCATTTTTGCGATTCAATTAAGTGAAAATTTCTCATTTGAAAAACCGGTGGTGACAGATTAAAAATTCTTTAAAAGACGCTGGTTCCGAAGGGGTTAAAGTGGTACTTATAAGTACCGTCAGGATAAAAAGGGTTAAGATATTCATAGCAAATCATTCATCGGAAAACGCGCGCTTTTCGTTAGGGGAGGGAGCAGTGGTATATTATTTAAGCGTATGGCGAGCAGAGAGGGACATTTTCCTTTCCTGGATTTTGAAATTTAATTAAATAAATGTATTCTTCCCAAGGGATTTCAGAATAATTAAACGCTAAACGACAAAGAAACTAATAATTTTTCAACAGGGTGGAGCTTGACAACCTGACCCTCCCCTCTCCGTGAACTGTGCATGATAAAAAAAAAAAAAGGGATTTTTTTCCTTAATTGTGCTTTACTTTTCTCAGAAAATTATACTAAAATGAACAGATGTTTTGCTGGTAGCAGCTGTGATCCTGGAAAAAGAGTGTAAATCTTAATTTAGTTCAAGTAATGAACTATTCTTAAGGTGTAAATTGCTGATTTTTGCCGTGCTCGTATTGAACGAGTTGGACTGTATTTCTCACGTTGATGATCTGATGAAAGTAAAATACGTAGTATATGTAAATTTCTCTAAAAGATATTATACATGGTTCGTACGCGTCAGGGAAAGAATTCCATGTTTTTCGTAAAATAATATTTGACTTATTTAATTCAGACAGTGATGTGAAAACAGCTGCCAAAAACTTGCTAAATGGGCAGGGACGTGATTTCTACCAAGCCGGGTTAAACAAGTTGAGCCTGTGTTCAGCTAAATGCCTTAAGATGATAATATTTGAATATTTTCATCGAGTACATGTTTCAAAGCTTAGAGGCAATTTTTTATTATTATTTATTTAAGGTAACGTATTATAAAATCGTATATGGTCAGCCTCTGATGTCTACTTTCTAATGCTAAAATTCGCATTATTCCGAAGGTTATATTGGTCACTGAGTAATAATAATTATTTAAATTTTCCCATGTTGACACGGTCTTTCGGAATCTTTGGCAACTGTTTGATTATACTGGTGTGCTTTGAGTAGAATATTAGTGATTTGTTTAAATAAGTTATATAAATCGCTACCTAAACTTGCTGAATTGTATATTTATCCTACAATGGTTTCATAGGGTATCACATTAATATCATTTTTCCATCACAACTTATTATAAATTAAAAGACGTAAGCCGCTTAGAAGGAATTTTGAGATGAAGTTCCACAGGAATTTGAATTTAAAATTTTTCTTTAAAATTTGGGCAACCATGCTTATACAGTAGGAAAACCTTCTCTAAGCTTCCTAAGCCATATCCCAACACAACGAAGTGCTGGAACAAGAAAAAATAGTAATTTGTTATTAAATTATATGATTAAATTATTAATAATATAATTTTAATTATATAATTAAATATGATTCAATTATATAATTTATTATTAAATAGAAATATGTTTTCTGAATGTAAATACCTTCTTCTTGAATTATTGCTTTAAATCTGATGTTTTCTGTACGTATTATTACTTTTTATTACTTTTTATTCATGTACGAAGTTTAAATGCTGTTGATTTTTGGTTCACGAAGTTTCTCTTATAGAAAATCAGAGATATTGAGGGGTGGGTGGTACTTGAGGAAAAAAAGGTTGAAAATAAAAATTACTAATAATCTGACTGATGCATCTAATTCCGTAAGTCTGAATATAAAAAAAAGATCAAAATAAATTTACAAGCAGAATTTATGAATAACAATATTTATCTGGATAAAACATATTCTTGTTGATATTATTGCAGTTATATATACATATACACTATATTTCCAATGATGATCGGTCACTGGCGATTTTAGACGTTTTGTTAAATATCTGGAAAGATACATGAGGAATTATCCTGAAACTACAGGAGTGTAAACAACATGATAAACGGCATATATTTCCGCGAAGATTTTTTTCCCTAAACCCCATAAGGGGCCGTCAACAAATTGAAGAAAAACGAATATCTTTTGGATAACCCTGTAGAAACTGATATTGCAAAAGCATCCAAACTACAGTATACTACTAATACCAAACTACTATAAGTATTGTTTCACTGCGCATGCGCGAATTCAATCAAAATATACTGTTCATAATATATTAGCTAAATGTATAGACCAACTTTTATGAAAGTCTCAAAAACATAGCTTGAAAATTCTGATAGTAATCGTCGATAGAATAAGCTCGAATTTCGCTGTTCCCAAAAGGAAGCAAAAACATGAGGGGTTGTATCCAAATATACTAGATTATGAAAGTTGACATAATAAGAAGAAGTGTCTCTCATTCTATATTTGATACAACCTCTCATCTTTTTGCTTCCTTTTGGAAACAGCGAATTTCGAGATTATTCTATCGACGATTACAATCAGAATTTTCAAGCTATGTTTTTGAGACTTTCATAAAAGTTGGTCTATACATTTAGCTAATATATTAGGCACAGTATATTTTGATTGAATTCGCGCATGCGAAGTGAAACAATATTTAGTAAACCTGTTCATTTTTCATACAATTTTTATTATTTTTTAATTCTGATTGCAGGGTATTGTGTACAATTTTGTTTCTCATATTTTCTGAAAATAACTTGTTTTTATATTAAAAACTCTGCAAATTAGAAGAAAAAAAAACTTGATAAAATTTGGGAAAGTTTTTATAAAAACCTGAATTTCTCTTCGAGTATACATGCTATCTTCATAAAAATGAACCCAAATTATTACAATAATCTACTTAATCATAATCTACAGTTTGAATGCCTTTGCAATATTAGTTTTTACAGGGTTATCCAAAATATATTCGTTTTTCTTCAATTTGTTGACGGCCCCTTATGGGGTTTAGGGAAAAAAAATCTTCGCGGAAATATATGACGTTTATCATGTTGTTTACACTCCTGAAGTTTCAGGATAATTCCTCATGTATCTTTCCAGATATTTAACAAAACGTCTAAAATCGCAAGTGACCGATCATCATTGGAAGTATAGTGTATATATATATATATATATATATATTGCGGAGCACTAATATGTTTTTATTAAAAACATAAATACATTTATATACAAAAAGGATAAAATAACTTCAATATTGCTAATTCGAATGCATTTATTTAATATAACAAAATTATAAACTCTTATTTAATTATAAGAAAATCATAAATGGTTATTTATTCTTAACAAAAATCTTTAAATGTTCTTTTAATTTAACAAACTTAATAAAGTTTATTTACTTAATAGAAAATAATTGAAGCTTCTTTAAGTATCGCACATTTTTAAAGTAATATTTATTCCTGTTTGTTTGAAATAAGTTCATAGAATTAAGATTAATGAATTCAATATAAGGCGAAGAACCGTTTTTATCTCAAGCCTACACCGGTACCAATTGTTAATTGATGATCACCATTAATCGGTAACTGGCATTATTCTGTCCGTGCCATACCATGAGGTGTATCTTGTGTTTCACTTTTGGATAGAAATGTTGCATATTAGGAATGATAATTAAGGTAAAATTCAAATTTCCATTATAGGGCATGGTTTAAGGCTGTTCTCAAATCCAAAGAGGATTTGAGTTCAGACACATTTTTTAGTACATTTTTGTTTGGAAACGCGTGAGATTCTCAAGTGTTACTCAAAAACTATGCAATAGAAATACGTATTTTTTGGTAAATACAAAAGATCTTCCGGAAAATACTGTCGAAGTTGGCGTTTTGAACTGAATTTCTGCACATGACAGCGAGAGAAGGGAGTAAAACAGCTTATCACGTGGCACAAATTGCTTATAATTGGATAAGTAATTTATTTAACAAAAAATGGAAAACTCATTACGATTCCAAATCATCGCTTCAACAATCATACCTGCAGGGGATGCTTAAGACTTAGAAGAAGGGGAAGCCCGACGTCACACAGGGGCCCCCTTTTTACTCTGCCGATTATGCTTCAACAATTTAAAATTTTAACATAAAAATTTCGAGTAAACAACACTTTTAATATTAAACTAAAACTAACTGTCAATATACATATAAAAAATATTTTATTATATACATAATTATACATAACACATTAATTTTGTAAATGAATTATTTACAAATAGGGAACAGATGTGACTATTTGAACTTCAAAATATATTTTATGCTTTACAAATGGCAGGATTTACCAGTGCTAAGAACAATGCAGAGACAACAAATATTGGACGTAAATTTATGCTTGACTGAAACAAAATTTTGCTTCTATTTTATAAACATAAATTGGGTATCACTGAATGCTAATTACTTTCTCTTTTATTTAAATAACCTATTCTCCCTATTTTATATAATTTCTCTACTTTTTATGAATATAAACAAAATATAATTATGCAGATTAAATTTTCTGTTATATTTAACATGTTTGAAATTAAAATGTAAAACATAAGAAAATTGAAAATAAGTTGCATTTAATCACTGTTTTTATACCATTTATTATATCAACAGAAAAAAAAAGAGTATAAATATGTCAGTAATAGACTGAGGGAAAATTGAGTAGCTATAATTAAGAAAAAAAAAACGCACATTTTTTTTTTACCCTAACCGAATTTTTTTTCCTAAAAATTTGTTTTGAAAAGTAAATTTGGGGGCCCCTCTTTATTTTTCAGTTGGTAAGCTCGGGTTTCACGGGCCTATTCGGTAAACAGGCTCTGCATACCTGGCCAATTTTATGCCTCTGCCTTTAAAAATGAGTCAGAAATTGTGTCAGAAAGTATTGCATTGTTGAGCATATCATTTGAGAACCAACCACCTTAACAATTTAACAAACACAAAATATTTAGTACTAGTATTTATAAAAGTTAACTACTATTATTATTATTATTATTAATATTTTAAGAACATAAGTGAAGCAATACTCTGTCATAATAATGTCTGTCATGTGGACTAAATGCGATAATTAAAAAAATCTATTTCAAAATTAAACATGTTGTATTCATGTAAACCTTCAAAAAGTTAGGCGTAAGAGTAATTTTCTTTTTTAATTCACTAATGACGTCATATTAAGCTGCTTTCTGTATTTACACATACTCATACTCCTTTTATTATTCAGAAATGTTTGAAAATTTCCGTTATATTACCAATATGACGTCATATTAATCTTTTTTTTCTTCAATTGGTGAAACTTTTTATTTCATTTTAATTTTTCACGTGGAAATCTTTCAATAGAAAATTAATTATTGTAGAAAGAATTTTATTGTGGATTTTAATTGTTGGCAACTGCTATAACGAAAAATGTTTAAATTTAATAGGAAAAGGCTGTTAGATTTTTGGCTTTTTTTTTTTTAATCTCTATATATTAAAATAATACGATTTTTTTCAAATTTTAGTTCATATAAGTCATAATCATTTCAAATTTTAGGTCTTCATAGTAGGTATTCAGTTAAGGGTACACAAAATTTCATGACTGTAAGTTATATAGTTTCTGAGAACCGGCTCTGTGACAGACAGACAACGAAGCGGGACTAACAGGGTTTGTGAGATGAACGAAACCGTAAAAAAGGCAGAATAGTGTTAAATCTACAGATATATCGTTTTAAAAAGTTCAAAAAAGCGTTTTAAGAATTTTAAAAGACTAATATTTTAAAAGTATTTAAATAGCCTGAAAGCATATACACTGGTGTCCAGAAGTTAAGCAACAAACCCAAAATGCTCATTTTTGAACAAGTAAATACTCAACAGAAATTTATATAAACGGCGAGTGTAGCAAATCGTTACTACCGCAAACAGCACAGTCAGTCGATGTGACGTCTGCTTGACGTCACAAATAGTCACTAGTGTCACAATCACTACAATAAACTGAAATGTGACATCTTTCATTCGTCTGACTCTTACTCTCATTTGGTCACTTCCCTGAGAAGTCACAATGATTGCTGATTTGTGATGAGTCACCATTTAGAATTAAAAAAAAAAAAAAAAATGAATTTACCATTTGGTAAAAAATATTGTTCCAAAAACCTTTTACGTAAAATCATTTACTCACATATTTTACGTTTTAATAACTTATATTTAATTGTCTTTTTATTTTCATCAATCTTTCGATTGTACACTATGACGACCGTATATATCCCTGAAAGGAAATCGTTGCTTTAAAATAGCAGATGCTCCTCCCTCTTCTGATAGTTTTTCGTAAATTGGTTTCCTAGATATGTTTCTCAGGCCTATGCATCAGTAATTATTTTTCAATATACGGATTTAATGTAAAATAACTTACAAGCAAAACAAGTAATATATATAAAAAAAAATAAGTAAATTCCTACTTAGATGAAAAATTTTTTTTTTTTTTCCAGCGATCTACACGCTTCGCCACTAATGGTATTTATTCCTAAATTTATATCTTGCTAAATATCTTATTTAAGAGAAATTTTTGGAATTATTAAAAATTAAATAAAAAATAAATAGCTAAAATATCAAAAATTAATAGCTCGAAAAGTACTTCTCACAAAATTGTTAGACAAACTGCATTAGAAAGGTAAAAAATTGTATTTTTCTTGATATAAATTTCAAATATAACGATTATGCAGCTTTTCAAATATTGATTTTCAAAAATTACCAAACTTCACAATGAAGTATCATAGCGAAACCTTCACGGGTCAAAAGATAATGGGGCAGTTCACGGACGAAGATCAGGCAACGCGCGGGCGAAAAGGACTAAAATATGGAGTGAGTGTATACTTTTGAACAGAAATTAAATGGAGTGGGTCTATACTTTTGAACAGAAATGAAATATAAAACTAAAATTAATTAATTTAATTTAATTAATGAATTAATATTTGAAAAAACTATTAACATCAATTGTCATTCAGTACAAGTTTTAAAAAATGTATTTGAACTTGAATGGATGAATAAAGAGTATTTTATTAACGATTGAAAATTTGAACAAGATATATAAATATATAGAGGGTGTGAACTAATAGTAGGAATTGAAAAATAAGGACAACATGATATAAATGCCTTTTCTGCAAAGTAGAAGCGACGCATTTAATCAAGAATGTGTTTTGAATAGAAAGGAGACTTGTCATTTGCGGTCGCGAATGTGTTAACTACGATTTAAATTTTAATATTTTGTCAATATAATATATTTTTTTAATTTCCACAGGCAACTTGTATTTCCAATTTCTTTTTCGAGTTTTTATTTTTTAAATATTTTTGATTAGCTTTCATTTTCGTTACCTTAATTTTAACACAAGACGTAATTAAACGTCTATATAGAAGTTTTGTTAATAATTTTTAAATGAAACGATTCTAAATATAATTTCTAACGTATAACTAAATGTAATATTTTCAACTTGCTAAAGAGAGGTGAAAAGTCGAAGATAATATAAGTCTAATATTGCCGTTAAACTTTATTTGTGATTTGTAAGAGAAACGCAAAAGTGTGTGTGTGTGTGTGTGTGCCGCTCCAATTACTGAGTAAAATTATTTTAAAAATTTCGGTTTCTACTGTAAGTTTATTATATCATTTTATCAAGCAATTAAAATATACTCATTAATTAATTTCTCAACCGATTGTGATGTAACGATCGTTACATTTTAATAAATGTTCTTTAAAATAGTATTCATGGAAAAACTCGCGATTTTCGTTAGGGGAGGGAGCAGTGGTATAATATTTAAGCGTATGGCGGGCAGGGGAGGGACATTGTCCCTTCCTGAATTTTGAAATTTGATTAACTAAAGGTATTCTTCCCAAGTGATTTCAAAATAACTAATCGCTAAGCGAAAAAGAAACTAATAATTTTTTAACAGGGCGGAGCTTTGCCACATGACACCGCCCATCGTCACGTGGAAGAAATTTCTTTAAATTCTGTTTTACCACGGCCAGACTTCATCTTATAGCGAGAGCGCATGAAGTCTGGCCTTGCTCAAGCTAAGGGACGGAACATCTTAGATAAGTTTTGGCACTATGTATGGGATAGAAGTTGACTTTATCTAATGAAACATGTCATTTCAAGTATGACATGGAAAATAATTATTTGCGTTAGGCAGATAAAATTATCACTGATCTTGTTTGCGAATAAAGGCTGTTTGCATAAAAGAGGTTTTGCAGGCACATACCAAAGCACCTCCTTCTTTTAGAAAAAAAATTAAAAAAGAATACAATAATATAATTAAACGTTTTTTAATATTTTAATTACTGATGCTTAAAAGTTCCATTTCTCTGTTTCGAATTGTATTCAACACATGGTTTTGTGCTCGACAGGAAATGTTATCTTTTTAACAGTAATAAGAAAATTTTCTTTAAAAATGCCTTTTTTTTTTTTTTTTTTCCTGAAAATTTAACAATTTTCATTATTTTATTATGTCATTATTTTTCTGCAAAATCAGCAGATTTTTTATACAATAATACATTAAACATCATTTGGATGAAGAGCTATGTAATCATTAATAATTAATGAGAAGTGAAATAAATAAACTATCTATCTTTATGCCGTGTTGATTTACCCGAACTAAAAAATATTAATTATATCGGAATGATATTTTTCCTTTAAAATAAGTTCCCTCTTTATTTTGACGACGCGCTAAGGCATACGTCCGAACACGTTTGTTCACCATGGTTCTCTGATGGACTGATATTGAAATGCTATGAATGAGGTACAGACAAAGTTGCATATAATATATATGCAACTTTATCTATGCAACTTTGGGTTGCATCCTGGTTGACTAGGAAGCAGATAACTTAGGAATGCGTCGTTGGAGTACGGCAGCTATTTAACTACTTACCGCCGTAAATCTAATACCGGACTGATCAGTATTGTTTCAGACACTTTTCTGAGGGGGGGGGGGATTTCCGGGGATCCGGGGAGGGGGAACATTGTAGACTTCCGAGGGGGAAATTGTACTTTTTAACCCCTAAAAGCATAAATTTTCAAATCTTCCTGGACGGGGGATATTTCAATGCTCCGGTGAGGAATGTTCCCCCCGGGCACCCCCTGATTTCAACACTGAGACTGATATTTTTTCATTAAATACTAATACCTCAAAATGTTAACAACACGGCCAACTATAGGTCCGAATACAATGGCCCGCTCGCCATGGATTTCTCATTGATTGTGTTGAAACGATTCAAATGAGATACAGACACGAAAGCAGATAGCTAAGCCTTGCGTCAGCTTTTTATCGACATAGCGTCATTAAATTTACGAGGGATTAGTAAGTAGGGTCAGTGATGATAAGCAGTTCAATTTTTATTCTAAGAAATCAATAAAATAAAACAAATGATTTGCAAATAGATTATAAATGCAATTTTAAACTATTAAAAAGATATTGCACTATCTCACAGGTAAAACAAGTATGAGAGTTATAAGCTCTTAGTCAAAACAATTAGTTTATTGTTTTGCTAAAAATAAGAAACAAACAAACGCATCATTAAAATTCCACAAAATAAAGTTACAGTTCGAAGCAAACATGAGTGTGGGGTTGTATAATGATATATTAAAATTTCCAGTTTGGTGTTATTAAGAAATTTGAGTACGCTGATTTCTCCAGTGAATTTACAATAATGTTTAAATTGATATTCTAGAGAAATACATACCCGATTCTTTGAAATTTTCTTTCAGGAAAAAAAAATCTAATAAAAACATTTAATGCCGGAAATGTTTTATTAGAAAATGTATATAAAAATAAAATATAGTTTGCACTGTTCATGTTGATGCATATTTCGTAGATCTAGATAACACTGCTCCCAAGGGAGAGGTGATTAACCAAAAGTAGAAAGCACACGATATACACATAATACTACTAACACTATATAAATAAAACAGTATCTTTATTGAGATCGGCATTCTATTTATAAATTAATAAATTTTTATATGATTTCAACAAAGATTTCTATTTATACACGAACACTGCGCACACGGGCTACGCTCAATTTTTTTTCTTTTTTGTTCTTTTCTTTCGTTTTTTTTTTTTTTTTTTTTTTTTTTTTTGGTCAAAATATAGTTGTTCTCTCATTAAATATATACTTAGTAATAAGAAATATAAACAATTAGTGCTCTGCGTTCCAATTAATTGATAAATGTCAATGGTTCCAAACCTTTTTACACTTCGGAAACATAAACAAGTTTTACAGTCTTTTTGTTTTGTTTTTGTAATATCAGCGTATACTCATGAATATGTATATTAGGGTGGTGCGAAAAAAGTTAAGTTGGTATTTCCGAGTCGCTATGGTGCGGAAAAGTTGCGATTTGTAAATACAAGAAAAACAAAAAATATTCAAATCGGACTTTATCTTCCAATCCCGCAACCGCCTAAAAATTCAAAAAAAAATTTTAATTTCCAATTTAATTAGAATTAAAAAAAAAGTTTTACGTATATGTATTTTTTATTACTATAGTGAAAAATATTTGCAGATTGTATAGTTTTATAATAATAATTTAAAAAATTGCGTTTAGATAATATCTTCCGATCGCGCAAACCGCCTAAAAATTTTAAAAAGTTGAGAATTTCCGATTTTTACAGCATTTAAAATTTTTTTTTACGTATATACATTTGTTATCGCTATAGTGAAAAATATTTGCAGATTGTGCTGTTTAATAACAATAATAGTAATAAAATTGCGTGTGGAGAATATCTTCCGATCGCGCAAACTCAATAAATATCGGGGAAATTTCAATTTTGAGTGATTTTGATGAATTAAGAAAATAATCACATGAAGTCAGTTTGCGTTGCAATGTTAACAGTTGCATATAAATTGTACAGCTCTTTGCTTGTTTAGATATTTGGTAATATTTAAACAACCCAGAACTTACCACGGGGAGGTGGCTGCACTTCGAGTCCCACCCATACTCTTTCCTCCTTCAAACCAATAAGGGTTTTTGCTACTTACATTACTTAAATACATAATTTGTTATTTCATCAGTTAAAGTCGGAATTTTAGACGCAACTTTGTACTGCGATTTGGTGGTAAAGGTTGGTATCATGGACCTTGATTTCAGTGTGGCCCTGATGAATCCATCTCTTGATTGGGGCACACATACCTAAAGCGATGCTTCCGTTAACAATTTGAGGCATAGCTCGACAGCTTGCGTATAGCAGGGAAATATTTTAGCATCCCAGTCTGGAATATTACCTGATTAAACGAAGGAATGTATTTCTTCATTGGTTATTCTCCGTAAATAAGTTGGAGATGATAATTTTGCTACATTCCAATCAATTAATTCTGTATAGTCTGCCGCACTGAAGTTTAAAGTAGGAGTGATAAAGTTTCTGATGCCTTTACGTTTTGAAACAGTCTACCTGGCTTTTAACACTCTTCTTAGCCCTAGTTCTCTATGTACCTCCTCTTATCAAAGACCATTGCCATCAGTAGGTTTTCCGAGTGGGCAAAGAACGAGTTTCGTTCAATTACAGGGAATTCTACTTTTTTCCGGTCGTCAGGCAAGTATCGAGATGTTTCTATTGTTCTGTACAGGCTCATCTGTAATTTTCTTACTGCATTTTATTTAAAACCAAACTGGCATGTAAGATTTTAAAATAAATGTCACTATGGTTTTTAAGGCATCCAATGGGTTTTCTACGTTCACGTAAAGTCAAAGGACTCTAATTGCACAAATCAGCCATCTGGCATGTGAATTTGGGCTGGGATCGCGCTTTGATAAGTCATTTGGAAATTTGCCACTTTTACTTGCTTGACTTACGTCAAAAAGATATCTTTGGTTCTTGCTCAGCAGTTGTCCGTCCACTTTTTGAATTTCACAATCAATTAATTGAAAATTTCTCTGTGAAAACAACCAATTAGATTCTGTCCAATCGGTCAAATAAATTATCATGGGCCAGTTGTTTCACCATCCAAATATTGAAAAAGATGGCCGAAAGGTAATTCAACAAAATGGAATAAACAAACAGCCGACTGAAGTGATCGTTCGAGATGCACTTCAAGCTGTCTGGTAGCACCACCTTTCCACAGGGGCGCCATTTCGGGGGGGCTGGGGGGGCGGTTGCCCCCCCCCAAGGAATTTGAAATTTCAGAAAATTTATCAGTTATCACAGGTTAGACAAAAAAAAAAAAAAAAAAAAAAAAAGAGATCAAAAGCTAAAATAACGTCAGATTTCACAGAATTGATTACAATATAAAAAAAATCCCAGACGGCTCGGCCTACAGGCACAGGTAGATTTCGAAGACGCAGACCGTGGGGCGCCTGTTTGTCGGGAATTGCGGAAGAAATGACCTTTTTACGATGATGCGGCAGTTGGAACCGCCTACTTCGAAACATAACATGTTTGCAGGCGGAGCCGGCAGGGATTTTTTTTTTCGCTATAACGGTTGGTCCTATAAAAAACTTGTCAATGTAAAAGTTTTAGATAATATTAAGAGGATTAATAATAAAATTAAGCGGATTTGAAATCTTGAGAATTGGCGAAGTTATGAATTTTTTTCTTCTAAACCCCCCTTCCCCCCCTTAAGGCAATTTTTAATTATATCAAAAATCTGTCATACATAAATTTTCGCCCCTTCTCCTAGAAGTAATAATAACTTCAAACGGATTCGATACGTATCATAATTAAGAAATTATGTTTTTTTTCTGTTTTCACAAAAAGCCCCCCCCCCACCCCCTGGTTCAATTTTGCCCATTAACGAACTTGACCGAGATTTTATGCCCCTTGATTTTATGTATCAATTTCGAAAAGATTCGGGAGTTGGAACCGCCTACTTCGAAAAATAACTTGTTTGCAGGCGGAGCCGGCAGGGATTTTTTTGTTTTTAATTTTTTTTGCTATAGCGGTTGGTCCTATAAAAAACTTGTCAATATAAAAGTTTTAGATAATATTAAGAGGATTTATAATAAGTTTAAGCGGATTTGAAATCTTGGGAATTGACGAAGTTATGAATTTTTTTTCTTCTAAACCCCCCCTTCCCCCCCTTTAAGGCAATTTTTAAGTATATCAAAAATCTGTCATACATAAATTTTCGGCACTTCTCCTAGAAGTAATAATAACTTAAAACGGATTCGATACGTATCATAATTAAGAAATTATGGGTTTTTTTCTGTTTTCACAAAAAGCTCCCCCATCTTCTCCCCCCTTGGTTCGATTTTGTCCATTAACGAACTTGACCGAGATTTTATGCCCCTTGATTTTATGTATCAGTTTCGAAAAGATGCGGGAGTTGGAACCGCCTACTTCGAAAAATAACTTGTTTGCAGGCGGGTTGGGTTGGGTTGATTATTGACGGCCAATTATCTACACTTGGGATATAGGCCCGGGAGGAGTGCCCTTCGTGGGGGTCTTTCTAAGGGAACCTAACCCGTATTTACGCATGGATAAATCCACGGCTCGAAGAAAACCACGAAAACTCCGAACGATTAGGCCGACGGGCGCGATTGGGATCGAACCCAGCACCTCCCGTCTACCAGCTTCGAGGGCAGAACCTCTCAGCCACTGGTGGGGCTTGTTTGCAGGCGGAGCCGGCAGGGATTTTTCTGTTTTTTAATTTCTTTTTGCTATAACGGTTGGTCCTATAAAAAACTTGTCAATATAAAAGTTTTAGATAATATTAAGAGATTAATAATAAATTTACGCGGATTTGATATCTTGTGAATTGACGAAGCTATGATTTTTTTTTCTTCTAAAACCCCCCTTTCCCCCCCCTTAGGGCCATTTTTAATTATATCAAAAATCTGTCATACATAAATTTTCGGCACTTTTCCTAGAAGTAATAATAACTTTAAACGGATTCGGTACGGTTCCCCCCCTTGGTTCGATTGTGCCCATTAACGAACTTGACCGAGATTTTATGCCCCTTCATTTTATGCATCAGTTTGTAAAAGATTAATGCAGAATTTTTCCAGTTATCGTGGTCAGAAAGAAGTGACATAGATAGATAGATAGATAGATAAAGTTTTGAACTGGGGGTGGTTTTGGGTTCTGGGAGTCATGATCGGCGTAGATCTGCAAAATTTTTTCAAAATTTCCAACTTAGGTGAGAATGTAATAGGTAGTATTTCTTACGAAATCTACCTAAAAACTAGTCTGATGTGCCAATCCCAGAACTTTCTTCTATCTTATACAGGTTTCACATACACCAAAAACAAATCAGCACCAATTTATATTAAGGTCTAACTGAATCTAAAGTTTTATTAAATTATGTGCGTTAGTTCTGAAGATATAGCTATCGTAAAAATCGTACAAAATGTAGCATAGCAGTGTCACCTATTGGGCTATTTATACTAAATCGTAATCAACTTCTATTTTTGTCAAGGTCTAACCGAATCTGTAGTTTAGTGAAATTCTGTGCATTAGTTCTTGAGATATAGCTATCGCAAAAATCATGAAATATGGTGCATAGCATCGCCATCTGTTGAGCGATTTACACCAAAAACTAAACACCACCTATTTATATCAATGTCTAACTGAATATAAAGTTTTATCAAATTCCCTGCATTAGTTCTTGAGATACAGCGCCCACAAAATTTTTGTCACATACAGACACACAGACAGACTCGCAGACAGACATTTTCTAAAAATAGTCGAATTGTGTTCAGGAACTTCTAAAACGTATAAATTCGTCGAAAACCGGAAGCGGCAAATTTTCATAGATCCAATACTTTTTCTTGTAAAGATAGAAGAAAATAATAAACACTTTAAACATTGAAATGTTTTCTAAAGCCCAGGGCCTGATTAACGCACAGGCCAACTAGGCCGTGGCCTTGGGCCCACTGCTGATGGGGCCCCAAAAATGAAAAAAATGATTAAAAATAGTTTCTTAAAAATGAAGTTTACTGAAATTATTTCTCAAAAACAAAACGAAAAGATTTTGCTTAACTTGGCAACTGTATCATAATATTTAATAATATTCTCGAAAAAATCTCTAGCCACTATTTTAATTTGAGGGGCCCCAAAAAGTTGCTGGGCCTTGGGCCCCAGGTGAGCTTAATCGGGCTCTGCTAAAGCCTTGCTATTGCAACATTAAACATATTGCAAGTGAGACATTTATCATTAATGTGTATGTTGGCTAATTTTAGAAATATATGTGAGAAAAACACTATGAATTGCTTCTGAGCTGTGTACAGCATGATTAAAAGAAAACTCGTCACCCCCAAGGCTAGAATTTTAGTGATAAATTCTCCCTTTACCCAAAAATTTAAGGGGAATTTTTTTATTTTTTTTCGGGGGTGGGGGGGATGGCGGATGTGTATTCAATTTCCTAATTATATGATTTGTTAATTTAGTTTTATTAGTGTCACATTACATTTACTCCAATCGTTATAATGCTGTTAAATCATATGCTTTATTAATTGATATTGTATATTCAGTATGCTCTTAAAAATCTCCACAGCCTGACAGAGTCTTGTCCAGATTTGGTTGTAACCGACCCGAATCATGACTTTAACCAGACAGACTCCCCCACCCAATGCAGGAGCAAGGGACATAAGACCAAGGGTTTTGCAGGTTTCTGAATTGTATGAAATTTAGATCATAGTCTGAAGAGGAAGGCAGAAAATGATTGCGGAAATTTTTTACTGAAAGAAAATCATTAATGAAAATTTTCTTATACCTATGGATTACAACATTTGCAAATTTCATAACTTCTTGATGGTGTTTGTGTGCTGATTATCTCGTGAGCTATTGAATTTCACGACTTTTTTTCGCGATTGTTTCATTTTTTTTGTGATAATTTTCCAAAATTCACTATTTTCTGTGAATCATTGAAGGAATTGATTTTTTCGACCATTTGTCTAAATTCGCGATATTTTTTCACACGATCGACGAAATTCGCTATTTGTTTTCGCCATCTTTTGACGAAATTCGCGACTCTTTTCTGCGATCGTTTGTTGAAATTTCGGGAGTCTTTTTCCGCAACCGACTAACAAAAATTGCTATTTTCTTGTACAACCTTTGACGAAATTCCGATTGCTGACGAATTTTTTTCCACCATTTGTCGAAATTTCCGACATTTTTTTTTTGGGCAACTGATCGACGAAATTCGCTATTTGTTTTCGCAATCTTTTGATGCAATTCGCGACTCTTTTCTACGATCGTTTGTTGAAATTCGGAAGTCATTTTCTGCAACCAACTGACAAAAGTAGATATCTTTTTGCGCGATCTTTGACGAAATTCCCCTTTTTGCGCGATTGTTTGACTAAATTCGTGATTTTTTTTTGTCCAATCTTTTGATGAATTTCGCGATATTTTCCCGCAATAGTTATACTAAATTCGCGATTCTTTTCCGCGACGGATTTACGAAAATCTCTATTTTGTTTCAGTGATCTTTGGCGAAATTCGCAATATTTTTTCATGGTTGTTTAAAAAAATTAGCGATTTTTTCCGCGACTAATTTTGCCAATTTAACTATTCTTTTCTAATTCCAATTCGTAAAATTCGCGATGTTTACCGCTATCAGTTGACGAGTTGCTTTTGCGTAAAAAAGAAGAAGAAAAATTCGTGGACTACCACTAAAATTAAGTATATATATTCGCTGAAGAATCACATGTTTGTGAAAGAAGTTAAGATAAGAAGACAAAATCTCACACTGCATTTTTTATTGTGGGGGCCTATTTCTATTTTGTGCACGATATTTCAGCCCCTGTCTCTAAAAAAAACTTTGCCTCCCCCCCCCCCCGTCCGCAAGAAACTCATGAAATGTCGCCCTGCAGTAAAACCTGCAAAGATGAGTTGAAAAGGACTGTAAAAAAGTTCCATTTTAGACAGGTCTCCATCTTAGCAAGTATAATTGTATGACGTTTTTTTCGTCGAAACATGACTTTTTTTTGCCTGTTTGAGAAAGAATTATGTTATAGACAGGTTTCGCTTTGACACGTTTCACTGTAATACACCTATGCTCTTCAGAAGTGCTTTATAGAAAGGAGGTTTTAACAGTCTTAAAGAATACCTGAAAAAAAAAAAAAAACGGTACCTGTCTCTAACTGAAAACTTTCTTAATATTTTAAAATTCTACTTTCTAAGACGTAAACCTGTCTAAAACGGAATTTTTCAGAGGTCACTTAAGATTTCGTATTAGAAGTATTTCTGTGTCTGTATATATGATTCAGTAAACGTTTTCAGTTCGGAGAGGTTACGGGCGGGGGGTGCAGCCCCCCGAACTCCACCCTCGGCTATACCACTACCTTAAAAAAACTTTGCCCCCCCAAGAAAGTTCCGAAATGGCGCCCCTGCCTTTCCATCTTGTATTGGTATTTGTACCACTACAGCACTACCAAATCTAAGTATTCTAGTGAAACCCTTGTTCAGTAATCAGCTCAATAGTATCAATTTACATTTAAATCTTAACCTGAGACCACAAACTGACCTCAGTTGATTATTTTCTTAATATATCAAAATTGAAAATTTCCAAATTTTTATTGGGCTTGTGCGATCGGAAGATATTTTCTAAACGCAATTTATTATTATTATTATTATTAAACAGAACAATTTGCAATTATTTTTCACTATAGCGATAGCAAATGTATATACGTAATTTTTTTTTAATGCTGAAAAAATCGGAAATTCTGAACTTTTTTGAATTTTTAGGCGGTTTGCGCGATGGGAAGATATTATCTAAACGCAATTTTTTAAATTATTATTATTAAACAATACAATATGCAAATATTTCCCTCTATAGTGATAAAAATATATATACGTAAAACTTTTTTTTTTAATTATTAAAAATCGGAAATTTTTAATTTTTTTGAATGTTTATGCGGTTTGCGGGATCGGAAGATAAACTCCGATGTGAAGATTTTTTTTTTTTTTTTTGTATTTACCAATCATAACATTTCCGCACTATAGCTACTCGGATATACCAACTTAACTTTTTTCGCACCACCCTAATGTATATATATATATATGTTAGTATTTAAATTTAAATGATTACATCATTTACTTTGCTTCTCCATCAGCGAAAAAGTAAAATCTTCTATTAAAAGAGGCTCAGCAGCATTGTTGGTCGCATGCTGAGTTCCAGATTTTTCTGTTCTGGTTCGAATTTCACTTGGACCTATTTTTCGCAGCGAAAATTTTATTTATACTACAGCTGTGCTGTTTTTTACCTTAACTTAATTGGTCTATCCTCATTTGCAATTTCTACTATTTTATTTTATATTATTTTTATTAATTTTATTATCATTATTTATTAACATCAATTTATTACATTTTAAACATTCCTTATTTTACTTAACTTCTTATGTAGTTTAAAACTACAATCTATATCATTTCCCCATTGGCTCAATATTTAATAAGACATCATATCCATAGATTGGTGTTAAGTTGATCTCAACTAGGAAGCCCATCAAAGCTACTTCACAGTTCAAGCACCGTTCAAGCGTTGTTCAACTTTAAACTTTCTTGCTAGTTTTAGTGTTTAAAAGAAGTTGTTGCCCAAAACAACTTACGAAGAAATAAAAGGTATGTGCTCGTACACTTCCAAGCAATTAAAATTCTGTATGAGTTTGATCTTGGAGGTTTGCGTTATTTAATTTTATGTATTCTGATAAACACATGCATAGCATTCCCAGATCTCAGGTAATTCAAAATAACTTTAGAGATGTGGGGAAGCTTTCTTTATATCGAGGGAATTTTTCGAAAACTTGCAATACTTTTGCAATATTTTTCGGGGGGTTGAGGAAAGACTATATTTATTTTACTATCAAATATTTTGTAGAAAGTCGAAGGAGTTCAAAATCTCACCAACCAATAAGAAAAAAAATCTCTCCTTTGTACACGTCCAGATTTCAATATTTTTCATCAGTATATTTATCAGTCTTCTGATTCAAAGCCTGGCGTTCGTGCACACAAGACAGGGATTTCATCTTGTTTATGCGTAAAGCGTATTAATTATTAAATTATTTTGTTCGAAATTATGTAATTGTTATTTGTATCGATTGCCAATTATTATTATTATTTAATAGATTTGAGGGAGATGATAATTCAGGTTTATAACCCGATAAAAAATAAAATAAATTATGGAATGATATTTACTATTCAGATAAACTGAAATAGTTTCCATATAAATTCAACACGTTAAAAATAACAACAATAATTTTCGTTCTGAAAAGTATTTTTTAAATAATAGATCAACAGTCAACTATGCAATGCGATTTTTAAATCAAATTAAGATAATAAATATTATTGCCGATTGTAAAAATTACCGCAAATACTGTATATAAAAATGTAAAATTATATGAATTCTCGCTTATAAGACTCGAACAGTGCATAGACTTAACTCGCGGATTTTCTTTTGCGGTTTTCGGAATCTTTGATGTTTTATGACTTTCTCATGAAGTTCAGAGGTCAAAATGGGAGCACTTGACAACTGACCACCCATTTTCTTTTCTTTCTTTTTTCTTTTTTTTCTTAAAACTTTTTCCTTTCTTTTGTACCTGACCACAATTTTTTCGAGAAGAATGGGAAGGGATTTGATTTATGCCCATCTCAGGATGATTTGCAAGTTTGCGCACGAAACTCAGCCTTACACCGAAAAAAAAATGCATATGACCGTTATTCTTTTAATGTTTTGTTGAGACTATAGATAAATGTGGAGAAGAGAGACTATTTTCAGATGCCTACAAAAATTTCTCATATCTTATCAACGCGTTTGTTCAAATAATCATGAAAGATTGAACAGTTTAAATTTCATTAGATCTACCGTTGAAAAAACATTCGGAGTAAATTTTCCTTATTGATTTTAAGGATGTTGTCTGTTTTTATCTTTTGAAAAAAAAAGTGCACTTTGAATACATCAAAACAAGCCACGCGGGGTTAAAGATGAAAATTTGCGTTTCGCATTGCCTGAACAAAAAAAGTATTATACTCATACCGGTAAAATTAAAATATATTTTCACAATATATAAATGTTTGTTAATGTGTTCTCTGGACTTATCCATTTAATACACTCTTACCTTGGTGATCGTGACTTCTATGTCCGTGTAAACAACTCACTTTCTCTACTACACATAATACTCTGTGGTATTATTCAGGGTTCAGACATTGGCCCTATTTTATTCATAATATACTTTAATGACATTCTACGCACACTCTTCACATCACTCGCACTCTATGCCGACGACACTGTTCTCTATGGCACTGCACACCACCCATACAATCTTTACAAAAATCTACAACACCACCTCAACATCTTCATGGAATGGTGTGATCAATGGCGCATTAAGATAAACGAATCTAAAACTACTGCTGTTTACTTCTCTAGAACCTTCTCCACTCCTAATAGATTAACCATCAATAACACTTCCATTCCCTGGTCTGACGATGCCAAGTACCTGGGAGTTACCATTGACAAACGCATTACCTTTAAAAAGCATATTCTTAATATCCGCGGTAAAGTCGCCGGAATTTCCAAAACCCTCGCCCCCCTTCTTCGCAGTCACTCACTCTCCATACACAACAAACTCTTAATATATAATGCTTGCATTCTCTCTGTTATCACATATGCATGTCCAATCTGGGGCTTCACTTGCAAAACCAGTATGAACAGCCTCTCTAGTACCCATTACAAACAGCTCCGTTACATCAGGAACGGGTCTAGATACCTCAAAAACTCCACAATCCTCAAGGATCTGAAAACGACTTCACTCAAACATCGCATTAAACACCTTGCGAAAAAATTCTACAATGATATTAATCACATTCCAAATGAACTCATTTATGAGCTACCTGACTACGATGCTTGCAGTCCATCCAACCGGAAAAAAACCAAGGTACTCCACTATTCTTGATGAATAGTCCTTCCGAGCTATAATTCTTACCTCAAAATTTTTCTCTTTAATTAAAAATATATATATATATATATATATATATATTATTATTATATAATGGTAACAGGAAAAAAAAGTAATCGGAAAAAAAGTAAACGGAAAAAAAGTAACTGAGTCAACAAAAGCGGAAAAAAAGTAATCGGAAAAAAAGTAATCGGAAAAAAAGTAACCGGAAAAAAAGTAAACGGAAAAAAAGTAACAAGGTATTGATAAATATTGAACTTATTGATAAATAAGTGTTAAAAGATAATAAAGTAACATATGTCTGATTTATATAATTCCCGTAGGCGGATATTTGCGAATGCTATTAGGAATTGAGTAAAATCACCCCCGGAAAAAAGCACCATCGGTAAAAAGCTCCCTGATAAAAAAAAGGGGGATGATGGGGGGAGGAGGAAAGGCATCACGTTAAGATGGGAAAATACCACACATTTATGAACGTTATACATTACACGTGTACAATTATATATTACACGTGTTTGAATAAGCCAATTCTAATTTCGGGTAAAGCACGTGCTACCACGTGTTACGGTACTAACCATGTGTACTAGGAACAATCAGAGAATTATATACATCATATATTCTAATACGAGAGCAAATCTTGTGTGTGTGTGTGGGGGGGGGGGTATATATATATACAAATTTTATTTTAAAAACAGCTCTAACGATTTTGGCGAAATTTTGTATCCTACCGTTTTGAGGCACCAGAAAATCATTGGGTTGGGTCACATGTTCGAAAAAATTCGATTAGTGGGTCATTTTGGGTCACCATCGGTTAGGGTCAACCTAATTGTGTCTAAAAAACGGTTCAAACGATTTTGACTAAACTTTTTCTACCATTTTCGGGCACGAGAAGACTATTGGGCTGGGTCACATAATCGAGAACTTTCTATTAGTGGGTCATTTTTGGGTCAACGCGGGTCAAGTTAATTTTATCTAAAAAACGGATCTAACGATTTTGATTAAATTTTGTATCTTACGAGTTTCGGGCACGAAAAAAATCATTGCGCTAGGTCACATGTCGCAGAAAATTCAATCAGTGGGTCATTTTTGGGTCACTGTGGGTCAGGGTCAAGCTAATTGTATTTAAAAAACGGTTCAAACGATTTTGACTAAATTTTGCATCCTGTGGTTTTCGGGCACGAGAAGACAGTTGGGCTAGGTCACATGTTCCATAAAATTTGATTAGTGGGTCATTTTGGCCATGAGTCATTATGGGTCAAACTATTCTTATCTTAAAAATGGCGCAGAAGATTTCAACTAAATTTGGTATCCTACAATTTTAGGGAACGAGAAGACTATTGGGTCGAAATGGAAATTCGAAATGGAAATTTTGCGTGAATATTATTACTTTTGTAATATTAATTATTTAAATTACTTTTTTAAGAATAATATGTATTATCTTATTTGTATATTTTTCTATCGAATAAATATTTTTCAGTGTTACAAGAATTGTGTTTTTTATTATTATTTATGTATTTATTTATTTTTTCCACTAAATTTATATCATTTCCAGGGTTAACGATCTTGTTTAATAATTCTTAAATCATTCGCTTCATAAATAAATATTTTTTATAGTAAATAAACTAATTATTGATTGAATACATAAAAGCAGAATATTGCTTTTATTGCTTGTATATTCAGACCCATATTTGGCAATTTTTCGTATTATATTTTTGCCAACAAAAAATCCCTTTTTTTTTTCTTCTTAAAATTTTATATTTCGAATTTGCAAAACTTCAGATATTGAAAAATAATATTAATATTGATTTTTCGATTACTTCTGGTATAAAGGTGATTTCAGATTTTAATTTGAAATTAGAAAAAGGTAAGTGTTTTATATTATTTACTTGCACAACTACATTTTTCACATAAAATTGCAGGGGATTTTTTGTAAAGTTTATTTTATGCATTTGCATGAAAGATAAGAAAATAACGATTGGACATGATAAAATGTACTATATATAAGGAAAAATGATCTTGAAGCTAGAAAATATTTCTCCTGCATGTTATTGAAAAGTATAATATAATTTTCTAATGACAATTTAGTAACTTTGGTATTACCATCTGATGTATATAAAAGAAATTACTAACATGGCAATATAATTAAAAGTATGAAGTTATTAAATGATATTGTATTAATATGTTTTTCAATTGTAATTTTCAGTTACAGGTATTACTGGTATTATTTCGCATATGAATATTTATTTTTAATGACAAATCTTTTAATTCTCTTACATATTATTATTTTGAAGTTAATGTTTTCATGTTAACAAAATGAAATATATATATGGGAAATGTTATGGACATTTTAGCTTCAGACGAGGGACATAAAACTTGAAAAATAATCATAAAAGCATCCGAATGAAGTTATCATAAAATTCTGAATATTTTATAAATAAATTTTAATTAAAAAAAATACTATTATATTTAGTTGCATGATTTTTTTTTAAATCTGAAAACTTGCTCAAAAAATAAAAACTACAATTAGATCCTATGTTCCATCTGTATAACATATTTAGATTTCAAGACACAAATTCATTTTGAAAGCTTTACGCTATAAAAACTGGAGAAAATGTAAATTAATTTTAATTTTGATTTTTTATTCTTTTTTTTTTAATAAAAAAGTTATTTGAAATAAAAAATGGAAATCAGAAAAAGGTACAATTTAATATATTTACTTACATACAGTTAAGATGCATATTTAACACCTAATTAGTTTTGAAACTTGAATGAATTTTTCCTAGTGCTATTAAAAAAGAATAGATATATTTTTTAAGGACAGAACACTTTCTATTAACTAGCTCTTACAATTGTCAACTTATTTACATAAAAAAATGTCCATATGATCATCTTAATAATATATATATATATATATATATATATATATATATATATAATTTTTAAATGATATTGAGTTATTAAGTTCTTTCCACACAGTTACTTTGAATTATTGATGATTTTTGTATATAAATTTTTAATTTTAGTGACAGATCGGTTAATTGTCTTACAGATTATATTTTCGAAGTCAATGTTTTCATGTTAAACAAAATTAAATGTATGTTAAAAACATTGTTGCTTAAAGAGAATATAGAACAAGAAAACGAATCACAAAAGCATCCGAATCAAATTGTTGTGAAATTCTGAATATTTTATAAATAATTTTCAATATTTCCTATGGGAAGGGATTTTTTTTAAGTATTTCCTCATGAAAACTTGTTCAAAATACAAAAACTGTATTTATATGTATTTACTGTGTTCCATCTAAATAACATATTTAAATTTCAAGACACACAGCCATTTTCAAAATATAACACAAACAAAGAATCCAAATCGGTTTACTTAATCATATATGAACTGGGAAAATTAAAAAAAGTCATATTGAATAAGATTCTAAATAAAGAATCAAAATAATGTGGAACTAAATAAAGATAATTGAAAAAAGAAAAAAAAGAGTGGTGGTGGTGGTGTGTGTGTGTGTGTTGGGGGGAGGGGGGGTTGGGTAGATAAGAACCATGTTTGTCCCATGGCAGAGACAAATATTTTGTTTTCATTTTTGTAATAAAATTTAGGATTAAATTGGTTCTTTTTGTATAACTATTTAAGTATGTTATGTACAAGATAAAAATAAAAGTTGTTTAGCAAATTTTAATATACTCTTAACATTTTTACATTAAAAAAAAAAAAATCTTTCTTATCTATTTATTTATTTTTATTTATTTTAATAAGAAGGTCTCATAACACCAGCATGTTTTTTATGGATGTTAATATTTGAATAAAAATATAAAACATTCAGAAAAAGAATGAAAACTTGATTTATTATTATTATTATTATTGAACTATTCTATTCAAATGTTAAAATAATTTAAAGCATACTTAAATGATAGAAACTTGTACTTTCTACTAAGAAATGAACTGCAAAATGAATTTATGCAGTTAAAATTTCAATAGCGGATACCTCGGGACTGCTGGGTTTGTTCTCTATATACCTACATTTAGCGAACTATAAATTAGGTTTGTGTTGCTTACAGAAGCAGGACCTGATTATTGCAGGGGCAAACTCTTCCACGGCTTTGACCCCCTCCCCTCTGATTTTAGGTGCCTCCCAAATTTGACATTTCTTTCAATATTTTAAACTTATAGAGTAGGATAAGATTAAAAACAAAAAATATATATTTATCTAAAAATAGTAAAATCTTTCAATAGCGGACATTTCGAGACTACAAAATTTGTCTACTATTCGGAGGTGTCCACATTTCTGATGTAAAAATATTCAAACATGTTTGTGTTGTGGATTGAAAAGGTGGATTTTTGCTAAATAGAGGTTGTGATGAGTTGACAGGAATCAACTAATCCCTTACTTATTGAAAAGGGATAATCTCTCTGGAATGAAAATAATCTGATAGATTGATCTCTTGTGAGAAAGAATTCTATTGAATGGTGAAATTTCATTATCACTTTGAGATAAGTCCAGCTAGAATGCAGGCATTGTATTGAAAGTTATACTCTCTGAATGAGTAGATAAGAATTGTAAAGTATTGTTCTTGTGGATACAAAGAACTGGGCCCCTACGAAATGCAATGTTTTCTGGGAAATTCCTGGAATGCAAGGAAAGCCCCTGGGAAGTGAAATTGCTGACGGCAGTTGAAGGTGGAAGGAGTTGAATGTTGAATCAGTTGGTTGTGAAACAAGCTAGAGTGAGCTTGTCTTTGAGCAGACTTCAGAATCTTAGGATTTTCTGAAATTGTAATTTCACAGCATGAATATGAATAATCATATTTTTTCATTTTTACTTTTGTTTTCTTTTTTTAATGTGTTAATTTAAAATAAAGTTTTTTCGTTTCAAACGATAAATGGAATTTATTAATTATATATACAACGTCTCACGCTACCACAAGGTGTCCGCTTTTACCTCTAAAACCGGACACTTCCGAATAGCGGAAAAATTCTGTGCTCCCGAAGTATCCACTATTGAGAGATTTTACTGTTTTTAGATAAATATAATTTTTGTTTTCAATCTTATCTTGCTGTAAAAGCTCAAAACATTCAATATAATCAGTACAATGTCAGAAGAGATTTAAAATATCAGCTTTACGAAAATTGCATTTTAAATTTTGGTCCCCATAAAATCGGGTGAGTGTGTGGGTGGGAGGGGGGGGGTAGTGCCATGGGACAGTTAGCCCATGCTTTAATCAGGTTCTTCTTCTTAAAAAATTACCAGCCCTGCTTTGTGGTCATATATAGTCCCATTTATTGAGGATGCAATGTGGTCAAATATGGCTGCATTTAATGCTTTAAAAAAATGTAGTCAGAAATGGCTACTTATTGCCGACAGATCAGGGCACGAAAATGGCCGCAATTCAGGCGTTTCAAATGTCTTAAATTTAGACACAAATAAGTGTCTTAAAAATTTAAGACCCTTTAAAGTGTCTCTTTTTTTAACCATCCGTTTCAGACACTTAAGTGTCTGAATTTTAGACATTTCAGTTTACAGTGCAGTTTTAACAACTTTATACCTGGTTAAAAATTATTTTTATTAATACTTAAAATTATCTCAGTGTTTTGAAATATATGTAAGATTTGAGAATCATGATTCATCATAAAATCATGATAAAATTAACTTGACCCAAAATGACTCATTAATCGAAAGTTCTCGAACATGTGACCCAGCCCAATAGTCTTCTCGTTCCCTAAAACTGTAGGATACTAAATTTAGTTCAAATCCTCTGAGCTGTTTTTAAGATAAGAATAGCTTGACCCATAATGACCCATGACCATAATGACCCACTGATCGAATTTTCCCGAACATGTGACCAAGCCAAGTCTTCTTGTGCCCGAGAATGGTAATATACAAAGTTTAGTCAAAATTGCTTGAACCGTTTTTTAGATACAATTAGCTTGACCCTGACCCACAGTGACCCAAAAATGACCCACTAATTGAATTTTCTTCGACATGTGACCTAGCGCAATGATTTTTTCGTGCCCGAAACTCGTAAGATACAAAATTTAATCAAAATCGTTAGATTGTTTTTTAGATAAAATTAACTTGACCCGCGTTGACCCAAAAATGACCAACTAATAGAAAGTTCTCCAATATGTGACCCAGCCCAATAGTCTTCTCGTGCCCGAAAATGGCAATAAAAGTTTAGTCAAAATCGTTTGAACCGTATTTTAGATACAATTAGCTTGATCCTGACCGATGGTGACCCAAATGACCCACTAATCGAATTTCCTCAAACATGTGACCCAGCCCAACGGTTTTCTGGTGCCTCAAAACTGTAAAATACAAAATTTCGTCAAAATCGTTAGAGTCGTTTTTAACATAAAATTTGCATATATATATATATATGTATATATATATATATATATATATATATATATATATATATATATATATATATATATATATATATATATATATATATATATAACCCCCCCCCCCCCCCACCGCCCCTCGCACACACACACAAGATTTGCTCTCATATTAGAATAAATTATGTTATAAAGTATTATAACATAATTTAAAGTATTATAACATAATTATAAAGTATAATAATATATATATAATACTCTGATTGTTCCTAGTACACGTGGTTAGTAAATACACGTGGTTAGCACGTCTTTACCCGAAATTATAATTGGCTTATTTAAACACGTGTTATTCATAAATGTGTGGTATTTTCCCATCTTAACGTGAAGCCCCTCCCCCCCCATTTTTTTTTATCAGGGAGCTTTTTACCGATGGTGCTTTTTTCCGGGGGTGATTTTACTCAATTCCTAATAGCACTCGCAAATATCCGCCTAGGGGAATTATATAAATCAGACATATGTTACTTCGTTAGCTTTTAACACTTATTTATCAATAAGTTCAATATTTATCAATACCTTGTTACTTTTTTTCCGTTTACTTTTTTTCCGGTTACTTTTTTTCCGATTACTTTTTTTCCGGTTTTGTTGACTCAGTTACTTTTTTTCCGTTTACTTTTTTTCCGATTACTTTTTTTCCTAGATTCTATATAATTTTTTACTGATAATTTTATATTGACTTTTCTCCTAAACTTCTCTTAACATCTTTACTTTACCTCGTCTGGCATATTTTTGTTTTTTTTTGAACTATGAACTATTTTTACTTTTATACTTCAACTAGTAATTTTTCATTATTTTATAGATATACTTAACACTATCCTATTTTATGTAGTCAATTGGACTACGGGTAGACATTTCATATGGCTCTCTCAGGATTTGATATACACCTACTCAAAGCCAGGGTGTGCAGTTGCTTCGCAACTTGGAAGCCCATTGAACCTATCACAAGTTCAAGTTCAAGTTCTATCCAAAATTCGAACGATGAACTATTTTTACTTTTATAATTTAACCCTTTGAGGGGCAGTGGTATATATTATATACAACCTAATTTTAATCCGATTCAAACCAGACGAAACTTTTCATTAAATTTTACTTTTTAACTTTACCGAGAAAAAATTGAAAAATTGCTTATTCTTATTTTGAACTAAATTCTTTCCTAAATTCCGGTGGGAATTCAACGTTACAGGAGCACAAGTGCTTGCCCCTGAAAGGGTTAACTAGTAAATTTTCATTTTTTTATAGATTTACTTAACACTATCATATTTTTATGTAGTCAATTAGACTACAGCTAGACATTTCATAAGGCTCTCTCAGGATTTGATATACACCTACTCAAAGTCAGGGTGTTCAGTTGCTTCGCAACTTGGAAGCCCATTGAACGTATCACAAATTCAAGTTCAAGTTCTATTCAAAAGTGCTAATGACTTTGATGATTTGTTTGCCGGCTGGCAATGCTCTAAATCGCGTGAAGATAAGATAATCAGCTGTCGGATCGCCCTAAAATTATCCTATGCTTCAGCGTTCTCAGATCTAGGGGAATTCAAGTCCATTTGGGGAATTCTTTCTTATTTTCTGGGAATTTTCAAGAGACAGACAATACTTTTCCAAAATATAGGGAAAAGGAGAATTTTTGTCTTCGGTGTTTTTCTGAGAATGAACGTGAGAAAATGATAAAGGTGACGTGTGTCATGAATGAACATGGAAAAAGGAAGGGAAAAATTCTCTTCAAGCAACTCCTTGGTTAAGGCTCCTCTTCAGTAAACTTCCCGATTCCCCTCGCTAATGTTATTCCTATGGGAGTAGGATGCATTCGTATTTTTAAAATATCTCTTTGGAAAATTAATATTTTTAACTTCTGTTTTCTTTGTACCGTTCTTAAAGCATGTTTCTTTTTTTCTTAGTTATCAAAATATTTCTAAATTATATGCTTAATTTATATTTTTATCCGTTAAAATCTTAGCGAAACTGAATAAGATTTTAACGTTTCATATAAAATTAAGTATATATTTTAGAAACAAATTGACAACTAAGGAAAAAAGAGACATTCTTTAAGAATAGTACAAAGAAAACAGAAGTTAAAAATATTAATTTTCCGAGGAGATATTTTAAAAATACGAATGCATCCTACTCCCATAGGAATAACATTAGCGAGGGGAATCGGGAAGTTTACTGAAGAGGAGCCTTAACGGAGGAGTTTGCGAATTAGTAATCTCACCGTTCCATTTCATATCTCGGAATCCAGTATGGCTAATAAATGATCACCATCTGGACCTACAGTTGTTAATTGCTACAGCTAAGGACACTGCATATTTTGTCATCCAGCCTCTTAGAATTAGAATAGAAAAATCATTTGCAGATTTCAGCATCACGATTGGAATCACTAGAAACTTTTTAAAGTGAAATTACATCTCATATGGTCCTTCATTTGGAGATCGTGGAGGTAGAAGGGCGAAGGTTAGATCTGATTTTTCTTTCTTCCTGGAGTATTTTCAAGTAAAACCAAATAAATCACCCATCTGATTTCCTTTTGTTTGAAAACCCCGTATTACGTGCATCGGGGGAATGCATTGTAATTATACCCCTAATGAAGTATAGTACTATGTATAATGTATGTAAATCAGTAGAATGTTAGATGAAAAGGTGTGCTACAAAATTAAACATCCCGATCCTATAAAGAATTTTTATTCTATAGCTTTTAAGCATTAGTCATAACAATAGCGAGCATTTCTCCCAAATTATCGACTTGGTATTTTATTCTAGTTTTTTTTGTCTTATTTAACGATTTTTATTATTATTATTATTACTGTTAGATTCTTATCGTAAATAATTTTTAAAGATTTAAAGATTTTTAAATAATTTTTTAAAGCAGTCAAGCACTATCTGAAAATAATAAAGGGCGATGTCTTATAAGAATGTGTAAAATTTGTTTAAAAAATATCCATGCCTTTTAACATAATTTGCTGATTTTGTTTTATCACAAATTACTCTTTAGTGAACAATAAATTTCCTAAAATATCAAGCTATCAGTATTAATTTACAGATTATATGCCAGATACCTATTAATATATTTTTGTTACATCTGTACTCCGTCCTTGCTGTTTTTTATGTTTAAACTCCGCCCATCATGATATATATTCGTTCAGAATAAAAGTACTAGTGCAAAAAATCTAGTATATAAAATAGGCGAAGCATCATCTCTGCAGTACTATTTGAATACAGATGAAAATTTTATTAATATTATTTGAGAAAAATATCTAATTTTTGAATATTGCAAAAAGCCTCTTAATCATTGGATCATATTCCATGAATTTACAATATGTTTTAGGGGTACTACAAAATTATAATTCGGTAGTTTTTTTACAATTTCTTTTGGTAAAAAAATGTGTAAAAACGATGCTTTATATTCTAAAAACGTTTAAAAATATACCTATACCCCATTCTGTAAAAACAATGTTTTTTTTTTTTTTTTTTTTTTTTTTTTTTTTTTTTTTAACACATATTTCTGTGTGTTAAATATTCCTTATGGTTGAACATATATATATTTGTTTAGCTTCAAGTTGTGCGATGGGTATCACACGCAAATATTTACAAATTTATATAAAAAAAAAATTAAAAAGTAAAAAGAGAGTGTATTTAGGGCGGAGATACATATTATTTCGATTTTCTCCCTATAAACCTAGCCTTTCTTTTCTGTTTATGTATTTTTACCAATAAATATGTAAACAGTTATGTGAACAAAATCACTTTTGTTGCTGCCATCTGCTATTTCTTCGTACATGTTTATTGTCTTATAAAACAGGACCAGTCAATCAAAATACTGTATTCTTCCAAGTCACGTGGTTTGAGAATCTAGGGAAATCGGGAGCGCTGAAAACTACCCCCATGAAAAGTTCCCCCATACGTCATTTTTACGTCACAGCAGATGGGGGTAGATTTCCAGTCATAGAGAA